>JALAZF010000179.1:7755000-8262500 GCA_022829125.1 Lathyrus tuberosus
TCAATATGGACACCCCATAGACTTTTGAAAAATAGTTCCACTCTCGCAAATAAAATTAGTATTTCTTTTTTAACTAAAAATGACATTCATTCATGCAAATTAATAGAATACATTATATAATACAAATTCAAAATTCTTATATAAATTTGTGAACAAACTCACAACACCCACATTAATAACATACAAAGGCAAAATGCATATAAATGTGGATGTGAAAAAGCCTTTAAATATAACAAAATTGAAATGCTTGAAATACTGATGTCTCCGAGTCTGCAGCATTGACGACTTCAAAGTCATTGAGTGAATATGCATTGAGTTGAAACTAATCTGTCAATCTGAATCGAGCAAACACTGCACCAATACGGAAAAACAAAATAACGGCGCAATAAAACGACGACCAACACAACGTCGCACTAAGACGACGAAATCACAAAGAAAAAACTAAAAATATATGTGAAATCACTTATTTGAATGAAAAGGAAAGGGAAAAGAATTTGGAGGGGTTATTTTGGATCAAAAATTGACCTCAATCAACGATTCAAGTTTGGGGTTGTGATGACAGTCTGTCATTGCATGAATTTAATCGAAGAATCGAATCAAAACAAGTTAAAGAGAAGCTAAAGTGAAGAAGAAATACCAAAAAAATGAGAAAAAAATAGCTCAGTGTGAAGAAATTGGACTTAGCGAAAAATTAAGTGAAAAGGGAGCAAAAGCGTGCAGCTACTTGAATAATCAAGCTTAGCATCGCGCGCGAAGCAAGTTATCACACGCGCGATGTTCCTTTTTCTGGACTTTTTCTGACGTGTTTGCTCCATTATGAGCTCTTTTTAAGGGGAATTTCTTCATTTTTGCAAGGGTTACGAAAATTGGCACTACAAGTACGATTTTTACAGCATCAAAGGTGATTTGAAGAGCATTTGAAGCCATTGGAGGTCAATACTTCAAGGGAAATTATATGTTATTCTTCTTTATTCATTTAGTATTGTAATATGAATTATGAGTAGCTAAACTCATCTAGGTTAGGTTGTGTGTGATAAACCTTTTTCAATATTGTTGGATAATATGTTGATTTGACTTTGTATGAATCCTTTGTTCTATAATGATATTCAATTGCTTATTGTTCTTAATACTTTTTATGTGAGATACTATTTTAAATTGATTTTTGGCACATAGGGAATACTGACCATTAGTCTATGTGTTGGACCTAGGGAAATTGTTGTACTTACCTGGTTGAATAGGAATAGGAGACCCCGAGTAGTGGCATAATGAATTAACACTCTATGCATTGCTTAACCCTGCTTACGTTGGTGGACTAGGGATAGGAAACTCCGATTAGTGATTAGTAAACTATTTCGCAAGGGATTGATTATAGCGGCTTTGTTAATTCACTATGGGATTATAGTGATAAGATTATTCATATAAGGTATCAAACATCAACAATAGAGAAATAGGGGGTTCAATACACAACTTGACCGCTTTCGTTACTCTATCTAAACACTTATTTACCTTTTTGCATTGCAAAATTGAACCTCCTAACTTACTATTTTCTATACATTGCACAAATTTGTCTTGTTCAAAAGCAGTCCATGTGGATTCGATCTAAATTATTACTTCGGCATTATCGTTACACTTGTCGAGAAGTCACCAGAAATTATGGGGGAAAGTTGGTTAGTTTAAGATTAAAGTTTGAAAACTTGGTTATCTGGAAAAAAAATTCACGAGGTTCACTAAATTGAACATATTGGTACATTACAATTACAAGTGTTCTTGGGATCATGATAAAAGGCTCAATATCCAACTTTAAGTTATAAGTCGATTTGTGCAGGTAGATCTTCGTTGAGTCAGAAGTAGATAATTTTGTCCGTCAACACATCAATTATTGTCTGATTCAATTAGACGGTTGCCTTTGACATGTCGTATCGCACATAAACGTTTTCAAGTGCTCTTAGTATATAAGGGTAAAACACTTCATTTTAGTTATTCAAATTCATTCTCCCTCATGCATTATTTATGATTTCTCTTAGTGACTTGAACTTTTGACTGTTAACCTTCAAGATCCACTTCTCTTTGTCGCATCAGAAGCACTGCCACACCGCAGCGAGACACAACTTCACCACTTCATCGTTTATTTCTACTTCCCGATGGATTTGTGGCACCTTCTATGTCAATTAACTTTTGATTCCCGCTAATTTCCAGAAAGGCCCAGATCCAACGTAAAAATAAGGGGGAGCGAAGGCGCTCATCATCTGAAAGCCGAAGAAAGAAGTCTCATGTACGATCCACATATGCTGCTAGTGGGACCGCTAAGAGGGACCCTTTAAAAGGATAATATGTCGATTAAAATCCTTCTAAGAGACTCAAGTCATTAGGGTATGCCTCTAAAAGGGTAACCTTATGTGGTGATCCATCTGTTCTCCCTTCTTTCAAACTCCTAGATACATTTCTATCACAAGAGCCCCATTCTGCCAAGGATGTGGAGTCTTTTATCTCCAACAAGGACTATGCCTACATTCGGATCCTTGCAGATACAACTTAGATGGAAATAATGGTTGAAATAGTCTTCAACATGTATCAGAGTGCTTCTTTTTTGTCCTTGGCAGTTGTTGATTGTAGTGAGATGTTTGCACGTTGTAATCTTTCTAAGGAGAATGAGTTTTTGAAAGGCCATTGTGATCTAGAAATTCATGAATGTAACCAGCTTCAAGAAAAACTTGCTGGTATCAACAAAAAAAAGAGACCGATGACGTTCTTGATGATCTTTCCTCAATGATCTCCTACCTAAAGGAATCCTTGGCCGAGAAGGAGAGTGCCTTGGCTGAAAAAGATAAAACCTTTGCTGATATCCGAATTTCTTTGACTGAGTATGAGACGGCCAGAGTAGAATTTACTTCCAAGGTCAATCCTTTAAGGAAATCCTCTAGAAGAAAAGGGAAGAGTGCTCCAAGGAGGTAAAGGCTAGCAAGCATAGTTTGACTGAGGTAAAGAAGGACCTGGATTCCTCTGCCAATGACATCATCAATTTTGTTCACGCCACCTTTCAAAATACTCTTGCTTAAGTTGAATTGTTTGGTATGGACTTGAAGATATCTCAAGAGTTGATGAACCCTGAGAAGGTAGTGGTGGACGGGGAGCTGGCTAGTGAAGATGATTGAGCCTTGTGGCTCTAATTATTAATGCTTGTAATTTTCTATCCAATTTGGTGATTGTAATAATAATTATTAAATATATCATAAATTTGATTATTAATGAATCAACTCATTTATTACTGGGTTTGACTGACTTGTTCATTACTTAGCTTTACCTGCCTTTATTCCCTGCATAGTTTTCCATGATTTATTTCATCATGCTATCTTCTATGATTTCATTTCATCTTATAACTCACCATAATTTTATTGCATCGAGTGGTCTTCTATGAATTTATTTCATCATATAACTCGTCATCATTTTGTTTCATAATGTTCTCTTGTATGATTTTATTTCAACATATAACTAGTCATGATTTTATTTCTTCATGTTTGTATATGGGTTATACATCAAAATATGCTTTGAAGTATCTAGGGACTATGCTCGGCTAAGGTCAGTTCTCTTTCCCTGACCCAAGGTGAAAAACCTGAGTTAAGCCTGATATATTCAAGGCTTTACCGCATGCACTATAGAGTGGCTAACTACCAAGAAGAGGGTGTGCCACCTCCAACTTTGTGCACTTTTATGTGTCTCCTACCCTACTTTTATCTCAGGAAATAAAATCATATAATTCAAACAAAAAGTGTTGAATTTATTTATATATAAAGTATTAAATTAGTCAATCATTTCCAATTCATGTTCAAACAACTTAAAGAAAATTTAACTAAAATACCGCTTGAGCTTGACAATGTTCCACATCCCTAGGATTGTTTCTTTGGGAAGAGTCTAAAAAGTATATGCTATATTTCATGTCCTAGCATTGACCTTTTATGACCCTTCTCAATTGGTATCAAGTTCTCCATCTTCAAGATCCTTCCCTCCAACATATGTTCGTGTCAACACAAGATCTCGTATCAACACAAGGTCACATGGCTATGACTCCCGAGGTTGGACTCGCTTATTGTACTTGGCCACAATTACTCTCTTTATAACGTCACTTATGAGAGATAATATAGCTCTTCTTTCTTCCAGAAGGTCGATCTGTTCTCTGAGACGTTATGAACTATCTTCTTCTGATAGAGGATTTCTTGTTCTCTAATTTAGCTCCCATATTTCAACAAGGATGACCGTGTTGGTCATGTAAGTGAGTCGAAAGGAAGTATTTCCTATTTTTGAAAATGGTGTATTTATATAAGCCTATAGAACATGCTACATCTCTTCATCATAATTCCTCTTAGCTGCTTTGAGTATCGTTTTTAACCTTCTCAACATAACTCGATTTGCATCTTCTGTTTGCTTGTTAGTTTGACGGTGTTCAACCAAAGTGAAGTGTTTCTTAACCTTCAAGTTCTCCAAAAAAGTTTCAAGTTATCCTTTGTGAATTGCGTCCCATTGTCTTTTAGAATGGACTTAGGGATTCCATACCTTGCCAAGACGTTTCTTTTGAAGAACTTTAAAATGTAAACAGCACAGATCTTTACCAAGGACTCTACTTTTACCCATTTTGTAAAGTAATCTACTTCCACAATCAGGATTTTCAATTGGCCAAGAGCTAAAGGAAATTTATTGAGGATGTCTATACCCCTATTGAGAGAAAGACCATGGTGATGTCAACACATGTATCTCGAATGAAGTAGCATTGTAAAGGTTTTCATGTCTTTAGTACAAGTCGCACTTCTTCGCATAATCTTTGGTGTCTTGGACCATGGAAACTAATAACCGACCTTGAGGACTTTCTTAGAAAGATCCCAGGCTCCCAAGTGTTTTCAGGTTATCCCTTTGCGCACCTTGGAAAGGGTGTATGCAAATTCTTCTCCTTTGAGGAATTTCAGTAGAGGGGTCCACAAGCCTCTTATATACAAAGTTACCTCTGTCATTGGATATGAGTTGGCTCTTCTCTTTACTAAGGCGTCCTCTTCCAAATTAATTTGAAGTGTTCCTTGCTCATTGTATGTTACAATGGGTGAGATTCAGGAAAGTGGTAAGGTTCCTTCTACAATATCCATCATCACCTCAGGGACTTAAATGCTCGAGCTTTTCAAATTTTCTTGGATAAAGGAATGGTTAACCTTGGAGGCTCTAGTTCTAGTGAGCTTATAAAGGACGTCTGCCCTAGTTTTTTGCGAGATTTCATAAGATTTGAATTTTTCTATATTTTCTCTTGTCAAGGTTACATATCACTGCAACAAAGGATCTTTGGTTTGAGCATTTCTTTTTATTTATGATATTACCGCTCTACCAAATCTGGTCCATGGAACACTTGCTTCAGTGAAAAATAAGTGCAAACATTCATTACGTGTTCCATAGAGTATTGCTGCAACTTTTTAGACACAATAACATGTCTAGTTTTACCTTCTTTATATGTTGGTAACATGTCTTAGGTCCATGAAATTCTGGCACGCAGATACCAGATGTCGGGACAGATGTCACAACATTGGGATTAAAATAGCTTGATCACACAAATAAAGATGCAGAATCTTAAAAGAAAGAAAAAAATAAAAACAACACCAATAATTGTTAATCCAGTTCGGTGCAACTCACCTACATCTGGGGGCTGCTAAGCCAGGAAGAAAATCCACTATGATAGTATTAGTTCAAATCTTAACTCCTCTGTTTACAACTTCTCGCCTAATGTCTACCTTGTGCAACTTCTACCTAGACACCCTCTAGATATGAGACCCCCCTCTCACTTCCTAATCAATCACAATCCTAGTGACAATTCAACAACAACCAACAATAGAAGTAGTACACTTCCAAGACAATACTTGGTTTTGCTTAAAAGCTTCAACCGAGAACAATACACTCTTGCTTAAAAGCTTTAAAGTGAACAATTAACAATTAACAATCAGTCAACCTCAATGCATCAGAAGATACATGAGTGACATACAATTAACAAGCACTAAACCTTAAAGACCAACCAAAACACGGTTAATCCTTATTCTCCAAATTCTTCATGTGTTGTACATCTTCAATAGGGTTAGGTCTTCTCTTTAAATAGCCTTCTGTCCAGATGAGACTGGGCTCTTTTACGTGCAAAAACAGCAGCAATCAGTTTTAACTCACTACAAATCATCCTGCACAATAATAGGAATAAACTACAAACTTTCCTAAAAAGGCTCAAGGATCCTTTTTACGAAAACTAATAGAATCTGTCATAACAGAAATTCTCACAATATACTCCCATGAATAACACACATGTGTGAATCAGAACACACTCAAATATCACACTAAAAATACCAAAATAGTCATGCCCTAACTTTCTGGCATAACATGTCCTGGCACATGTCACAACATCGTGCTAGACATGATGTCTGACTGACATGGCAGAACATTTGGTGTAACATCTTGCTAACAGCATGTTATTTTACCAAAATGTAGCCAATCCACAAATCACAGAACTTACAATCTCCCCCTTTGGCAAATTTTGGCTAAAACAAACTTAGCACACATCAGAGGCATACACATCAGAATCAAAACAGAAACAAAGAAACCCAGACAGTAAGAACCAGAAACCTAAAAACAATGCTGTCAAAACAATATAGCACACCTGACAGCACAATGTAAAGACACTTGGTCTGACATCACAAAACAATCAAAACAACACAAGCTACATGAGAACGTGTAAGCTTTGTACAAACTACAACTTTGCAGCAACAGATTAGACAGTTACACAACTCCCCCTGTCATACATAACCACTACTTCCCCTGAAGGGGAAAACCAAAATCACAAGAAAAAAACACATGAACATGAACTCTTGCAAGTTCATCCAGTAGAACCACACTTCAAAAACACCAAACACATACACACTCCCCTAAACATCACAACCTACTGCAGAGAATAATGCATTCTCCCAGACACAACATCACCATAACTCCAAATTACAAACAACCAAACACAAGAATAAATCATTCTATTCTTGCACACCAACAACAGTGGATCTTACCTTTCAACACAGACACACAACAAATTATCATGCTCCCCCTAAATAGTTGTATACACCAGCAACAACAATGACAACTTCTCTTTCTAAGCAGTAGTAAACACATGACATGAAGTCATGACATCTGATCCAACATCAGTAGCAAACAAACTAACACTTTACTTCCCCTTTTTTAGCCAAAAATTGACAAAAAGAAAAACAAAGTAAATGTAAACAATCATAAATGGAACCACACAAAAAAGTAATGCATAAAGCATAAACACTGATGGAAACAAACATTGAGATGGAAGCACAAATATAGATCACTTTTAGATGATCTTCCTCCTCTTGCCCCTGTTAAAGACCCTTCTACACTCCTTGAGTTGTTTACAAAATTTAGGAGTGTTGATACTAAACTTTCCTGTTACAGCGTTAACACATGTCTTCTTAAAAACAATCCTTCTATGTTGCAAAGATATTTTATTCCATCTACTAACAGTTGTCACTTGCTCAGGCCTCCCAAGCATTAGAGGATGCAATATTTGTTGCATTCCTTCATTTATGTAATTGCTATAACTCCTCAACATTGCCTTTTCTCACTTCACAGCTTAAGTTCTCAAAACCATTTCCATATGAGGCATTAGAAATCATAATAGTCAGCTGATCCTTAGTGTCCACACACTTCAAACTCACAACCTTTATCTTTTCTTCATCAAGATTCTTGAAAAGTTGATCATACCTGTCAGGGTTCTTGTTCTAGACTGATTGGATGAAATATTTGATAACACCGAGATCCTTACAATATAATGTCAGAACATCAGCCTTGTCATCATGTTTCTTCAATATCTATTTCATCCATACTAATTGAAAACAACCTCTTTTGATTTCACCATACTCAGTTGCAGTAGTACACCAAGGAACACATGTTTGTCTCTTGTTAATCTAGGCAGTCAGACTATTTGTCATATCACTCACCCATCCTACCTTACATAATTCTTTCATCAGAACTTTTGTGGTGTAGAAGTAATCCATATCACAACCCCTTATTCCAATGAAGCAATTCAAGATCTCCTTCTCTTGAACAATAGGACTTCTCTTAGATTCAGGTTTGGAAACAAGACATGAGTTTGATATTTTCTTTGTAAATCTAGTAATGTTTCTTTCTATAGAGTATCTTGCAGTGAGATCCTTGGATTGATCTGAATGAATATCTTGAGAGTTATCTGACACAATGCTAGAGAAATGACAACTTTCCTCTTTTGTCTGACTAGTCTACACAGAGGATGTTCCAACATTGCACTTAACATTCATCCTTTGTTCTGAATCATCAATCACCACATTGGTAGATTCCATTGTCATTCTAGTTCTGGAGTTAAAGATTCTAAAAGCTCTACTACTTGAAGAGTAACCTAGAAATATCCCTTCATCTCTTCTGGGACCCATCTTACCACCTTGGTTTTTGTTAGTCAGGACATGGCATTTACTTCCAAACATATGGAAGTATTTCACTGTAGGCTTCCTTCATTTCCATAGCTCATAGAGAGTGCTTGAAGTGCCCACTCGCAGAGTCAACCCTACTGTGAATATAGCAAGCAGTATTCATAGCTTCATCCCAAAAATGACTCGGTACTTGCTTATCACGAAGCATGACTTTCGATGATTCTTGTATATCCCAGGCCTGTTGCTCAAACATTCCATCTAGCTGAGAAGAAAAGATATGACTGATGTTTTCAGACTTAAAAAATTTAGAGATTTGGGTATTATCAAACTCCTTGCCATGATAACATCTAATCGTGACAATCCTACTCTTTCGCTCCTTTTGAACATTTTGACATAAATCTTTAAAAGCTTCAAGGATGTCTAATTTTCCTTTAAAGAACCTTGAGAAATCATCTATAACCACATAGACACACCTCTTTCCACCCATGATTTTTGTTTGCATAGGTCCAATAACCCCCATATGGAGAAGTTCTAGTACTCTGGAAGTAGTCTGATGTTGCAACATTAGGTATGACATCATGGTTTGCTTCCTAATGTCACGCTCACCACAAACTTTCCCTTATTCAACCTTGAGTTCTGGAATTCCTCTGATGGCTCCTCCATATATAATTTCCTTCATTCTTTTTAAATGAAGATGTCTAAGTTTCTGGTGCTACGCCTTCACTTCATCCTCTTGGGTTTTTGAACATGTGGTGGAGTAAGCAGTTATCTGAGGCTCCCAAAGATAACAATTGACTTTAGACCTTATACCCTTCATCAGAACAACATTTTTCTCATCTTTGACTAGACATTCTGACTTGGAGAAAATGATCAATAAACCTTTATCACACAATTGACTAATGCTGATGAGATTAATAGTTAGTCCTTTCACAAGAAGAACATTTTCCAGTCTAGGTGATCCAACACCCATCAATTTACCAACTCCTTTAATTTCTCCTTTAACACTACCACCAAATCTGACAGCACCTTTAGGCAAGGACCTAATATCCATCAACAACTTCTGAACTCCTGTCATATGTATAGAGCATCCACTATCAAAATACCAGTCTTATCTAGTTGAGGCTCTCAAGGATGTGTGAGATATAAGGTTAACCCCTTATCTTTACCACTTATCTTCTTGCTAACTAGCTTATCCTTGGACTGAACTGAGGATATTTGATTTGCATACAGTGTGTAACATAAGGGCTTTATATGACCATACTCTCCACAATAATGAGATCTCCAACAAGATTGGTGATTATTTGAAGGTTCATTATGTCTGCCAGAATGTTGTAACATGTGGTTAGACATTGTGACCATCTTCTTCTTCTCAGAAGAAAAGAACTTTTCTTCAGACATTCTTCTTTATTTATTATTAGGGTGATAATAAACTTTTGCATCTTCAGTATCTTTTGTTGGATCACCCCTCTTTTTCATCCTTCTCAAGGAATCTGTTGCATTATTGACTTTGAAATTTAAGAGAGTTATCTCACTTTGAAGATGAGAGATAACACCTAAGAGTTCCTTCTTCTCATTTTCCAATTCAACTATGGCCTTTCTCTGATATTCCACCATCTTCTGATATTCCTCACACCTGTTGCATATATCCTTGTAACCCACATCCAAATCTTCATAGATATCATTTTCATCACAAACTTCTACTTTATCAGCCCATCTTCCAGAGAGAGCAGTAACAGGTTTAACAGCCTCTGAGTTGGATTCATCTTCTGACTCATCATCATTAGACCAAGAAACAGTCAACCCCTTTTTCTGCTTCTTGAGTTAGTTGGGACATTCTGGCCTAATGTGACCAAAACTTTCACATTCATAACACTGAATCCCTTTACTTTGATCTAACTTTTCTTCAATTATGGTATTCCTTTGAGACTCATAATTATTCCTGATGTCAGATGTGATGTCCTTGACACCTGATGTTCCTTTTCTGTCCATTATCTTCAGAATTCTATTAAACTGCTTTCCAAGTAAAACAATGGTATCTTACAATCCCTCATCAGTATCCAGGTTAGCTTGACCCTCTTTATCTTCAGCATTTGATACAAAGCAATGCTTTTGCTCTTCTTTTCAATTCTGTCATTCAAGGTCAATTCAAATGTTTGAAGTGATCCAACAAGCTCATCAACTCTCATACTATTGTTGTTTTGGGCTTCTTCAATGGCTGTGACCTTCATGTCAAATTTCTTAGGGAAAAACCTAAGAATCTTCCTAACTAGCTTTTCTTCTGATATCATTTCTCCCAAGGCACTAAAGGCATTAGCTATTTCAAGCACATTCATGTGAAAGTCATGAATACTTTCATCTTCTCTCATCTTTAGATTTTCAAATTTGGTAGTTAGAAGCTGAAGTCTAGACATCTTTACCTTGGATGTTCCTTCATGATTTCTCTTTAGAATTTCCCAAGCATCCTTAGCCATAATACAAATTTTGATCAACCTAAACATGTTCTTGTCAACTCCATTGGATAAGGCATTCAAGGCTTTAGAGTTTCCAAGAGCTGTCTCATCTTCCTCCTTGGTCCAATCTTCTTCTGGCTTCAAGGTCTCCTTTCCATCTTTGTGTTTAACCACAGGGTGCTCCCAACCCTTGATGATAGCCTTCCATGTTTTTCTATCCATAGATTTTAAGAAAGCCACCATACGTGCCTTATAATAGTCATAGTTAGTGCCATCCAAGACTGGAGGCCTGTTAACATTTCCTCCCCCTTCCTTGTCCATAGTACCAGAAAACAAACTCCCTGGATCTCACCCAAAAATAGAACAGGGTGACATGCTCTGATGCCAATTGAAATTCAGGACAGATGTCACAACACTGGGATCAAAATAGCTTGATCACATAACTAAAGATGCAGAATCTTAAATGACAGAAAAAAAATAAAAACAACACCTGTAATTGTTAACCCAGTTCGGTTCAACTCACCTACATCTGGGGGCTACCAAGCCACGAAGGAAATCCACTATGATAGTATTATTTCAAAGCTAAAATCCCCCATTTACAACTTCTCGCCTAATCTCTACCTTGTGCAACTTTTACCTAGGCACCCTCTAGATATGAGATCCCCCTCTCACTTCCTAACCAGTCACAATCTCAGTGATAATTCAACAACAACCAACAATAGAAGTAACACACTTCCAAGACAATACTTGGTTTTTCTTAAAAGCTTCAACCAAGAACAATACTTTCTTGCTTAAAACCTTTAAAGTGAACAATTAACAATTAACAACCAGTCAACCTCAATGCATCATAAGATACATGAGTGACATACAATTAATAAGCACTAAACCCTAAAGACCAACCAAAACACGGTTAATCCTTATTCTCCAAAATCTTCACGTGTTGTACATCTTCAATAGGGTTAGGCCTTCTCTTTAAATAGCCTTCTGTCCACTTGGGCCTGGGCTCTTTTATGCGCAAAAATAGCAACAATCAGTTTTAACTCACTACAAATCATCCTGTACAATAATAGGAACAAAATACAAACTTTCCTAAAAAGGCTCAAGGATCCTTTTTATGAAAACTAACATAATTTTTCATAACAGAAACTCCCACAATATACTCCCATGAATAACGCACATGTGTGAATGAGAACACACACTAAAAAATCACACTAAAAATACCAAAATAGTCATGCCCTAACTTTCTAGTATAACATGTCCTGACACATGTAACAACATCATGCATGACATGATGTCTGACTGTCATGGCAGAATATCTGGTGTAACATCTTGCTAACAACATGTTGTTTTACCAAAATGTAGCCAATCCACAAATCACAGAACTTACAGTCCAACTAAGGCTTTAGAGATGAATTACACTGGACTCTCAACATATCTTACCTCCCTTATGAGAACAACACTAACAACTTTAGTGGAAACAACAATATAAAGGAATAACATTTCCATGGCCACCGGCATGGATAAGACTAGCACAATTAACAATTTCATCTTCAAGGATGCAAAAAATTTCCCTCACTTTGGGGTCCATTTGATAGAACTCACCCACACACTATCAGAAATAGGGTAGATGATTCCAGCATCCAGCCATTTGATAATTTCCTTATTCACCACTTCCTTCATGATTGGATTTAACCTTCTTTGACTTTAAATTATGTTCTTGGAATTGTCCTCCAATAGAATTCCGTGCATGCAAATTGTGGGACTTTTTCCCTTGATGTCAGATATTTTCCAAGCAATTTCCTTCTTGTGTTTCTTCAGAAGTGTCAGCAATTGATCCTTCTGCTCATCAGACAAATTTGTAGCAACCACTAATGGCAACTTATATCTGCCTCTAGGTAAGCATATTGTAGGTGAGCAGACAACTGCTTAAGCTCCACATCAGGAGAATTATCTATTGAAGGCAAGCTGCGCTTCTTCTCATTTAGAGATAATTCCAAAACTTCCATAGGTTATGCCTTTCCACTTGGTTCACACAAAGGTCCACTTATAATTCCATCATGATGGTTGTTTTTTTTTATCTAACTTTCCCAATTCTTGCTCTAAGGCATTGTTGCTTTTGAGTAGATTCTTGTGGATGATACCTTCCCAACTTGAGATCATAGAACAATTAGCTACATCTTCATCTGGATATTGCAAGTCGTTTAGAATATAGAAGATAACTTGTTGTCCATTCACCTTTATCGTGAGTTATCTTTTTTCCACTTCAATCAAAGTTCTCCTCGTGTCAAGAAAGGGTCTTCCCAACATAATGGGATTTTCTTCATCAGCGTTGAAATTCGTACACATAGTTGTCAATTCTCTTGCTTCAACATACTTGGAAGTTGACTTTACAGAGACACCTGCCACATTATCCTGCGCCACCACTAAACCTAGCATAATATCCTCAATACCATCTTGCCTAACCTCTAGAATTTGTTGATTTAACATATTAACTTTCCAAACCTCATGCTCAGGGAACACAATCAACACACCCTTATCACAAGGAATTTTGGGGGACTCTAATTCATCAAATCTCTGCAACTTGTAACGCCAGACACATCCTTCCTAGTATGTGGTACATCGCCTTCAGCTTTTTCTTCAAACATGAATTAGCTACATCATCAACTTCAGATATCTCATCATTTTTAAAGTCATCGGACGAACCTTCACTGTCGACCAACTCATTTTTCAATATTGGCTCATGTTGAGATAACTAATCTTAGGGGACCGTAAGAATCGTCCACCACCTTGATGTTAAACGAAGTGCCATCAATCATGCCAATGAGATTTTCATTAATATGTTAGAGCATCTGGTTCTCACAAGCAATTTTGCCATAACTATCTTCACTTGCTTAATATCATCATTAGCCCACATTAACCTGCCTAGTGGTTTGGATATGAATTCGAAAAAATTTAAATTTCCATGCATGACATGGGATGCCGTATATACTTAACCACATGACCCTCTCCTTATCCACCTCAAGCGGTGACAACACTACTACGAAAAACATATATAATGATAGTTGTGAAAAACATATAATGGCGGTTTCAGGTCCATTGTTAGGTAGCGTGTGATTGTATGTAGGTGGTTTCCACAACGGACGTGTGACCATGGTTATAAACAATGTAGCGTCCTACCTATCACAACGGTTATGTTAAACAACCGTTGTGATATATATATATATATATATATATATATATATATATATATATATATATATATATATATATATATATATATATATATATATATATATATAGGTCAAGGGTTCGAAACTAAGCAGCAGGAACAATTTATTTGGAAATAATTAACATTTCAACACGGTTACAGAAGATAACTGTTGTGAAAAGTACCCTGAGCTTATTATAAAATATGTAGATTGCTTGTTTTTCCTTATACCTCACTAAACATATACAACCATAAAACTTGATGTAGAATACAATAATTTGAAAAATTAAATTATTCTTGAAAAACAACTTAACCAAACCACTAATTTTAAAATTGCATTCATACCGTAATTCATCTCTTGCTTCTTAACACGTAGTATTTGATTCAACACCCCAAATTCTTCAAAGCAACAGTTCATTACTAGTTTATTTTGCAAAACATCAATATGTTGATTAACTTTAAATCATCATCATCGCCACCATCATCATTATTTTAATTATTGATGAAGATTTTTATGATAACAACGATGAAGATGATTTAATTTCTCAAGACATTTGATGTTTTGCAATATAAATTAATAGAGAACGAACCATTGTTTTAAAGAATTTGGAGAAATAAACAAAATTCTACGTGTTAAAGAGTAATATAGATGAATTACGAGATGGATGCAATTCAAAAATCATGTTTGATCTAAGTTGCATGTCAAATATAACTTAATTTTCAGATTATTAATTTCTAAATCACTTTAAATGGATGCATGTTAAATAAAGGAAGGGAAACAAACAATCTACATACATTATAATAAACTCAACAATAACATATACATCAACAAAACGGAAACAACATACCTTTTATTAAAAAGATTCGTGGAATGATCTGAAGTTGATCTACTTTGTGTTGCCTTGAAGAAAAAGTATTAGGTAGATGAAGCTTCCAAAATTAGTTCATACTTCTTGTATTGTTTCTCCATAGCAAAAAAAAAATAATTTATAAACCACACCCATAATATGAGTTGTCTTGAATCAGATTTTGAAATATTAACAGCTTTCAAAATGTTAACCTGTTTTGAAAACATAAACTACATTAATATTGTAACATAACAAGTAACAACAACCAACAATACATTGTTAACCCAATTAGGAAGTAAATCATGCCACAACAAAAACGGTATATTAACACAAATAAGCAGTACATTATAACATAACAAGCAACAAAAACCACAACATAACTAGCATTAGCATTGTAACATAACAAGCAATTACAACTAGCAGTACATTGTTAACCCAAAAAGGAAGTAAATTATGCCACGACAAAAAGAAGCATGTTAACAATAACTAACAACAACTACCCACAACAAATAAAAAACTTGTCAATAACAACAATTAACAATAAATCATGTAAAACATAACAAGCTCTTCAATCTTCATGCTTAGTTGAATTCGTGCAGTTCTCAAGGTCTTCATAGTTCTCAAGGTCTTCTTATAGTCCGTTCCATCAGAAGGTTTAACAACAGTAATGTGTTCCCTAACAGATTTAGCTTCCATCGCTTTGTTCAACCATAACTCCACCATATCAATAAACTTTTTGTAACTTGAATCTCGTGGATAAATTTGTTGCTTCCACTATTCATGATGAGAGAAGGATTTGAAATCGAAACATACGACAATAACAACAACAACATACAACAACATAAAATTACAACAACATCAACATATAACAACAAAAAAAACATAAACTCTCGAACAAGGAAGAAGAAAAATGCCTTTATGTATGAAGCAAGAGCTAATGACGAAGAAGAGAGAAAATGTGCGTTAGGATTTTGCTATGATAGATACGTCGATACTGTCAAGAAGCGAGAGCTAATTCGCTTATATTATAAATAAGTAAACAGTTTTACCATAATTGTTTTAAAAAAGGTGATGAAATATAATGACTTTCACAACGGTTCACATTAACAACTGTGGTGATATAACCCCCAAGGGTTGGCCTAGTGGTGGAGGCTTGGGTCTTGAGGGTGTGCTCCTCTCAAGGTCTCAGGTTCGAATCCTACTAGGTGCAATCAACTCTTGTGTGGGCCAGTCCATACGGAGCTTTGCTCTGGCTTGAAACGGGGCCCCCGCTAGTGGACGGTGGGTATTGGTCCCTCTTGGATTAGTCGGTCGCAAGGCCGGATACCAAGATTTCCAAAAAAAAAAAACAACTGTGGTGATATGTATTTCAATTTTAATTTATACATTATAGTTATAAGGACAACATCAATTGTAACGAAAAAGTAAAATATTGTTAGAGCTAGGATTCGAAACCTGTTACTTCATATATATTATAATCACGTTTTATTAGTTTGACTGTAGTGAAATGTATTTTCGTAAATAAAAATAAAAAAAACACGTCAAAAAATGAGGTATTACCATGGTTAACAAACAGACGGTTGTAGTTTAGTGTGACGCAATGTCTATTTTGTAGTAGTGTCAACATCTGATCTCCTTGAACCATTGACTAATCCAAGGCTTCCATGAAGCCAACAACTCTTTTATCTCCCCTTCCTCTCTTTCTTCCAATAAACATAAATTTTATCCCAACTGCGTGACTATCACTGTAAAATATCCTTCTGTTTAAAAGATAGTTTGTATATTATATAAAATTCTCAAATTTAACACTTCTCTTATCCATGCCTTGTTGAACAAAAAAATGAGTGAACCCTTGCCTACTAAATCCTATTGATTCAGTGGACCAATTCCTTTTTGCATGCACCTTTCCCTGATTTAAGGCTTATGTGTTAGATCCATTGAATCCTTTGAAACCCCACTTCAATTCCTTTCTTTCAGACTTCCTCTAATTGGGTCTAAGACTTGGTTCCTCTTTCCATTTCGCTCCCTTTCTGACGCTTCTCTTGGAAGTACTAGACCGAATCCTTGAAAACCTTGAAGGATTCACAAACAACTTTTGATTCCCTATGAATATGTTATCCATTTTTGTCGCCAACAATCTTTTATCTTTCACATTAAAAATCAAACGATCCTTTTTCGTCAGAATAATGACCTCGTCGATATCCCCATACCCCTTAAATTCCTTGTACATCTCCTTCACTCTCATTTTATCCAGGAACGAGGTTAAGAAGAAGGTTGATACAACTGAATCACATTCCACACTTGATTTATGAAATTTTGCATTATCCCCAAGTTCTCTTTCACCTTGACTTGACTTGATTCCATTGCTCATCTATAACTAGAAATGCATGAGCAATAGAACCAAGTCAAGTCAAGGTGGCGGAGAGCTTGGATAATACAAAATCGCATCAATCAAGCATAGAAAGTATCCAAACACATAGTACAACCACCATAAAAGCAGAGTGAGGTAATTACAAAGTAACAACATTGTTAATATAACATGAAAATGATATATAAGCCCAAATAAGAAGGAAAAAAATGTAATCCAATTATTGATATTTGCCTTTTCTGAATTATTGGCTGTGCATTGGGACCTGTTTTATCTAATGTGTTCTTTTGTGACTTGGTTCGATCTTGTTTGGGACTATTTCATATGTTTGATTCTCTTCTGTCACAATTCAATTACAAGTTATATAAATTATCAATATATTTTCCTTTTAAAATCCATCCAATTTCTCGAATTGTTTCAACTCAACCACTTGGATTTGATATCTATATAGTGATTTGCTTAATATCAATGAGATTAATAATACACCAATGATGGTGATGCATTTATCATAGTCAATACCTCTTTATCAATTGTCTAATCACAAAACAAGCACACGTTTGTACATACATGCACAAGCTAAGTCGTTATCCCTTCTTCAAAGGACACAATATCCTTGACCATTTCCATGATGACAAAGGCATTTAAACATGCATATTAGGTACAATTCATTGGACACTTCAATTCTTGTATATGAATCAACAGTGTCACTTGTGTCATTTTCTCGTTTCATTTTTCATTCTGGTTAAAACATAGAACACATGAGAGATATTCATTTTAGCATATGAGTTTAATAATGCATGTCTTTATCTTGTTGTCTCCTTTATATTCTAATAATAAAGGTTTTCTTGCCATAGCATATATTCTTGCTACATTGCTCTTTTCAGGATTCTTCACAAAAGACATTTAGGTCCATCTCACTCTCAATCTTCTTATTTCTATTCTACTTGCAAGCCTATAGACAATAGTGGATAAAAGATAATTTTTTTCTTCTTCTTTGGTTATATAGATAAAAGAATTTACATATATAATTATCAAAGCATTAGTAATTATCAAATTATATTGTTATTTTTATAAATTAAAAAAGTTATACACCATAGGTGTATACAAATTAAATCTAATTACTCCTACTCACGTACTCACGTGCAAATGTCAATATGTTTTTTTTGTAAGTAAGGAATTATATTAAGAGAGTACTGGGGTTACTCTAAGCAAATGTCAATATGTTCGTTTAATAAAATGATCTAAACAAATTTTTATTTTTCAGATGATTGAGATAGTAATGACAGTGATGATGAACTCCCTCACTATTATAAAAAGGGACTATCACTTTAGTTGGAAAAAAGGTTTTATTACAATTAATCACAATTATAAATAATACATAATATAAATAATATATGTTATGACATTTATTTTACTATTGTTGTTGTTTGAATGACCGTTGTGACATTTTGAAAATGGCGCCTTTCATTTTATTTATTTTTAATTTAAAAATAATTTATATTTTATAATGGTTGAATATATCAATCGTGAGAAAATATTATAAAGGTTATGAGTTCGAATCTTAGTGTTTATAAATTTGTTGTTTCTTTAATATTATACTGCTGTCTTCCGTTTTAATTTATTTTCAAACTTAATACAAGCCATATTTTTTAGGTTGGAATTTTCAAGCGTGGTGAAATATTTTTCTTTTTTTTTTTATGGTTAAAAACAGACATATTTTTAAAATTAAAATAAATAAATAGGATGTCACAACGGTTAAATTTTCCAACCGTGGGGAAATATATTACTTTTACTCAAGAAATATAGCTTACTTCTTGTCATGTCTCTTTAGTTTCCATTGCCTTATGAAAATCATATTAAACATTTTCGAACCATTTTAAACTCTAACAAATTTTTCATCTCCATTAACGAAGAGAATCCTAAACTTATTTCATCTCTAACTCGTTCAACATCGTTTCATCTCCATCTCTTTACTATCGTATCTTTTCAACCTAAATCTTCAGTAAACATGGTCGAGCTCCATCAATATCGCTTCAAGTTGTACAAGCAATATAATACCCCATATTCTCTAAACGCTCAATTAGATATCAGATGAGATCAGATGAGCTTTTGTGTACTCTATCTTTGGATAATTGGATTAATGGAATCCTCTAAGTGCTCTATGTATTGTCAATTGGGATTAATAGAGCAACTAGTGAACTCTGAAGGGATCAATTATTTTAATTCAAGAGGGGATTTTAAAGTAACTCTAATCATTGATCAATTGGTGTGAGACGACAAAATATCAATTGGAGATGATTTACCCTATTGGATTATATTATATAATAAATATATATATATATATATATATATATTTGTTATAAAAAGTAAAGAAGAAGAGAAAGAGATAGTAAGAGAAAGAAGAGAAAGAAGAGAAAAGGAAGAGAAGAGAAGAGGGAAAGAGGAAGAAGCTTGGGAAGAAGCTAGGATCATTGTTCATCATCTTCTTTAACCTCCTCTTCGATTATCAGGTGAGTTCTAGGTAGAACTCTAAGTGTAGAAGTTGGTTGGAAACCTAGAATAGAAATTACTAGGTTATGAGTGATTTTGTTGGAATAGATTGTTTTAACGGTTTAAAAGTGGAATAAATTGCATAATATAATCGGGTTATGCATGAATTTAATCGGTGATAATTGTTGTTAAGTTCCTACAAGTTTTGGTTGAAATTGAATTGGAAATATACCATTAAAAACAGGTGTTTTTGATTCTGGTTCAGTGGTAACCGGTTACTCATTCTGAGGTAACCGGTTACTTGAAGGAAAATTTGATATTCTGCGTGAAAATGAACTGAGTAACCGGTTACTTATTCTGAGGTAACCGATTACCAAAATGTGCCTCTAACTATGATTTTGGTTCTGTTTTGAACAGTGAACTTGAGTAACCGGTTACTCTTTCTGAGGTAACCTGTTACCACTGTTGGTGGATGAAAAATATTTTAGAAAATTCTTAACTTTTGAACCGTGATTCCGATCGAAGCGTTTATTGAGTATGATGTGGGATTAATTATTTAGTGGCAATTGATGAAAATAATGTTTATGTGATATGTTGTGATGAATGTTTTACTTATGCAAATTGTGTTATACCATGCCTAATTAATTGTTGTTAAGTATGGTTGAGAGAATATGCATGCTTAAAATGAATTAAGAAGAGTGAGGAGACTTTACCCCAAAACAAAATGGTATGATTCTAGGATGTGACTAGAAATTGATAGAAACTCTAGATGGCGATGCTCATGCATTCGATGTATAGATGTGCATCCTTGACGAGTAATGGTCTAGAGTAGATAACCTAGATGATGATGCTCGTGCATTCGATGTAGAAAGGTGCATCCTTGACGAGTAATGGTCTAGGAGAGAGTGAAACACTAGTATGGAACATGTGTGAACCTTTGTGATTATTAAGAAAAAGGCAAAAGAGGCCTTAAGGCGAATGTGGCCTTGTGATTGTCGAATACAATCACGATTGTGTGTGAGATCACGTAATCATAACCGTTTCCCTTGAGTTGCTGTTTCATGAGCCTCGGGCTCCTCTAAAATGTACGCATGGCTACTTGGCAGGTTTGATTTCCGCGTGCGAGTACGAATGGAGCCTACGGGTAAAGAGACTTGCGTTGGTTACAGGCCATGAGAAGTGATGGTTCACGGTTAACAAGCCGATGAACCCGAATCCATTTTGTATGTCAAGTAGGTTACAAGGATCCATGACTCGGGTCGACTTCTAGACGTAGAAGCGGACGGGAAAAGGGGATGCCTTGGTAAGGTTACCGATTAGTGATAAAATCTTGAGTTAACAGACTCATGACATGTTTCCATATAGTGTGAGATTGGGAACTCAAGGTCATTTCCCTTCCCCTTGACTTGAGTTAGGGTTTGGCTAGAACCCTATAAAGCCGAGAGAATCCATAAGATAGGGAACTCACTGAGATTAATATCTCACCCATTATCGTTGCTATTTTTCAGGTGTTGTTGCAGGTTTGATTTACAAGTAGAGCTATGCTTGGATGTTTCAAGAGAAGCTTAGCTTTAGTTTTCCGCTGTGTATTTGTTGTATACAATTGAGGATATTGTATATTGAACTTAGTTTTTATTATTTTGGCTAGTTTCCATATCTTGTACCATAGATTGTATTATGTTTTTAGAATGGTCAAGTATGTGAATTACGCCATTAGGCACTTATGATGGTGTCAGTACCAAATAAAATGCTTGTATAGTATTATTCTAGGTATATATTATACAGGGAATTACAAGCAATGAAATACGAAGAAAAAATTTGAAGTAGGAACACGACCGATACTTGCAAAAAGTAAAGACGAAACACATGATATCTAGCTATTTGACTTCTTCATCATGTTTCTGATATATAAAATGTCTCTACCATGCACATAATAGTAATGTTGTTGAGATATGTTATGTTTATGTTGTTGTGGTTGATGTTTAGTGCCTAAGCCTTAAAGATTTATTTGTCGTTGATAGTATTTCTTTTAATTACTAATATTTTTTTATTGATGTAACTGTAGTCATTTTTTGAGTTTGAAGAAATTGATGATGCGGACAAGTTGAAGGATAAGTTGATCTCTTATTCTGGTGAGCGTATGAGGGATTCTAAGTCATAGCTCACATGTGATTACATTTAGAAGCCTAGACCTAATATTGAGCATCCAACTGTGAAATATAGTTATATTGAGAATCATGTTTGGGAGAAGTTTGTCAAGTCTCGAGTTGTGCTGATTTCTTAGTTAGTAGTTATCTTATTTTCTAAAGAATAATTTTATTATGTTTTATTCTGATGATTTTTAGATTCAACTATGTAAATTAATATTTTCACTATGTTTACAAAAGATTAAAAGTTAATCCGAAAAGGAAAATAAGGTAAAAATAAATATCCCCATAGATTGTCTCGTGGGGTTTATAAGAAAATTGAGGAATAAATTAATGATGAAAAAAAACAACTGGGAGATGACTCAATAACTCGTGATCGCATCCCATATCCACCATCACGGTATGTGAAGTGGAAATGACTCAAAGACTAACAGGAGAGTTAACTTCATATGGCTCACGTGCAGTCCCTGAGAAGATTGTAAGTAGATTCTTTTGTCAATTAGAATATTCAACGTAGGATTTGCTTTTTGTAGGATTTGTTGTGTTTGATTTAAATCGTATTGGTAATGATATCTTATTCATGTTGTATGTAGGATTTTTTGGATGATATGGCAAGTCAATGTTCCTTTGTTCCACATGTACGACATGCCATATAAGTAGAAACAATCAGAACAAAGGGGCATGGTAGACGTGTTTGTGGTGTTGGATAAAGCATCGACCTGAGATTATACTTCAGAACATAGAGAAAAAGTAAATATTTGTGAAAAAAAGAGATGGATGAGCCCGTTGATAAAAAGTTAGCATAGGAACAAGAATCCTAAAAGAAAGAGATGGACGAGTAATACGATAAGAAGTTTGAAGAAAGATTAGCACATGAGTGAGAACTGAAAAAGAAAGATATGGACGAGATGTACGATAAAAAGTTGGAAGAAAGATTAGCACATGAGTGGGAATTGTGCAAGAAAGAGTTGGACGAGCTTTATGCGATATGTGAAAATTGTGTTTTGTGTGTTGCATCTGTTTTTTTGTCTTATAACATGACATATGTGTTGTGTGTTGGTGTTGCTTTTATGATGCGGAAATTGGCATCGATGAGTATAAACGTCCAACTAAGTACAAATGAAGATGGTGAATGACCTGAAAGAGTTGTTTTAGGTGGTGCAAGCACAAAAGGAAATTGTTCAGCCACCCCTACCCATACTCAAAATGATACGATAGTTCCTTCTGACGATTCGTTAAGAAAATTGGTATACTTCATCATGAATATTAAAGAACCCATTCCTTTTCAGTTAGATCGTGATCCAGATTTAGAGGTTTTCTTTATTGATCCTAAAGATATAAAGGATTTCTTTTTTGGAAATGAGTGGCTGAACATAACAATATATAATTGTGGTACACGTAAGTACAATTTCTATTCTAATCAATGTCAATTTTAAATTTGTTCACATAAGTATTTTAATGTTAATTTTGTTTAACCATTTAGGTACATGAATCGTTTTTGTATAGAATCAAATAAAGAAGATATTTATGGATTCTTCTATCCATTTAGTATATGACTTACATCAGATTCTCAACAAGTGATTGAAACATACTTATCATCACGATTAAGAGAGAGGAATAAAGTTTGTTATTTAGCACCATTTACCTATTAGTGAGTAATTTTGAAATTGTGGTTTCTCTTATATTTAGTTTCCATATTTTAACAATTACTAATTATGTTTGTGTTCATTCAATGGACACTAGCAATTGGTTATAATCTGTCATCAATAGAATATGGTAATTGTGCTATGTTTCTTAGCCAAACCACTTGAACTAAGAATGAAATGTATAGTTTCTATGTAAGTTTATATTTTATGATACTTTCAGTAATATTTTCTTTAACTTTGCGTGCAATATTTAAATTCTTTTTAATATAAAGAGTTGTGAAGGGAACCAATATGTGGAGGGAATCAATTATACATTTAAAGTAAATGATTTCACTTTATGAATCTTCACTTTTTTGCATCCATAATCACTTTTAAACTCCATCCATGCATCGGTTTCAACCCCATTACGAAATCACACTCTAAAACACATTCTAACATCACTTTTTCATCAATTTAACTGGAGTAATGCATCATAACATATCTTCATGAAATCAACACATGATATTGACGTTTAAATATAAGATTCATAAAAAAAAAAATCAAATTTTGTACGTAAACCAAATCATTGATGATAAGAGAGAGGTTCATGACTTATGGTATATTAACCATCATCTCGTAGGGGGAATTCACATGGAAACTCAGAAAAGTCAAGGTGCAAGAGAAACCCCACTACTTTAAACGCTAAAATATCAAAGTTATAGAACAATCCCGCCCCTTACTTTGTTAGTGCACAATTTCTTCATGAAGCTCTCAAGAATGGAGACAACTCTCCCTTGCACAATCTCTACTGCATTTTGCTTAGTGAGATGAGGTTTTGTTTCTCCAAATTTTGGAGAAGTAGAAGAGTCTTTTTGAGACCTAGGGTTTTTCTCCTCAAAGATATGTATTCTGCTATTTTTTTATATTCTCTTTCTCCCTTTATTTTCTATTTTCCTTTTTCTCTCTCTTTATCCCTTCCATTTCTCTATTTAAATATTCATATTTTTATTTTAATTCCCTTTTTTTAATATCCTTTTTCCCACTAACTCTACCTATCCAACTTCTTTTTCCCATTAGTTCCACAATTTCCTATTTTAATAATTAATTTCCACTAATTCATAATAATAATAATAATAATAGTAACAACAACAACAACAACATCAATAATAATAATAATAATAATCATGAAAACACAGAAATTAAAATAATATTAATAATAATCGAATTATTTCAGGGTGTTACAACTCTTCCGCCACTTATTGAATTTTTGTCCTCGAAAATTTACCTAAAACGAACAAGTCTGTATTAGACTTCTTCATTTAGCTTTCGAACTCCCAAGTCATGCTATCATCAACAATTCCACCCCATAAAACCTTAACCAAATTTATTTCTTTTCCTCTCATGTATTTTACCTTTCGATCTTCAATTTGTAAGGGTGATGTTACATAAATTAAGTTATCTCTTATTTGCACATCACCGACTGAATAACTTGCTACATATTATGAATGTACTTATGAAGTTGAGAGACATGAAAGACACTATGGAGATTTGAAAGATAGGGGGTAATGAAATTTAGTAGGAGACTTTGCTGACTCTTCTAAGAATTTAACAAGGACCAATGAAACGAGGAGTAAGCTTTCAGGACTCTAGTGCCCGACCAACCCTGTTCACTAGAGTGACTCTCGAGAACACATAACCTCCTTCCTAAAATTCGAGGGCCTTTCTTCTCTTATCATGATATCTTTCCATCCTACATTTTGACATCCTCATATTTTACTGAATCATCTTAACTTTCTCAGTAGTTTGCTGAATCATCTTAACTTTCACCAGATTTATACTAACACAAGGGTGTTATATACCTTCTGCCATATAACGCTTCAAAAGGTGCTATTCCAACACTAGAATAAAAGTTGTTGTTATAGGTAAATTTAATCAATGGTAAATAACTATCCCAACTACCTCCTGTTCCAAAACACACTCTCTTAAAATTTCTTCTAAGGATTGGATAGTTCTTTGCGTCTAGCATTCCTTCTGTGGATGATATGCAAAACTAAATCTTAACTTGGTTCCCATTGCTTTATACAGACTTTCCCAAAACCTCAACCTGAGTCTAGGATATCTATCTAAAAGTATTATAAATGGAATCCCATGCAATCTCACTATTTCACACACACACACACACACACACACACATATATATATATATATATATATATATATATATATATATATATATATATATATATATATATATATCAACCAACTTCTTAAATGGGTAAGTGGTATTGATATGGATAAAGTGAGATGGTTTGATCAACCTATCCACGATAACCCATACCAAATCACACCCTTTATCAATTTTAGGAAAACCCACCACGAAATTCATAGAGATACTATCTCACTTTCACTCAGGAATACTCAAAGGTAGCATTAATCCAGATGGCTTATGATGTTCTATCTTCAACTTTTGACAAACTAAGCAAGAATACACAAACTCAGTAACATCCTTTATCATGTCTGGCCACCAAAATATTATCTTAAGGTCTTGATACATCTTTGTAGCTCCGGGATGAATATTCAAATTACTCAAATAACCTTCCTCTAAAATCAATTTCTTAATTTTTGATGTATCTGGCACACAAATTATATCCCAAAATCTCATAATCCCATCATCACTAGCTTTAAAATCCACTTCTTTTCTTGGATTTATCAGTGCTAGCTGATCTAATAAGTGTATCCAACTTCTAACCATCTTTAATTTCTTCTAACACATTGTGAGTTACCATCAACATACCCAATTTCACACTTTTTGGTGTTAGCTCACACACCAAGCTAAGATTTCTCATCTGCTCAATAAAATCTATCTTATTGACCATTAAGGCATATATATGCATAGACTTCCTTCTCAAGCTCAATTCAAAATCAAAATCTCTTAAAAATTCATTCCATCTTCTCTGCATCATGTTCTATTCATTCTGATTGAACATATACTTTACACTTTTATGATCACTAAAAAGTTAGAATCTTGATCCATAAAGATATTGCGTCCATATCTTAAGCACAAAAACCATTACCGCTAATTTCAAATCATGGGTAGGAGGATAATTCCTTTCATGAAGCATACCAACTAGACCAAAAATATATGCATCATAATACACCATAACAGATTCATTATGACTTAGAAAAGTTAAGAATGGTGATGATGTCAATCTCTTCTGAAGGTCTTGAAAAATAAATTCACACTAAGCATACCACATAAAAGCTTGGCTCTTCCCGGTCAACTTGGTTAAAGGCATTTCTAACTTTGAGAAACCTTCTATGAATCTTCTATAATATCCGACTAAGCATAGAAAGCTTCTGATATCAGTTACCAACTTAGGCGTTTTCCATTGCAACACGACCTCTAACATAGATGGATCCACTACTATTCCACCACTAGAAATTACATGTCCAAGGAAACTTACTTCCTTCAACCAAAACATGCACTTCAACAACTTAGTATACAACTTTTTCTCTTTTAAGGTTTGCAATACTCTCTTCAGATTTTCTGCATGATCTTCCTCTAACTTATAATACACTAAGTTTTTATCTATAATTACTACCGCAAAATGATCTAAATAGGGATTAAAAATCCTATTCATATACTCCATGAACACTCATGGAAAATTGGTCACATTGAAAGACATAATCGAATACTCGTAATGACCATAATGACTCTTGAAAACGCTCTTCGGAATATCTTCTGACTTCACTCCAATTTTGTGGTAACCTGATCTCAGATCTTCCTTACTAAACACACAAGCTCCTGACAATTGATCTATAAGGTCATTGATTTTATGAAGAAAGTACTTATTCTTAATAGTAACCTTATTCAACTATCGATAATCAACACACAACCTCATGGTCCCATCTTTCTTATTAACTAAAAGCTTGAGCATCTTGAGCCATTACATTAGCTATTTCCACAAGGGCGTCAACTATCTCACGATAATTTCTTCCTGCACAACCAGACATAAAATCGAGTTGTAAATAGTAAAGCAAATATTTATTAAGGGAAGACAACAATAACTGTATTAACACATGTAATGCCCGAATTATTTTATTTATTTTTCATAGTGTGATTATGTGATGTTGTGAATATGTATGTGCTTATTGGTGCTTTTAGGATGTTTGAGCTACCCTTGGTGTGGGGTGGTGGCTTTAAGAATAGAAATTAAGGGTTGGGGTGTGTGAGTAATTGTGTAGAGATAAGTGGTGTGGAGAGTAAAACTAATTAGTAATATTAGTTAGTAATTATTTATTTAAATAATATAAGGTGAATATTATTTAGATTAAAATAATTAGTATTATTATTATTATTTGTTATTAATTTAATTAGATGGGATTAATAATAATATTATAATAATAAGAAATAAGAGAAGTGGAGGAATAAAGTTGTCATATACGTGTTTTGGGAGAAAAAGTGAAGAGGAGGCTAGGGCTCTAGGAAAAAGATGAGAATCAACATTGTTGAGGAATTTGCAAAAACTCCAAGGTAAGAGTGGGGTTGTAATTATCTACGGGTTAACATGATGATGGTAGATAGATTATGTATGTGCTTAGGTTGTATTTTTCTTCTCTCAATACCATGATCATTGTTGCAAACTTGTAATTGTTAGATTGATTGAATTGCTTGATGAACTATGTGTGGTATGTTGATATGGTGACTGATGTTAGAATGGATAACTGTTGTAATTGTTGTTGTTGGAATCATGTAATTGATTGAATTGTATGATGTCATTGTTGTGTGGTTGATGTTGTTGCGAGTCAGAGTCTGAACTCAAAGTTATGAGTATTTTTGTGAAAAGAGTTGAAGTTTTGATGTTTAGAAAAGTGATTTTTGGGGTAAAAATATCTATTAATCGAAAGGTATGAAACAGGGGGTTTTGGGTTAGATTAAAAGTTATTTTGGTTTTGAAAAGTTATAGAAATGTGCTTCTGTGCACAGTGTAATCGGTTACCCGATATGGTGTAACTGGTTACACTGGTTTTAAAATGAGTTTTTGGGAATTTTGGTGAGGGTGCAATCAGTTACCCTATTTATGGTAACCAGTTACACCGTGTTTGTGTTTGTTCTTTGGGCATTCAGTGAGGGTGTAACCGGTTAACTTGATTGTGGTAATCGATTACACCATAAAATAGAGGTGAAGATGGCTGGTTACAAAGGGGGTGTAACTGGTTACCTCAAAAAGTGTAACCGGTTACACTGGGAGCTATTTTTAAAAATCGTTGAAAATTCATAACTTTAGTTCCGGTATCCGATTCTAGTGTCGTTCGAAGCGTTAGGAAGCTGACGCGACGAAATTTATTCTAAAAATGGTTTCAGTACCAGAAGATGAAAGAATTTTTGTGTGATTATGTGAAATGCATTTCAATGTTTATGTTATGGTGTGATATAATCGTATATGCATTCGTTGTTGCTTGTTATGCCATGTGTTGATGTTGTTGGGCGATGTGTTGGTGCATGGTGGCCAGCATTGGCAGAGTACATTGACCATGGAGGTGTTGGTTGTTGTACTTGATGTTGTTTGCATGGATAATATGTTGCATGCATTCATGATGTTGAGTTGTGAGATAAGCCGTGTGCCCGGTGGGGTGTGAGCATCTTATCCGAATTCTAGTTATAGAATTGTGTTGTTGTTGAGACGATCGTCTGCCCGGTGGGGTGTGAGCAATCATGGAATTCTTGTGCCCGATGGGTGTGAGCATCGTAATGGAAATTCCGACTGAAATTGTGATTCTGAAATTAAAAATTGGGTTCTGAAGGGAACCGAATGGTACCACATGCATTGATTTAAGTTGAGAGTCTCATTGCATTGCATCTTGGTTTTATTTGTTGTTGTGTTTAAATAGTGGTTGTGTTGGTTATGTGGATGTATGTTGTGGAATGGGTGATTATGCATTTTATAATCTGATGCTTGTTTATCATCATGCTTTCCTTTATATAATTATGACATCTCACTCCTTCTGTTTGAATGTTTCCTTTACAGGGGCGTCATGCAGATAACTCGCAGTAGAGGAGTTGATATGAGTGGAAGATGAAGTCTTTCGTTTTATTTTAGTTTCGGCGTCTGCTCTGATGTGTAACACCGGGGTTATGGAATGTTTCATGTCTTTTATGTTGTTTGGAGATTTTTTGATATCTCTTGAGTTATGGTTATTTATGTTTATTTTGAAAACATGATTATGTCCTGAATAATTAGTTGATGTTGATTTTCCGCTGCTTTAATAAAGTTGATTTTCAAACATGATTTATTATTATTATTACTATTAATAATTTTTAAAGGCAGCATGTGTTACATATCTTAATGTATGAGCACTCGTTGTTGATTTGTAGCATCCTAAATAATGTTTGTGTTTTATTTTTACTCTGATTTTTATTTAAATTACACGGGGGTATTTAGGGTGTTACATTAGTGGTATCAGAGCAGGTCGGTCTGTCCGGCCAAGTTGTTGAGACTGTGTTAGTGTGACAGTTGAATAATGTCGACGTTTTCTTCTAACCGTTGTTGCTGTTGTTGGTGGAAAAACAGAAATGGCTGGAAGAAATGATGCTGCCATTGTTGATACTTTGCAGGCTGTTGCTCAGGCTGTTCAGAATCAGCCTAATGCTGGTGGGAATGATAAGTTCCATCGTTTGGGAAGTTCTAGAGGAACAATCCGCCTACTTTCAAGGGTAGGTTTGATTCTGGTGGAGCGCAGGCTTAGCTCAAGAAAATTGAAAGGATCTTCCATGTTTTGGATTGTTCAGAAGAGTATAAGGTGCAATTTGGTACTCATATGCTAGCTGAGGAGGCTGATGATTGGTGGATCAACACTCTTCAAGTGTTAGGGACTTCATGTGAAGTTGTTACTTGGGTTGTGTTCCGTAGGGAGTTCCTGAGGAAGTATTTTCCGAAAGATGCTCGTGGGAAGAAGGAGATTAATTTTCTGGAGCTGAAGTAGGGTAATCTGACTGTTACTAAGTATGCTGCCAGATTTATGGAACTTGCTAAGTTCTATCTGCATTACAATGAGGTGACTACTGAGTTCTCAAAATGTATCAAGTTTAAGAATGGTTTACATCCTGATATTAAGCAGGAAATTGGATACCAATAGATCAGGAGATTTCCGGAGTTGGTGAACAACTGTAGAATTTTTTAGGAGGATAGTAAAGCTCGGTCAGCTCATTACAGGAGTCTGAGTGAGAAGAGAGGAAAGTAGAATGTGAACCGTGGAAAGCCATATAGTGCTCCACCTGATAAAGGTAAATAGAGAGTTGCTGATGGTAAAAGGCCAAGTGGGGGAGGTGCTCATGCTCCTCTTAAGTGCTATAGATGTGGTGAGTTGGGTCATCGTGTTAGTGAATGTAAAAGTGATGTGATGAAGTGTTACCGGTGTGGGAAGACAGGACATCTGATTGCTGATTGCAAGGGCAATGTGGTTACTTGCTACAACAATGGTGAACCAGGACATATCAGTACTAATTGCTAGAAGCCAAAGCAATCTTCAACTAGAGGAAAGGTGTTTGATCTGTTAGGGACTCAGACTTCCAGTGACGACAGGTTAATCAGAGGTATATGTTACATTAATAATACACATTTGATTGCTATTATTGATACTGGTGCTACTCATTCTTTTATTGTTGCTGATTGTGTGAAAAAGCTAGCCCTTGTTGTGTCTGCTATGAGGGGAGAAATGGTTATCAAAACTCTTGGTAAGGGATCAGTGACTACTTCTCTGGTTTGTTTGAATTGTCCATTGTCAATCCTTGATAAGAACTTTGGTTTTGATTTTATTTGTTTGCCGTTGGAGAATCTTAATGTTATATTTGGAATGAACTGGTTAGAGTTTAATCATATTCATATCAACTGTTATAACAAGTCGGTGCGGCTCGTTGCTCCCGATGATGAGGAAGAGGCTGGTTTTCTGTGGGCTAGAGAGTTGAAAGAGCTTTTGGAAGAGGAAGGTCAGGTGCTTGCATTTTTTGCGTTCTTGTCTGTGAAGAGGCAAGCTGTATTTTATGAATTGCAGGTGGTTCATGAATTCTTAGAAGTGTTTCCAAATGATATTTCAGATGTACCGCCAAAAATAGAGGTGGAGTTTTCTATTGATCTTGTCCTTGGTGTCAGGCATGTTTCTATGACACCATACATGATTTCGGTGTCAGAGTTAGCAAAGTTGAAGAAGCAATTAGAAGAACTGCTAGAGAAGAAATTGATGAGGCCAAGTGTGTCGCCTTAGGGAGCTCCGGTGTTGTTAGTAAAGAAGAAAGACGACAATATGAGGTTGTGTGTGGATTATTGACAGTTGAATAAATAACAATTAAGAACAAGTATCCACTTCTTAAAATAGATGAATTGATGGATATGTTGGTGGATTCACATGTGTTTTGTAAAATTGACTTGAGGTCGGGTTATCATCAGATTCGAGTTAAGGATGAGGATATTCAGCAGATGTCTTTCAAGACTCAGTATGGACATTATGAGTATTTTGTGATGTCGTTCGGTGTTTCTAATGCACCCGGTGTGTTTATGAAGTATATGAATCATTTTTTCACACTTGCTTGGATCAATTTATAGTAGTTTCCATTGATGACATTAAGATCTATTCTAAATCTAAAGAAGAACATGTTGATCACTTTTGGGTTGTATTACAAGTGTTGAAAGAGAAAAAGATTTATGCCAAGTTGTCGAAGTGTGAATTTTGGTTGCAAGAGGTGAGTTTTCTTGGTCACGTATTTCAGGTGATGGTATTGTTGTGGACCCATCCAATGTAGATGCAGTTCTATAATGGGAGGCTCCGAAGTCAGTTATAGAGATTAGAATCTTTTTGGGCTTGGTTGGTTATTATCGCAAGTTTATTGAAGGCTTTTCTAAGTTAGTACTTTTGTTGACTCAATTGACTTACTAAGGTAAAGCATTTGTGTGGGATATTCACTGTGAGAAAAGTTTCATTGAGCTGAAGAAGAGATTGATTACAACTCCGATTTTAATTTTGCATGAACCAATGAACCATTTGTGGTGTATTGTGATGCGTCCTTGATGGGTTTAGGTGGTGTGTTGATGCAAGATGGAAAGGTTGTGGCTTATGTTTCACGACAACTGAAGGTTCATGAGGGAAATTATCCTACTCGTGATTTAGAGTTGGCTGAAGTGGTATTTGTGTTGAAGATTTTGAGGTATTATCTTTATGGTTCCAGATTTGAGGTGTTTAGTGATTATAACAGTTTGAAGTACCTGTTTGATCAGAAGGAATTGAATATGAGGTAGAGAAGATGGTTGGAATTTCTGAAGGATTATGACTTTGGATTGAATTATCATCCCAATAAAGCTAATGTCGTGGCTGATGCTTTAAGTAAGAAGTCTTTGCATATGTCTGCTATGATGGTTAGAATGTTGGAATTGATTGAGCAGTTCAGAGACATGAGTTTGTTCTGTGAGCTGACACGTAGAGTGTGATGTTGGGTATGTTGAAGATCAATAATGATTTTCTTAATAATATTAGAGAGGGTCAGAAGTTAGATGTGAAGTTCGTAGACTTGATGGTCGAATGTAATCAGAATGAGGATAGTGACTTTAGAGTGGATGAATGAGGTGTGCTGAGATTTCATGATAGAATCTGTATTCCTGATGATTCTGAGTTGAAAAAGATGATTCTGGAAGAAAGTCATAGAAGTAGCTTGAGTATCCATCCAGGAGCTACAAAGATGTATCAGGATTTGAAGAAGATATTTTGGTGGCCTGGATTGAAACGTGATGTGACACAGTTTGTGTATGCTTGTTTGAATTGTCAGAAGTCAAAAGTTCAACATCAGGAAACCTGCAGGGTTGATGCAATCGTTGGATATTCCAGTATGGAAATGGGATAACATTTCTATGGATTTTGTGACTGAGTTGCCGAATACTCCGAGAGGGCATGATGCTATATGGGTGGTTGTTGTAGAATGACGTAGTCGGCACACTTTATTTCGATTAATATTAGTTTTTCTTTGCAGAAGTTGGCAGAGATTTATATCTATGTGATTGTGAAGCTGCATGGGGTTCTATTGAGTATTGTGTCAGATAGAGATCCAAGGTTCACTTCTAGATTTTGGGAAAGTTTGCAGGAGCCTTTGGGTTCGAAGCTGAGGTTGAGTTCATCTTATCATCCATAGACAGATGGTCAGATAGAGATGACTATTCAGTCTTTGGAGGATTTGTGGAGGGCTTGTGTTCTTGAACAAGGAGGTGCTTGGGATAGTCATTTGACGTTGATAGAGTTTACTTATAATAACAATTACCATTCTAGTATTGGAATGGTACCTTTTGAAGATTTGTATGGTCGGAGGTGTAGGACACCTCTGTGTTGGCATGAATCTGGTGAGAGTGTGGTACTTGAACATGAGATTGTTCAACATACTACTGAGAAGGTGAAGCTGATTCGAGAGAAGATGAAAGCTTCACAAAGTAGATAGAAGAGTTATCATGATAAGAGGAGGTAGAATCTTGAGTTTCAAGAGAGAGACCATGTATTCTTGAGAGTCACTCTGGTGACTGGTGTCGGACGTGTTTTGAAGCCGAGGAAGCTTATTCCTCGGTTTATTGGTCCATATCAGATATCAAAGAGGGTTGGATATGTTGCTTATATAGTGGCGTTGCCACCAAATTTGTCAAATTTGCATGACGTGTTCCATGTTTCACAGCTTCGGAAGTATGTTCCAAATCCACCGCATGTGATTATGATGGATGATGTGCAGGTGAGGGATAACCTTATGGTGGAGGCTCTACCTGTGAAGATTGATGATCGTGAACTGAAACAGCTGAGAGGCAAAAAGATTGCTCTTGTGAAGATAGTGTGGGGAGGCACTGCGGGTGGAAATATGACCTGGGAGTTGGAGAGCAGGATGCGTGAGGCGTACTCTAAGTTGTTTGAAGCGAGTAAATTTTTGAGAACGAAAAATTTTCTAAGTGGGGGAGAGTTGTAACGCCCGACTTATTTTATTTATTTTTTGTAGTGTAATTATGTGATGCCGTGAATATGTATGTGCTTATTGGTGTTTTTGGGATGTTTGAGTTGTCATTGGTGTGGGGTAGTGGCTTTAAGAATAGAAATTAAGGGTTAGGGTATGTGAGTAATTGTATAGAGATAGGTGGTGTGGATAGTAAAACTAATTAGTAATATTAGTTAGTAATTATTTGTTTAAATAATATAAGGTGCATATTATTTATATTAAAATAATTAGTATTATTATTATTTGTTATTATTTTAATTAGATAGGATTAATAATAATATTATAATAATAAGAAATAAGAGAAGTGGAGGAATAGAGTTGTCAGATACGTGTTTTGGGAGAAAAAGTGAAGATGAAGCTAGGGCTCTAGGAGAAATAGGAGAATCACCATTGTTGAGGAATTTTTAAGAACTCTAAGGTAAGAGCGGGGCTCTAATTATCTAAGGGTTAACATGATGATGATCGGTAGATTATGTATGTTCTTAGGTTGTATTTTTCTTCTTTCAATGTCATAATCATTGTTGCAAACTTGTAATTGTTGGATTGATTGAATTGCTTGATGAACTATGTGTGGTATGTTGATGTTGTGATTGATGTTGGAATTACTAATTGTTGTAATTGTTGTTGTTGGAATCATGTAATTGTTGTGTGGTTGATGTTGTTGCGAGTTAGAGTCGGAACTCAAAGTTATGAGTATATTTGTGAAAAGAGTCGAAGTTTTGATTTTTAGAAAAGTGATATTTTGGGTAAAAATATGCGTTAATCGAATGGTATGAAACATTGGGGTTTTGGGTTGGATTAAAAGTGATTTTGGTTTTGAAAAGCTGTAGAAAAGTGCTTCTGCGCACAATGTAATCAGTTACCAGATATGGAGTAACAGGTTACACTGCTTTTAAAATGAGTTTCTGAGCATTTTGGTGAGGGTGTAATCGGTTACCCTGTTCATAGTAACCAGTTACATTGTGTTTGTGTTGCGTTCTTTGGGTATTCTGTGAGGGTGTAACCGGTTACCTTGATTGTGGTAACTGATTACACCATAAAATAAAGGCGAAGGTGGCTGGTTACAAAGGGGGGTGTAACTAGTTACCTCAAAATGTGTAACTGGTTACACTGGGAGCTATTTTGAAAAATCTTTGAAAATTCATAACTTTAGTTTTGGGTTTCCGATTGGACTTCCGTTCGAAGAGTTAGGAAGCTGACGCGACGAAATTTATTCTAAAAATAGTTTCAATACCAGAAGATGAATGAATTGATGTGTGATGATGTGAAATGGATTGCAATGTTTATGTTGTGGTGTTACATAATCGTATATTCATTCGTTGTTGCTTGTTATGTCGTATGTTGATGTTGTTGGGAGATGTGTTGGTGCATGGTGGCCAGTATTGGCGGAGTACATTGACCATAGAGGTGTTGGTCGTTGTACTTGATGTTGTTGTTACATGAATAATATGTTGCATGCATTCATGACTTTGAGTTGTGAGATAAGTCGTGTGTTCGGTGAGATGTGAGCGTTTTATCCAGATTCTAGTTGTAGAGTCGTGTTTTTGTTGAGACGATCATGTGCTCGATGGGGTGTGAGTGATCATGGAAGTCGTGTGCCTAATTGGGTGTGAGTGACATAATGGAAATTCTGACGGGAATTGTGATTATGAAATAAAAATTTGGTTCTGAAGGGAATTGAATGGTACCACATGCATTGATTCGAGTTTAGAATCTCATTGAATTGCATCTTGGTTGAATTTGTTGTTGTGTTTAAATAGTGGTTGTGTTGATTGTGTGGATGTATGTTGTGGAATCTATGATTATGCATGTAATAATCCGATGTTTTCTTATTATCATGCTTTCCTTTATATAATTATACATCTACCCTTTCTGTTTTAATGTTGCATTTACATGGGCATCTTGCAGATAACTCGTAGTAGAGGAGTTTATGTTAGTGGAAGATGAAGTCTTCTATTTTATTTTAGTGTCAGCGTCTGCTCTGATGTGTAACATCAGGGTTATGGAACGTTTCATGTCTCATATGTTGTTTGGAGATTTTTTTATATCTCTTGAGTTGTGGTTGTTTATGTTAATTTTGAAAACATGATTATATCCTGAATAATTAGTTGATGTTTATTTTCCGCTGCTTTAATAAAGTTGATTTTCAGACATGATTTATTATTATTATTACTATTAATAATTTTTAAAGGCTGCATGTGTTACATATATTAATGTATGAGCAGTTGTTGTTGATTTGTAGCATCATAAATAATGGTTGTGTTTTATTTTTACTCTGAGTTTTGTTTAAATTACGCGGGGAATTGTAATACCCCAAATTTTGACCACTTAGATTTCCCATCATTGTGAAAATCATCATCACAATATGGATGTACCTTTATGCTTCATTAGTCTCCCCAAAGATGGGTGAGCATCCAATACAATCAAAATTAGGGTTTCAAGCCCTCTCTGAGTGCTTAGACAAAGGATCAATCAAGAAATGACATGATCTTCAACTTGTCTAATCTCTTAAACATCCACAATGGATCAAAAAGGACTCCCACTTCAAGGATTAAGAACAAGGCTGCTCCCTTCTAGGTGGATCAAGTCTCAAGATCGACAGTGTCACCAAATTAGGGTATTGGTCGACCAGGGCCTCCAGATGGAAATTTTCATCTGGGCACAAGGCAATGATCCAAAACATAACCTAATGTGCTTCATGGAACCTCATGAACCCATGCATCAAGTCAATTTTGCCTCAGGGGATGCATTCATCAAAAATCAGGAATTAGGGTTTCTTGACCTAATCCACCCCTAAGTTGACTTTTGGGACAAACCATGAGCCAAGACCTCAAGAGATGATTTGAGGGTCTCTAATATACCATATTGATCCATTTGGAACAATGGATTGATCCAAGAAGCTTGAGCAACAAGTTTCATTTTCATCTGCACCACAATTAGGGTTTTAAGGGAAAAATCAACTGTAACTTTGACTTTTGACCAGGACATGCTCCCAAACCCTAATACATGATTGAATATACCCTATGACACCCATGGAACATGTCCATCAAGTTTGATTTAGGTCAAGGACATGATTTCCTGAAGAATTGCACAGTTTGGAATTCATCTGATAAAAAGTCAACTGTGCACAAAAAGTCAACTTTGACTTTTTGAGATTTTTCACCAAAATGGATTTTTAACCCTAAAATGATGTTAATGTATGATTTGAATCATCATTCATCAAGAAAAATCAAGAAAAGTGAGATAACTTGTAAAAGGGGTAACCATAAAACTTAGAAAATTTTCTAAGTTAAAAATAAAGTGGCAAAGGTACCAACTTTGGAGGACCATAACTCCTAAACCACAAGGCCATTTTTTCTCATCCAAAGATGGATTTGTAGCCCTCATTATCACCTACAAAAACTTCAACTACAAGTCATTCCAATTCATTAAGGATTTTGAGTTATGGAGTGATCAAAGTGGCTAAAAAGTGAAAATGTCACTTTGTCCAACACTTAGTGAAATTTTCACTAAGTCAGATTCTGCCTCACTTTTTGCCAAATGTAGGGGGATTTTTCACTTGGAATCAAAAGAGATCAAAACCAAACTTGTTCAAACAGTTGTTGTATCATGTAAGAGCTTTCAAAAATGGCCAAGAACATTGCCAAATTCAACCTACACCATGAGATACAACATTGCCAAGTTGCCTTGCTGAAATCTGTCAAGGCAAGGCAGAATTTGCAACTTCGGTCGATTTTCCAAAATCAGCCAAATTCAATTGCTCCAATCCACTTGGACACCTCAGAGGATTGAATCTAAAGGGGACAATCACTGAGTCAGACCTCCAAAGTCCATGGAACAAGAAATAGCATGTTGAACCTAGAATGGCCAAAATAGGGACAAGACTTCAAATTTGGAATGAGGAATTCAATGGAACCATCAAGGTGGCATGGACTAAGCCATTCTCATTTGAAATCAGTCAAGACTTATCCAAGACCAAGGGGACCAAAGCTCTGTGCCCTAACCTCTAGTCAATGGCTAGAGGAGACTTGGATTTTCATTTGCCAACATTAGCCAAACCTACTTACCAGCTGCCATGCACTATTCCTTGCAAAACAAACTTGATCTACTATAAATAGAGCTCAATTGTGGTCAGTTTGAGTACACCAAAGCCATCTAACAGATTCTTTCCTCAAAATCTCTTTTTCTTGGCAAAAATGCCTTTCTTAGCAAGGTAGCTATCGGGTTTTGAGTTTGAGAGCAATTCTGCACAAACCAATCACTCACACACCTCAGATACATCACATATGAGTTGATCAAACACTCACATAACATCTGGAGCATCAAAATCTCAAAATCACTTGCCATCCACACAAGTTTGAAGTGAAGTTGCAGCTGAGATGCCATAAACTGATCCAGTTCATTTCAATTCAATCCAAGTGTTCAAACACACTCCATATGGTGTAGGGAAGCTGTCCAGATCATCACAACTTGTCTGTAACACCTCCAACTCAAAACCACATCTGCTCTTGCTGCCACGACTTGGAGGTAAGCCTAAACTTGGGAATCTCTCAATCTATGCATATTTCCTCGCACAATAATTTGGCCATATGTTCATAATCATGCATGGAATGTTTTCCCTCAATTAATTGCATTGTTTGAATCGTGTATCAAAAATCCTAGTCTTCATGCAGAAATTAGGGTTCTTGAGGTCTCTTCGTGATTTCTTGTTGTATGTTTAGTTTAAATGAAATTAAAGTATATAGACATGATCGTGAGGTTGAGACGAGCATAATGATATGTGGATTGCATGATATGATTACGTATTCATGGAGATTGGATAGAAAATGCAAATCTGGGCAAACTGAAAAACGCGCGTGTTCTTGATGTTGTTCTTGGCGCCATTTTCATAAATTCAAATATTTGAATTTTGTGATTTTGTTTAATTGATTCAAAAATTAATTTCTCTCTGAGTTTTAATGATTTTGAGTTGATTCTTTTTTTAATAATTCACAAAAATCTTAAAATATTTTATTTTATCAAAAAATCCCAAAAATATTATTTATTTCATATAATTGATATTTTTGCAAAGAATTAATATTTTCATTGTTTTTGGCATTTTAAATATTTTTTTTCTACATTGATTTTGCAATTTTTAATGCTTTCTAATTATTTTGTAGGTCAATACTTAATTTTTGAAGCATTAATCCAAGGTCACAATTTATTTTCCATGTGTTAAGCAATTTTTGATCATTTTAATTGAATTTTTATTCAATTAAATACATTTTGAAAACAAATTAGGGTTTTGGATTAATTCAACCCTCATAAATCATTTTCAAAACTTTTTGGGCCTCTTGAGAGAGTGTAAGACCCATCCCCCCTTGTACAAAAACTTTTTGGGCCTCACTCATTGTATAAGTCCCTCTGTACAAGTAAACGGCGCGATCGTCGCCCGTTTAAAAATAAAAATAATTTGGGCCTCTCCTTGAGCTATAAGACCCATTCAAAACACTTTGGGCCTCTATTAGAGTGTAAGACTCAATCTCCCTTTTAACCAAAACATCTTGGGCCTCACTTATTGTATAAGTCCCTCGGCGTTAAAAGAAAACCTCGGCGCGATCGCCATTTTTAAACGAAAAATCATTTGGGCCCACCCTCGTGTTATAAGCCCCACTCTTTTCTTTAAACCTTTTTGGGCCTCTTGGGAGAGTGTAAGACCCATCCCTTTGTATAGAAAACCTTTTTCGGGCCTCAGTCACTTGTATAAGTCCCTCTGTACAAATTCAAACAGCGCGCTCACTGATAAAACCCTGGGCCTCTCCTTGAGCTGTAAGCCCCAAATCTTTCTTTTTCAAAGCACTTTCTCCTTTGATTTTGAATATACTGTTGTTTTCAATCTTTCTTTGTTGAACAACTAACCAAACAGCATGGAAGCACTCCAACCGAGTAAGTGGTTATCACTTTCATTTACTGCTTTCATATTATAAACTGTATTGTGGGGCTGCTCACTGTAAGTCTCCTTTCATAAACTCATATCTACTGTGCAATAATAGTATAGATATTTTGAGTTTCCCCGGCAACTACGTCTAGAACTAGGTGACGCCGTTTCATTTATTCGTAGAAATAGACGCCTAGATCCCCAATAGGAGCACCAGATACAGTCTTCTCTTCGGCTGTCCTCCTTAGGAATCGTCAAGAAGCTCTACTCCCCAAGATGAATGTATTCTCCGTGAATGGCATCTTTGAGTTTCTCCCAAATTCTCGAACTTTCCTGACTTGATCTATTCCTTGTGGATAGCTTGCCTTGAATGTCTCGGGGTTTGGGTACCCACTACGGTCATAATCTTGGACCTTAACTAAGGAACCCTCTTTAAAGGTTAAAAGTCGCTGGATAGTAAACCTCGCACGTTTACCAGTGGTTTTTATCTTTAAAAGAGTTATCTCTCCTAATGGAAAGGAGATGATAGACCCACGGGCTTCTTAAAAGCATCGGCCTCCTCTTGGGCATTATTCAAGGACACTACGGCTTCTTAGAAGTATTCACAGCCTCCTCTTAGGCTTCGTATAATGATCTCTTCCTCCGGGAATGATAACCTCCTCTTGGGCTTCGTACAAGGACCCGTCAGCTTCTTAAAAGTTTCCAGCCTCCTCTTGGGCTTCGTACAAATTGTCCCGATGACCTCCTAGAGGTATAGGAACAGAACCTAGTCATCCTCATAGAACAGTCCTTTCATAGAGTCTACTATTATTTCTCAAAGCATAGTACAAAAGATAAAACTCTAGACACGGACAGTCTAACTTCCTTGAGTCTCAAAGACATTCTCAAGCACCCTTCGTTAAATAGGAAGGAAACCCGCAGACTCGGACAGTCTCGACACCCCTTTGGATTTCCCGTTTCCTCAAAGAGAAGGAAATGTCCCTGATCCTCAAATCAAACCCCTGGGTACAGTATTACTCATATAAGAACTGATTTTTTCTTTTAAAATCAGTATATTGGATCTGTCACTCAATTGAAACAGTTACAATAGCCTCCATCTCGGGCTTCGTACGAGATACCAAAATTCTCCCCAGTGGAGTCAAAACAACCTTTTCGCCTCTCTCTCGGGCTTTGTACGAGATACAAAAACACTCTCTTACTGAGTATAAAAGATTCTCCAACTGAGTCAACTCTTTGCTAGCCTCCTCTTAGGCTTTGTATAACGATATGCCTCACTGGGTCGAACCCTTTTTAGCCTCTTTCTCGGGCTTTGTACGAGACACAAAATAGCCTCCTCTTAGGCTTTGTATAATGATTTTCCTAGCGGAAATTAGCCTCCTCTTAGGCTTTGTATAAGAAAACCACTGGTTAATCCAATTAACCTTTTAGCATCAAAGCTGTGCCTCGTTCACAGTACACAAACATCAACAACTCCTTCCCCTTCATCTAATCGCTGTAAGCGGCAAGCCTCTGGATCATCTACATCCATGCCAATGTCCCTCTTTTAGCATGAGAAATTCCTAAGGAAAGATGGCATTGCTCTATACTGAGTTAAAGTCTTCTCCTTCAGGTTAAAACCCTTTCTTCGGAAATTATGGCATTGCTCGGATCCACGTATCCCAGTTAAAGTAATTCTCCTTCTCCCCTCTTTAGAGATGACAAATTCTCTCTAAAGTCGAGGTCCTTCGCTTCACGTCTTGGGCTTTGAACAAGACACAAATAGACCTTTCGCTTCACGTCTTGGGCTTTGAACAAGACACCAAAAACCAATTTCCTCCCATAGAATAAGAGGAACTAAGAACGCTCTGATTTCCCTATTTCGGTAAACGGGAATACGTAGGCATAAGATCGAAAGAAAAGATCTTAGCGAGCGCAATCAACAAAAAACCCAAATCCCATATCTCAGTCAATCAAAAGCAGTAATTCAAAAACATCAGTCCTAACATCCTAATCCTTGTTCCCCGCCAGAAACCTTTGCCTAGATTAAAAGAAAGAAAACCGTATTGGCGAAAATACAAATAACCAGTACAAGGCCCCCCCACATTGATAGCATCCGTAACCTAACAGACCGCTGTTTAAACTCAGTATGCAAAGCAGGGCTAATTGGAGACATCTATTTCCCTTCCTTATTCAGCTCACAATAGGATAAAAAATGAATCGACCTGTAGTTTTAAGCTCAAACCGCAGAGAGCAACCAGCGCTTAAGAACCGCGTCCAAAATCGCTCGCTACAGAAAAAAGTGGTGCCCACCGTGGGGCCGATCAAAGTTAGATCTAGGCACGGTCTTCCTTCTCTTCACTTATGTGAAAACCACAGTTGGGGCTTCCGCCGGGGAACCCATTTCTGCCAGGAACTTAGGATTCTTAGCTTTAAAAGTCTAGGATGATTAGGACAAATATATATACTGTTTTTCCTAATTGCTATACGTGTTTATTTTTCTGCTAATGGGAATGCGTGTGATGCCGCATGTGGTGAGAATGAGTATACACCTAGAAAAGCCAAACCCTTTCGTAGTGCGGAAGCTATCGGAAATAGCTGTTACGCGATACTACCCTCATTTGAGGCTGGTGATCTATTCTTGGTGAATGGCACTTACTCTAAGATTGCACACAACTCACTGGCGATCCGCTTGTTGTCTTGCCTTCCTGGGAGGAGCTGATGATAATGAGTACAGGTACAAAAATCACCTTAGTGTAAACCTTTGGGGATGGGTAGAGCCTTGACTTCATGACAACGACCCTCTGACCCCATGTTTTTTCTATGTTTTTGTGTGCTGCATTCATGCATTCATTTAATAAAACATTAAAACATTCAAAAAAATTTCTCTTCTAGTCTCTCTGTTTTTCAAATTAAACTAAAACTGTGATTGCAAATATCAGAGAAGAGGATTACACTAATGGATTTCGGTAGAAGGAGAACTCACCAGTATACCTTCAAGGTTCCAAAATTAGGGGATTTGAGAAAGTTAGCGAGGATGATCGTTAACCCAGAGGCTTTCAGAGCTAAGCACGGTGGTTTGCTACCACTGTTAAGAGTCCATGTGATTAAGGGGATCATGGACGTGCTCATTCAATTCTATGATCCGGTTTATCACTGTTTCACATTCCCGGATTACCAGCTATCACCAACGCTGGAGGAGTATTCTCATCTGACTGATTTACATATCATTGATCGAGCTCCATTTTCTGGACTGGAAGAAATTCCAAAGAATCAGACTATTGCAATAGCAATTCATTTGGACGAGTCTGAGGTCAGGACTCACATGACCACTAAGGGTGGCATCCCAGGTTTGCCGGCCCAGTTCTTGACAAAGAAAGCTCTGTACTTCACTAGTATAGGGAACGGGACTGCTTTTGAAAGCATCTTTGTCTTGCTCACCTACGGGTTATTTTTGTTTCCCAACATCAATAACTTTGTCGATATCAACGCTATTAAGGTTTTTCTCATTGGAAACCCTGTGCCGACTTTGCTCGCAGATGCGTATCATTTTGTACACTTGGGAAATTTGTCCAGCGGAGGGGAGATCATATGCTGTGTACCTTTGCTTTACAAATGGTTTATCTCTCACTTGCCCAAGTCTGCTGCTTTTTGGGATTGCAAGAGTGTCTTACGTTGGTCGCAGAAGATCATGTCCCTCACCAACTCTGATATAGATTGGTGTAATAGGATTTATGAGGGAATCAGAATCATTGACCGTTGTGGAAACTTTCCCAGCGTACCCCTCATAGGAACTAAAGGAGGAATCAACTATCATCCGATATTAGTTCTTCGTCAATTTGGATACCCGATGAGACACATCCCACTGGGTGTTCATCTGGAAGGTCTTTTCTTCAAGGAAGGAGAAAACGACAGAGCGCTAAAGATGGAAATAGTGCAAGCTTGGAAACATGTTCATAAGATAGGACGGGAGTCTCTGGGAAAACCGGACTGTGTCTTGGTGGAGCCTTATCTCCATTGGGTACAAACTAGAGCTCTCAAGCTAAGGATGCCTTATCCTCGTTACGGAATTCTTCCGCCGAGGGAAACTGTTATGTACTTCATGACGGAAACTGAAAAGCTTCAGGTTACTCCCAACAAAGTTCAAAAGAAAAGAAGGTCTTGGAAGAACAAGTACCGCACCCTCAACGTAGAGTGTATCCAAATACAGCAACTACTAAAAGAGAAAGATGCTCTGATTGAAATTTTGGAGCAGCATGCTGTAGAGAATCAGGATGACCAAAGGAATTTACTCGCTCCTTTCACCTGGCAAAGGAATGACAACCCGACAACGGCCCAAGAGCCCCGGTTGAAGAAAAGGAAGATACCAGAATTAGCACCCGATTTCTCTTCAGAGAGGACTCGGGACCCTTAAGTTTAGGTTTCTGTTCCTGGACCTTGTAATCTACTGTATTTCCATTTCTGTAATCCTTTGATTTCAATAAAAAGGGGTTTCCCCACCGTTTGATATTTGCAATCTAATTGTCGAAATTTATTTTGATTAAACCAAAAAATAATTAATATAATCATTGCATTCATCATTCTCACATCGCGTATTCTCCTTACCTATGAATCTCACGTTTGTGTCTCGGTTCTAGAGTCAAACTGTCTCATTCGTATAATACTCGGGCCAATCGTCAGAAAAGGATGGATGATCTTGAGGAAGAAAACAGAGAGTTGAAAGAAGAGATCGACGCTCTGAGAGAGGATATGAGAAAGCTTCGTAACGACATGCAAGCCATGGCAGAGGCTCAGCTACAAAGAACTGTGATCTCAGAGATCACCTCAACGCCCATCATAGAAAAGTATGATCCTAGGTATCAGATGCCGAAAGATCGTCCTTGGGTCATGCCTGTTAACTATATCCCGGAAGGATATGTTCCGCCGATCACTGAAGATCAGGGAATCGCAACAGAAGCCGCTGGGCCTGAAGGTTACAAACTTCGGGAAAGCGAAGATGCCAGGGGCATACTCAAGACTCCTGAAGGTTACAAACTTCAGGAGGCGCCAAGACTTACTACCGTAGTCACGGTACCACCCCCTGTGGTGCACACTGTCCCGGAAGGGCAGATTCCACAGACACCTTCTGGTAAGAAGGAAACTATGTTTAACAGAATGGATGAATTCCAGGAGCAGTTCTTGGAAATGCAGAAAGAGCTGCAAGCCATCCGCGGTCAGGATCTATTTGGAAAGGACGCCGCAGACCTCTGCTTGGTCCCAAATGTGAAAGTCCCGCACAAATTCCAAGTGCCCGACTTTGAAAAATACAAGGGTAACTCTTGCCCTCAGAGCCATCTGGTGATGTACGCTCGGCGGATGTCAGCTCAGACGGAGAATCAGGACCTGCTGATTCACTACTTCCAGGATAGTTTAACCGGTGCCGCACTCAAATGGTACATGGGTTTAAACCGTACTACGATCAGTACATTCAGAGATCTTGGTACTGCCTTCGTCAAACAATACAAGTACAATTTGGACATGGCACCCGACAGAGATCAACTCAGATCAATGTCACAAAAGGACAAGGAAACCTTTAAGGAGTATGCTCAAAGGTGGCGTGAAATTGCCGCTCAAATTTGTCCACCTCTTGAGGAAAGAGAGATGACAAAAATCTTCTTAAAGACCTTAAGCTCATTTTACTATGACCGAATGGTTGCCAGTGCGCCCAGTGATTTCACCGAAATGGTCGGTATGGGTGTACGTCTTGAGGAAGCCGTCCGAGAAGGACGTTTGGTAAAAGACACTGGATCGACGAGCGGTACTAAAAAATATGGTAGTGCTCTCCCTAAGAAAAAAGAGCAAGATATTGGGAATATCTCTCTCGAAAAGCAAAGGCGACGTTATCAGCCAGTAGCAGCTGTAACTCCTGCTATCAGCCCCGCGCCTGTTCCTATGTATCAACCTCAGGTTGCGCAGAGCCAACCTGACCAACAAAGGACACAACAGCCTCTTCAGCAGGCTCGTCCTCCATATAACAACAACCGTACAACACGGCCACCAGGATTTGATCCTATACCCGTAACGTACGCAGAGCTGTTTCCGTTACTGCTGGCTAAGGGGCACATTCAGACTAAGTCTCCCCTTTCAATTCTGGAAAATACGCCTTTGGTTTAAAGCGGATCAAACATGCCCTTATCATCAAGGAGGTTCAGGGCATAACATTGAGACTTACCTCAATTTCAAATCCGACGTGCAAAAGCTTGTTAGGAGTGGGCTCTTATCTTTCAAAGATACGAATCCTAATGTTTTTACGAACCCGCTGCCTCAACATGGGAAAGCTGCAGTCAATCTGATTGAGAAAGAGACTAACAATGTCTATCAAATTCATGATGTACTCTTATTGGGGACCAATCTGGTCAAGATGCATTGTAGACAGAGTGGATATGGCCATGTGCCACCTCATAATTATCACCAGTGTGATATCTGCTCTAAAGACAACCAAGGATGTTCTGTAGTGCAAGCAGCTCTACAGGAACAAATGGATCTTGGATGGATCCAAGAGCACCGAGTTCGTGGAGTTAACATGGTCTCTACAAATTCTAACGTCATTCAAAACCACGACATCTGTGCGATGAATGTTAACTTGGTGGCGATGCACTCAAGGCAAAGCCAGTATCATAATCTGCCGCGGCACGATTACAGTTCCTGTCTGATTTGCTCGGTAAACAAACAGGGATGCTCTTTCATACAAGAGGCCCTCCAGCGTCAGATGGATCTTGGATGGATCCAAGACTACCATGATAGGAACTCCTATCAAATCAACATGGTTCAGATCTTCGATATCCGCGTAATGAATACCAACCTAGTAGAGTTACATGCTGAGCAGGTCCGACTTGGATTCTTAATATCACATGACTATCAAAGCTGTAAAGCGGGTTGCGAAAACGATCGAGGTTGTACCCTTGTCCAGGAGGCACTTCAGCACTTGTTAAATCACTGGTGAATGCCAATCTATATGGACGAAGATACTCAGCAGATTAGTATCAATAACAGGAATCCTACTCGTCGTCAAAGTCAGGATGTCCGATCAATGGAAGGTAACCTAGTGAGGTTACATTGTATTCAAAGTGGGCGTGGCCAGGTGCCTCCACACAACTATGACAGTTGTAGCGTCTGTTCGGAAAGTAACCAAGGGTGTTACCTTGTGAAAGCAGCTCTTCAGGATCAGGTCGATCACGGAGAAATTCGTCCATATCCAGGTTCAGGACCCATCGTTTGGTCGCCGAACTACCTTGCCGAGCAAGTTGAGGATGTTGTCACGATCTCTGGTCATCACAGGGCCAGGGATGTTTTTGCCATCATCCCTCTACTTGATGAATCTAGAGTTCCCAACCGGGAACGGATCGAGATTACTTATGATGGTCAGAAAAATCAGAAGGTTCCCATAGTCATCTATCTACTGGGACCACTACCGTATGAATTAGCTAAGGCTATCCCTTACAAATACGGTGCAACAATAGTCGAGAATGGAAAGGAAATTCCATTACCCTCCGTCGTGAATATTGCAGACATCAGTCGAGTAACACGGAGCGGTCGAATCTTCAACCGAGGGGTTGGAGAATCCAACAAAGAAAAGGAACTTCAGGCAGAAATTCCTGATCCACCAGTCGGTCAATCTGGTAATTCCGACCTTTCAAAAGACAAAGATGAGATGCTAAAGCTCATCCAAAGGAGTGAATATAACATTGTTGATCAACTGTTATAGACTCCTTCAAAGATCTCAGTATTATCACTGTTACTCAGTTCAGAAGCCCACTGGGAGGCTCTACAGAAAGTCTTGGAGCAAGCCTTTGTGGAACAGGATGTAACAATCAGACAGTTCGATAGTATTGTCTCTAACATCACTTCCTGCAATAATTTGGGATTTAGTGATGAAGAATTACCTGAAGAGGGTCGCCGTTATAACATGGCGCTCAACATTACAGTTAACTGCCAGGGCGATGCTTTAGCCAGCGTACTGGTAGACACAGGGTCATCCCTGAATGTTATGCCGAAGTCCACTTTGATGCAATTATCATTCAAGGGCCCTCCGATGAGAGTCAGCGAGGTCGTCGTCAAAGCATTCGACGGATCCAGAAAAACAGTTATCGGCGAAGTTGATCTTCCCATAACTATTGGTCCTCACACTTTCCAAATCACTTTCCAGGTCATGGACATCCGGGCAACATACAGTTGTTTATTAGGAAGACCTTAGATACATCAGGCTGGAGCGGTTACTTCAACCCTCCACCAAAAGCTAAAGTTCGTCAAGAACGATCAACTTGTCACGGTTTGTGGGGAACAAGCCTTGCTTGTGAGTAACTTATCATCGTCTACTTGTGTGGAACCCGAGGAGGTTATTGGAACTCAGTTCCAAGCACTATCGGTGAGCAAGGACAATCAGTCCAAAGAAGGAACTTCAATTTCTTCATACAAAGATGCTATCAAAGCGGTCGAGAGTACCGATACGACAGGATGGGGACGGCTTGTCATTCCCATTGATAATAAAACAAAGAAGGGTCTTGGTTTTTCTGCAACCTGTACCCAGACAGCCGCCAACGATGAAAGTCTTCATCCCCTTCAAAACTTCTTCCACAGTGGAGGTTTTCTTCACCCAGTGTCTCAGACAGTTCATGCTATCAATGAGGAAGATCCCTCTGACACAGATGAAGAATGGAAGTCCTACCTTAACAAGGACGGTTATATGTCTCAGGTAGAGGTGCCTATGCCTTTTTGCTTTCCTACAGAAAGTCCGAGATTTATACCAAGATCAGATGTCGAAATGATCTATGGAGATTGTGATCCGGAAGGATGCCGTGCTCCGCCAAATTCATTAGAGGAAGACACTCCGATGAAAGACAGCTTTGATCATAATTACTATGGCCCGATGGATGGCCTGCCAATGTGGCAGCCTTACCCAGGAAACTTGGGGCAAGAAAGTCAGCCGAGTAATGAAGCTCAGCTGAGCGTCATTGAACAGAATACCTGTGTCCCCAGTATGTCATGGGATCAACACTCAGGTCGTTCGGAAATTACTCAACATGACGATGAATTTGCAACGTTTGCAGGACTAGAATTCGTCAATTATGCCTTTCCCGAGGTCAACGTCATCGATAGGGATGACTTCTCCAGTTCCAAAGAAGTTTGGGACACTCTGGGACAACCAAGTGGAAAATACGACTATATGGTCAAGTACACTGCTCCCGAAAGTTCTCGTATCAGGCTCGAAGACATCCAGCCGACTGGATGGGGAGATACAGCTGAGAGCACAAATGTTATGCAAAATACAACAGAGGAATCCTCCTACGACAATTCTGCTTGGGAGACAGATTCCAATGATCCCGCTCCACCAGAAATCAGCGTCATTTCTGAAGACAAATCAAGGAAGGTGCCAGACTTTGTGATTCACTGAGGAGTTCGCCGCCAATGGGTTGCCGTCGATGTTCCGAAGGTCGTTCGTCAGTCAAAGTAATTGCCATCTTTAACCTTTCACCCTGCCCAGGTGAAACGGATATTTTGATAGGGCTCGTTTTCTGTAAATTTCCCTCTTCGCTTTGCCCAAAGCGACAGAGTTTTGTTTTATAGGGATGTAGTTTCAAGATTTGACTTGTTCATTAATAAAATAACGTCGTTCTGTAATTTCTGCATTAATTGCTGTTTTCTCTTTTTGCTTTTTCAGAAAATGGTAATCCTAAAAAACATTCAATAATAAAATCAAGCAGTAAAATAAATACACTGCACACACTTACATTTTCTCTATCTCTTCTAAACACGAATCATCATGTCATGCAGATTGCTTATTTTAAACCCAGTTGAAACATACGATCCGATGCCTTCTCCCAACTTTGAGTTCCCGGTATTTGAGGCTGAAGAAAAAAATGACAACGAAATTCCAGAAGAGATCTCTCGACTACTCAGACGAGAGGAAAGGTCCCTTGAACCTCACAAAGAACCGTTGGAAACGGTAAACTTGGGTTCAGAGCAAGAGAGAAAAGAAATCAGGATTGGGGCACTGCTCAGTCCAACTGCCAGAGAGTTTGATAAAGCTTCTCAAAGAATTCCCCGATGTATTCGCTTGGTCCTATCAGGATATGCCAGGGTTGGATACCAATATCATGGAACATCATTTACCGTTGAGATCGGAATGTCCGCCAGTAAAGCAAAGGTTGAGACGGACTCACCCGGACATGGCCATCAAAATCAAAGAGGAGGTACAGAAACAGATTAACGCGGGTTTCCTCGCCACAGCTGAATATCCTCAATGGTTAGCCAACATCGTACCCGTTCCCAAAAAGGACGGAAAGGTCGGAATGTGTGTTGATTACCAAGATCTGAACAAGGCTAGTCCAAAGGACGACTTTCCTTTACCACACATTGACATGCTGGTAGACAGTACAACAAAGTTCAAAGTATTCTCCTTCATGGATGGATTTTCGGGCTATAACCAGATCAAAATGGCGCCGAAAGACATGGAGAAAACTTCGTTCATTACCCCATGGGGTACTTTTGGTTACAAGGTAATGCCGTTCGGTTTGAAGAACGTCGGGGCAACTTATCAAAGGGCCATGACTACTCTGTTTCATGACATGATACACAAAGAAATCGAGGTATATGTCGATGATATGATTGCAAAATCAAAAACAGAGAGTGAGCACATTGAACATCTGTAAAAAATATTCGAACGTTTGAGAAAATTCAAGCTCCGCTTGAATCCCAACAAGTGCACCTTCGGTGTCCGTTCAGGGAAACTACTAGGGTTCATCGTCAGCCAGAAAGGAATTGAAGTTGATCCTGACAAGGTCAAGGCCATTCAAGAAATGCCTTCTCCGAAAACTGAAAAACAAGTCAGAGGATTCCTGGGACGTTTGAACTACATCTCCAGATTCATATTCCTTATGACCGCCACATGCGCGCCGATTTTCAAATTACTCAAAAAGAACCAGGATTGCGTTTGGTCAGATGATTGCCAAACCGCCTTCGACAGTATCAAGGAATATCTGTTGAATCCTCCGACTCTATCACCTCCAGTGGAAGGAAGACCACTGATCATTTACCTCACAGTCCTAGAGGACTCAATGGGATGTGTACTTGGCCAACAAGACGAAACTAAATGGAAAGAGTCTGCCATTTACTATCTAAGCAAGAAATTCACCGACTGCGAGACTCGGTACACGATGCTCGAGGAAACTTGCTGTGCTTTGGCTTGAGCAGCCAAACGTCTTCGCCAGTACATGATTTGCCACACTACTTGGTTGATCTCAGAAATGGATCCAATCAAGTATGTATTTGAAAAACCTGCTCTCACGGGAAGGATTGCCAGTTGGCAGATGTTATTATCAGAATATGACATTGAGTATCACGCTCAGAAAGCCGTTAAGGGAAGTATTTTAGCCAATCATTTGGCTCATCAATCGATTGACGATCAAGAATCATTCGGGTTTGACTTCCCAGACGAAGATGTCATGTATCTAAAGATGAAAGATTGCGATAAACCGCTACCCAGTGAAGGGCCAGAACCAGGTTCCCAGTGGGGACTTATCTTTGACGGAGCAATTAATCATTATGGAAACGGAATTGGGGCAATCATTGTTACTCCTCAGGGTTCCCACATTCCTTTCACTGCCAGACTTACGTTCAAATGTACGAACAACGAGGCCGAATACGAAGCATGTATCATGGGTCTCGAAGAAGCGATTGATTTAAGGATAAAAAACTTGGACGTATACGACGACTCATCCTTGGTTATTAACCAAATAAAAGGAGATTGGAACACATACCAATCAGGATTGATTCCTTACAAAGACTATGCAAGAAGGTTGTTACCCTTCTTCAACAGAGTCGACTTTCATCACATCCCTCGTGATGAGAATCACATGGCTGACGCATTAGCCACTCTCTCTTCCATTATCAGTGTAGGTCGATGGAATGACATACCTAAGATCAACATAATGCGCCTTGAACGGCCCGCTTACATCTTCGCGATTGAAGCAGTCATAGACGACAGACCTTGGTATCATGATATCAAATGCTTCCTTCAGAAACAAGAGTACCCATCTGGGGCACTCAGAAAAGACAGGAAAACCCTCAGAAGATTGGCTGGAAACTTCTTCCTGAGCGGTGACACTCTTTATAAGAGAAATTTTGACATGGTCTTGCTCCGATGTGTCGACAGACCCGAAGCAGACATGCTCATGAAAGAAATTCATGAAGGATCCTTTGGGACTCATGCCAACAGACGCACAATGGCGAGAAAAATTCTCAGGGCCGGGTATTATTGGTTGACAATGGAATCCGACTGCTACAAGTACATGAGGAGGTGTCACAAGTGTCAGATATACTCCGACAAAATTCATGTACCGCCATCACATCTCAAAGTTCTTTCTTCCCCATGGCTATTTTCCATATGGGGAATCGATATGATTGGTATGATTGAGCCCAAGGCTTCAAACGGACATCGGTTCATCCTGGTAGCCATTGACTATTTCACCAAGTGGGTCGAAGCAGCGTCATACGCCAATGTAACCTGACAAGTGGTGGTCCGATTTATCAAAAACAATATCATCTGCCGTTATGGTGTTCCAAGCGAGATCATTACTGATAATGGATCTAACTTGAACAATAAGATGATGAAAGAGTTGTGTGCAGAGTTCAAGATCGAACACCATAACTCATCTCCCTACCGACCCAAGATGAACGGAGCGGTAGAAGCGGCTAACAAGAATATCAAGAAGATTGTTCAGAAGATGGTTGTAACCTATAAAGATTGGCACGAGATGCTACCCTTTGCTCTTCATGGTTATCGCACATCTGTCCGTACTTCAACAGGGGCAACCCCTTTCTCTCTAGTATACGGCATGGAGGCAGTTCTCCCCATAGAAGTAGAGATCCCATTAATCCGGGTATTGATGGAAGCTAAGCTCACCGAAGCTGAATGGTGTCAAAGTCGACACGACGAATTGAACCTGATCGAAGAGAAGCGAATCACGGCACTATGCCACGGTCAGTTGTACCAACAGAGAATGAAGAGGGCGTTCGACAAAAAGGTCCGACCGCGTGTTTTCAGGAAAGGAGACTCTGTGCTCAAGAAGATACAATCATTTCTCACTGATTCTCGGGGCAAATGGACCCCAAATTATGATGGCCCCTATGTGGTCACGAAAGCTTTCTCAGGCGGCGCCTTGAGACTTGCAACCATGGACGGAGAGGAATTTGCCTACCCCACGAATGTTGATGTAGTCAAGAAATACTTCGCCTAAACTAAAAAAAAACGTCTCGGTGGATTGAAAACCCGAAAGGGCGGTCCAGGCAAAAGTTAGAGACATGAAAAAAATCATCATCCCGATGGATTGGAAATCTCATAGTACAATCCAGGCAAAAATTAGGGATAATGGCAAGTAACTATGTTCAACAGAGGCAAGTCCCTCAGCAGTAGTTACATCATCTATCGGAGGAAAACTCCAGTCAAGGTCATCTTCGACAGAAGCTCAGGATGTCCCGAACTCAAAGTTGGTAGAAGGATAATGTTCGTTATGTTTCAACGTAGCCCTTTTCCCCGTAAATTACCATTTTCTAACTTTGTATATACTCTTTAGGAATCACGCATTTGGCTGATCTCCATCTTATCAATAAAATTTGAGCCATTGTGCTTTTGTTTGTAATTCTTTACTTGTTTTAGCTTTACAGAACGACGTTGTTTAAACTTAATCAGCGATTCTTGAAATAAAACAAAAAAAATGAATTTACTTGTTAAAACTTTTTCTGCTTTTAAAATAAAGATGGCAATTTCTTTTGACTGTTGAACATCAGAAGAACATCGATCGCTTCTCCCAAAGTAAGCAAACTTCAAAGTGCAGAATCAAAGTACTTCTTCTAAGCCAGTATGCCTAAATGAAGGGATCAACTGTGTCAGAGACCTTGTTTCGTCTGACACGCCTCGGCCGAGTTCTCATCTCCTAAGCCCGATCAACATAGCTCCTAATGGGACTATCTCTCCTAAGCAAGGTGGAATTGCTATTTTGAATCGACGGTACTTCTTCGCCCCGCGATGGCCGAGTATCCAATTGTGTTCATCCATTAGTCTGTATGTCGCGTCTGTTTTGTCAGCATGTACATACATACATCATGCATTTTTTATTTGCGTTCGCATTTCATATTGAATCACTGTCACTCTAGTCGGTCTTGTCCCCTAGTGATAACAGTTTTCTCAATCGAGTTTGTCAGTTCTTTCCTCGTCAGGAAACGTTGTGTCTGAACAATCTCGCCACCAGTGTATCTTTAGATCAGAGTCGGCACTCGACCACTTTGATAACTTGAACCTCTGAAAAGCCAAAGAAAACTTTCAATAAACATCATTCTGCGCCATTGAAGATGATATCCTTGCTTTCCCGGATTAAGGAAAATCCACAGAGAAAGCCTCGTGATCAGAGATTCGGCAGCACGCCAGTTTTGCTCCGAAAAACCACTGATGAGAAGGTCATTGGCACCTCAAAATTGGATCCCATCATATGGCATTTCTCCGGGAAGATCCCGAGAAAAGTATGATGTAACCCCAAACGAAAACAGTCTCTCAAGAGACTCGCTTTCCCCAATAGAATCGACAAATGGCGTCTCCAAAACAGAGAAGTTTGTGTGCCTCTACAATTCAGACGAATGGGTTCCCCAGCAAGTCTAACATCAAAATTTTTCCACTCAAATGGCATCTCTCCAGGAAAATTCGGCGAGAAGTTTGAAGGAAAACCGCTACACATAGCGTCCCTTGTCAATAAAGTTTATTGACAAAAGAAACTAAGACCAGTTCTTGGTAGGAAACCAGGATCGAGGGGAAGTTTAAATCAGAAACTAAGACCAGTTCTTGGTAGGAAACCAGGATCGAGGGGAAGTTTAAATCAGAAACTAAGACCAGTTCTTGGTAGGAAACCAGGATCGAGGGGAAGTTTAAATCAGAAACTAAGACCAGTTCTTGGTAGGAAACCAGGATCGAGGGGAAGTTTAAATCAGAAACTAAGACCAGTTCTTGGTAGGAAACCAGGATCGAGGGGAAGTTTAAATCAGAAACTAAGACCAGTTCCTTGGTAGGAAACCAAGAACGAGGGGAAGTTTATTTCAAAAGAAAACTAAGACCAGTTCCTTGGCTGAAGACCAGGATCGAGGGGAAGTTTACATTTTCTAAGCATCATTGCTTAGCTAAAGAAGATGAATGCGTAAGCTACCATTCATAACCACCATCAAAATTTCGGGTATTCCGATATTTAATCCTCTTGCACCGTGAATGCCCGAATCCCTTCGTCATTCACACCTTCGGGTCCAAGAAGATTAAATAGGGGCATCTGTAATACCCCAAATTTTGACCACTTAGATTTCCCATCATTGTGAAAATCATCATCACAATATGGATGTACCTTTATGCTTCATTAGTCTCCCCAAAGATGGGTGAGCATCCAATACAATCAAAATTAGGGTTTCAAGCCCTCTCTGAGTGCTTAGACAAAGGATCAATCAAGAAATGACATGATATTCAACTTTTCTAATCTCTTAAACATCCACAATGGATCAAAAAGGACTCCCACTTCAAGGATTAAGCACAAGGCTGCTCCCTTCTAGGTGGATCAAGTCTCAAGATCGACAGTGTCACCAAATTAGGGTTTTGGTCGACCAGGGCCTCCAGATGGAAATTTTCATCTGGGCACAAGGAAATGATCCAAAACATAACCTAATTTGCTTCATGGAACCTCATGAACCCATGCATCAAGTCAATTTTGCCTCAGGGGATGCATTCATCAAAAATCAGGAATTAGGGTTTCTTGACCTAATTCACCCCTAAGTTGACTTTTGGGACAAACCATGAGCCAAGACCTCAAGAGATGATTTGAGGGTCTCTAATATACCATATTGATCCATTTGGAATAATGGATTGATCCAAGAAGCTTGAGCAACAAGTTTCATTTTCATCTGCACCACAATTAGGGTTTTAAGGGAAAAGTCAACTGTAACTTTGACTTTTAACCAGGACATGCTCCCAAACCCTAATACATGATTGAATATACCCTATGACACCCATGGAACATGTCCATCAAGTTTGATTTGGGTCAAGGACATGATTTCCTGAAGAATTGCACAGTTTGGAATTCATCTGATAAAAAGTCAACTGTGCACAAAAAGTCAACTTTGACTTTTTGAGATTTTTCACCAAAATGGATTTTTAACCCTAAAATGATGTTAATGTATGATTTGAATCATCATTCATCAAGAAAAATCAAGAAAAGTGAGATAACTTGTAAAAGGGGTAACCATAAAACTTAGAAAATTTTCTAAGTTAAAAATAAAGTGGCAAAGGTACCAACTTTGGAGGACCATAACTCCTAAACCACAAGGCCATTTTTTCTCATCCAAAGATGGATTTGTAGCCCTCATTATCACCTACAAAAACTTCAACTACAAGTCATTCCAATTCATTAAGGATTTTGAGTTATGGAGTGATCAAAGTGGCTAAAAAGTGAAAATGTCACTCTTTCCAACACTTAGTGAAATTTTCACTAAGTCAGATTCTGCCTCACTTTTTGCCAAATGTAGGGGGATTTTTCACTTGGAATCAAAAGAGATCAAAACCAAACTTGTTCAAACAGTTGTTGTATCATGTAAGAGCTTTCCAAAATGGCCAAGAACATTGCCAAATTCAACCTACACCATGAGATACAACATTGCCAAGTTGCCTTGCTGAAATCTGTCAAGGCAAGGCAGAATTTGCAACTTTGGTCGATTTGCCAAAATCAGCCAATTTCAATTGCTCCAATCCACTTGGACACCTCAGAGGATTGAATCTAAAGGGGACAATCACTGAGCCAAGCCTCCAAAGTCCATGGAACAAGAAATAGCATGTTGAACCTAGAATGGCCAAAATAGGGACAAGACTTCAAATTTGGAATGAGGCATTCAATGGAACCATCAAGGTGGCATGGACTGAGCCATTCTCATCTGAAATCAGTCAAGACTTATCGAAGACCAAGGGGACCAAAGCTCTGTGCCCTAACCTCTAGTCAATGGCTAGAGGAGACTTGGATTTTCATTTGCCAACATTGGCCAAACCTACTTACCAGCTGCCATGCACTATTCCTTACAAAACAAACTTGCTCTACTATAAATAGAGCTCAATTGTGGCCAGTTTGAGTACACCAAAGCCATCTAACAGATGCTTTCCTCAAAATCTCTTTTTCTTGGTAAAAATACCTTTCTTAGCAAGGTAGCTATCGGGTTTTGAGTTTGAGAGCAATTCTGCACAAACCAATCACTCACACACCTCACATACATCACATATGAGCTGATCAAACACTCACATAACATCTGGAGCATCAAAATCTCAAAATCACTTGCCATCCACACAAGTTTGAAGTGAAGTTGCAGCTGAGATGCCATAAACTGATCCAGTCCATTTCAATTCAATCCAAGTGTTCAAACACACTCCATATGGTGTAGGGAAGCTGTCCAGATCATCACAACTTGTCTGTAACACCTCCAACTCAAAATCACATCTGCTCTTGCTGCCACGACTTGGAGGTAAGCCTAAACTTGGGCATCTCTCAATCTATGCATATTTCCTCGCACAATAATTTGGCCATATGTTCATAATCATGCATGGAATATTTTCCCTCAATTAATTGCATTGTTTGAATCGTGTATCAAAAATCCTAGCCTTCATGCAGAAATTAGGGTTCTTGAGGTCTCTTCGTGATTTCTTGTTGTATGTTTAATTTAAATGAAATTAAAGTATATAGACATGATCGTGAGGTTGAGACGAGCATAATGATATGTGGATTGCATGATATGATTACGCATTCATGGAGATTGGATAGAAAATGCAAATCTGGGCAAACTGAAAAACGCGCGTGTTCTTGATGTTGTTCTTGGCGCCATTTTCATAAATTCAAATATTTGAATTTTGTGATTTTGTTTAATTGATTCAAAAATTAATTTCTCTCTGAGTTTTAATGATTTTGAGTTGATTCTTTTTTTAATAATTCACAAAAATGTTAAAATATTTTATTTTATCAAAAAATCCCAAAAATATTATTTATTTCATATAATTGATATTTTTGCAAAGAATTAATATTTTCATTGTTTTTGGCATTTTAAATATTTTTTTTTCTACATAGATTTTGCAATTTTTAATGCTTTCTAATTATTTTGTAGGTCAATACTTAATTTTTGAAGCATTAATCCAAGGTCACAATTTGTTTTCCATGTGTTAAGCAATTTTTGATCATTTTAATTGAATTTTTATTCAATTAAATACATTTTGAAAACAAATTAGGGTTTTGGATTAATTCAACCCTCATAAATCATTTTCAAAACTTTTTGGGCCTCTTGAGAGAGTGTAAGACCCATCCTCCCTTGTACAAAAACTTTTTGGGCCTCACTCATTGTATAAGTCCCTCTGTACAAGTAAACGGCGCGATCGTCGCCCGTTTAAAAATAAAAATAATTTGGGCCTCTCCTTGAGCTATAAGACCCATTCAAAACACTTTGGGCCTCTATTAGAGTGTAAGACCCAATCCCCCTTTTAACCAAAACATCTTGGGCCTCACTTATTGTATAAGTCCCTCGGCGTTAAAAGAAAACCTCGGCGCGATCGCCATTTTTAAACGAAAAATCATTTGGGCCTACCCTCGTGTTATAAGCCCCACTCTTTTCTTTAAACCTTTTTGGGCCTCTTGAGAGAGTGTAAGACCCATCCCTTTGTATAGAAAACCTTTTTCGGACCTCAGTCACTTGTATAAGTCCCTCTGTACAAATTCAAACAGTGCGCTCACTGATAAAACCCTGGGCCTCTCCTTGAGCTGTAAGCCCCAAATCTTTCTTTTTCAAAGCACTTTCTCCTTTGATTTTGAATATACTATTGTTTTCAATCTTTCTTTGTTGAACAACTAACCAAACAGCATGGAAGCACTCCAACCGAGTAAGTGGTTATCGCTTTCATTTACTGCTTTCATATTATAAACTGTATTGTGGGGCTGCTCACTGTAAGTCTCCTTTCATAAACTCATATCTACTGTGTAATAATAGTATAGATATTTCGAGTTTCCCCGGCAACTACGTCTAGAACTTGGTGACGCCGTTTCATTTATTCGTAGAAATAGACGCCTAGATCCCCAATAGGAGCACCAGATACAGTCTTCTCTTCGGCTGTCCTCCTTAGGAATCGTCAAGAAGCTCTACTCCCCAAGATGAATGTATTCTCCGTGAATGGCATCTTTGAGTTTCTCCCAAATTCTCGAACTTTCCTGACTTGATCTATTCCTTGTGGATAGCTTGCCTTGAATGTCTCGGGGTTTGGGTACCCACTACGGTCATAATCTTGGACCTTAACTAAGGAACCCTCTTTAAAGGTTAAAAGTCGCTGGATAGTAAACCTCGCACGTTTACCAGTGGTTTTTATCTTTAAAAGAGTTATCTCTCCTAATGGAAAGGAGATGATAGACCCACGGGCTTCTTAAAAGCATCGGCCTCCTCTTAGGCATTATTCAAGGACACTACGGCTTCTTAGAAGTATTCACAGCCTCCTCTTAGGCTTCGTATAATGATCTCTTCCTCCGGGAATGATAGCCTCCTCTTGGGCTTCGTACAAGGACCCGTCGGCTTCTTAAAAGTTTCCAGCCTCCTTTTGGGCTTCGTACAAATTGTCCCGACGACCTCCTAGAGGTATAGGAACAGAACCTAGTCATCCTCATAGAACAGTCCTTTCATAGAGTCTACTATTGTTTCTCAAAGCATAGTACAAAAGATAAAACTCTAGACACGGACAGTCTAACTTCCTTGAGTCTCAAAGACATTCTCAAGCACCCTTCGTTAAATAGGAAGGAAACCCGCAGACTCGGACAGTCTCGACACCCCTTTGGATTTCCCGTTTCCTCAAAGAGAAGGAAATGTCCCTGATCCTCAAATCAAACCCCTGGGTACAGTATTACTCATATAAGAACTGATTTTTTCTTTTAAAATCAGTATATTGGATATGTCACTCAACTGAAACAGTTACAATAGCCTCCATCTCGGGCTTCGTACGAGATACCAAAATTCTCCCCAGTGGAGTCAAAACAACCTTTTCGCCTCTCTCTCGGGCTTTGTACGAGATACAAAAACACTCTCTTACTGAGTATAAAAGATTCTCCAACTGAGTCAACTCTTTGCTAGCCTCCTCTTAGGCTTTGTATAACGATATGCCTCACTGGGTCGAACCCTTTTTAGCCTCTTTCTCGGGCTTTGTACGAGACACAAAATAGCCTCCTCTTAGGCTTTGTATAATGATTTTCCTAGCGGAAATTAGCCTCCTCTTAGGATTTGTATAAGAAAACCACTGGTTAATCCAATTAACCTTTTAGCATCAAAGTTGTGCCTCGTTCACAGTACACAAACATCAACAACTCCTTCCCCTTCATCTAATCGCTGTAAGCGGCAAGCCTCTGAATCATCTACATCCATGCCAATGTCCCTCTTTTAGCATGAGAAATTCCTAAGGAAAGATGGCATTGCTCTATACTGAGTTAAAGTCTTCTCCTTCAGGTTAAAACCCTTTCTTCAGAAATTATGGCATTGCTCGGATCCACGTATCCCAGTTAAAGTAATTCTCCTTCTCCCCTCTTTAGAGATGACAAATTCTCTCTAAAGTCGAGGTCCTTTCGCTTCACGTCTTGGGCTTTGAACAAGACACAAATAGACCTTTCGCTTCACGTCTTGGGCTTTGAACAAGACACCAAAAACCAATTTCCTCCCATAGAATAGGAGGAACTACGAACGCTCTGATTTCCCTATTTCGGTAAACGGGAATACGTAGGCATAAGATCGAAAGAAAAGATCTTAGCGAGCGCAATCAACAAAAAACCCAAATCCCATATCTTAGTCAATCAAAAGCAGTAATTCAAAAACATCAGTCCTAACATCCTAATCCTTGTTCCCCGCCAGAAACCTTTGCCTAGATTAAAAGAAAGAAAACCGTATTGGCGAAAATACAAATAACCAGTACAAGGCCCCCCCACATTGATAGCATCCGTAACCTAACAGACCGCTGTTTAAACTCAGTATGCAAAGCAGGGTTAATTGGAGACATCTATTTCCCTTCCTTATTCAGCTCACAATAGGATAAAAAATGAATCGACCTATAGTTTTAAGCTCAAACCGTAGAGAGCGACCAACGCTTAAGAACCGTGTCCAAAATCGCTCGCTACAGGAATCACTACAAGAAAAAAAGTGATTAACGACGGTTTTTTTGGCAAGTTACGGCGGTTCAAACTGTCACAAAATCTATTTCGCGACAGTTTCTCAACTGTCGTTGAAGTGTGTGTCGCGAGGCTGTTTTACGACGGTTCAGAAAACCGTCGTCCCTACCGTCGTACATATTTGCGATTGTTCTAAACCGCCACCAAATGATCAATGATACAGTTCTAAATTTGTAAATTACAGCGGTTTGAACCGCCGCAAATTGCGATAAGTTAATTAAAAAAATTCAATCCTAACACACGTTCCATTTTCTTTTTGAAATAACTTTCTAAAATCCAATAAAAAAATAACCAGTCATATTATCTAAATTCTTATCATCTATGTTTTCTTACTATTAGAATCAAAGAAAATATATACACCGGTTTCCAAACGAATATGCACAAGCTAATAAAAGTTTAAATGGCAACGAGTCGTCCAAAATACAAAAATAGAGTGGCTGCATATACCCAGTAAGAACAAGAACATTCAACAAATTCAAAGTCATTGAAAGCAAATACAACCCAAATCTAATATTAAGATAGTATTATATTCCTATCATGACAATTAATCAGTCTATAAATAAAAGGTATTTCCCTAAACAACTAATTATTTCAATAACAAAACACTATCAGCAGCCACCCATCTAAACAACACCAAATCCAGCATCCTTAAGCACGTTCACCACGGATCCTACGCGCCAACTGAATATCCTTGGGCATAATAGTAACACGCTTAGCGTGGATGGCACACAAGTTGGTATCCTCAAAGAGTCCAACAAGGTATGCCTCAGCAACCTCTTGCAATGCAAGAATAACATGGCTCTGGAAACGAAGATCAGTCTGCAATATATAAAATAAAAACAATCAGACAAAATAATTAACAAGAAAATCAAACACAAATTTTCACTAATGATCAACACATTACCTTGAAATCCTGAGCAATTTCACGAACAAGCCTCTAGAAGGGGAGCTTCCTGATCAAACGCTCGGTACTCTTCTGATATTTCCTAATCTCACTGTATTAAAAAAACGCAATACAAAAAATAAATTATCAGGAACTAAACCATTTCAATTGAAAAAAATTCAAAACTAAACAAAAAAATACGATATATTTGAGTGTGGCCCAGGGTTTCACAAAGAATCTTACCGAAGAGCAACAGTTCCAGGACGATAACGATGTGGCTTCTTGACACCACCAGTAGTTGGTGCAGATTTACGTGCAGCCTAAGGATGATAGAAAAGCATAAACCAATTAACCAAACATTCAAATATTATGATACAAAAGACAATCAGTTTAACAAGCATACCTTGGTTGCAAGTTGCTTCCTTGGTGCCTTTCCAGGAAATATCCAGGCAACTTCAATCCAAGGCATCATGGTAAGGGTCATCTCTCAATGAGCTTCAGTTAGAACAGTGTGTACGGCAAGCAGGACATTTATTGTTACTGCAGTAAAAGCAGTTAAGATTAACAAAAGTTTACAAAGAGGATGTTAAATCACATTAGGAGGAATATATTTCAATGAAATGATATCTATAAAAATGATGCTAAATCGCTAACCATCCACTCCAATTTTCAGTCTACATTTTCGAATTTGTATTAGAGTTTGGTGTGAATTGATCACAATAAAATCAGTTGTATGTAATAATCTATGAGCAGATAAAGTAAAATGAATGTAGAAGACAGACAATTAATACACCAAAAACCGAATAAACACTTATTCTTGAAAAGTTAAAAGAGAAAACTTACGATTGGATGACATATGACCCAAGGAGTGCTTGTATCAAGAGACGTAGCCATATTTGATGCCCACTTAATGTAGGATTTACCAGCAGAACCATAGGCAGAATCAATATTTCCATACTCATTTTCAATATGAGATAAAATTATAGGCCCTCCTTGTGATGCATATAGTTTTTCTTGCTTCATGATATCCACAATCTTAGTGGTAAATTGCTGCATTTCTGTCTGGAGACAAAGTTTTCCAGGTAATGAACTCAGATTGAATAACAATAGTACGAGCCGGGGAAAGGTGTGTGTTAGGTTACCTTGAATGGCTCATTGTCGGTTCGGAACTGAGTCCCTAGAATGAAGTGAATCCAAAGAGGGAAACCACTGTGGAGAAGTTAAATGTTAGTTCTGTTATTGGCAGCAATTTTGGTAAAACAATGTGTTTGTTCAAGATGTCATGTCTGATGTCTTAACATGTGCTTCTAACATTCTGCTTGTGGTGTGTTGTTTGGTATTGTAGCTTTTGTGCATGATGTCAAGACTGATGTCCTAACATCTGTTGACAGAACATCATGTCAAGACTGATATGTGTTTTAGGGCTGCGTGTTAATTGTTATGTTTTGAGAGATTCTGTTTATGAGATTGCAGGCGAAATTCTTGGAGAAGATTTATTCAGATGCAATCGTTTGTTTCTATATTTAGGGCGAAAAGATTTGAAGATAAAATCTGTTTTTATTGTGCATCAAATCTGTGTTTTTCACAGAGCCCAAGCCCAAGAATCTGTTTCTATTTAAAGAAGTCTCAACCCTACTTGGACGATACAAAGACAAGAGATTGTGTACTGAGTGTCAAGTATTAGGGTTTGTGTTTTCGTCTGTGTATTGTGAGCCATTCATTCATCTGTTTTGATGTTTGAATTGGACTGATTTAGTTGAGTTGTAATTTGTCCACTCTAAGCTTTTAAGCACGAGTGTTTGTTCTTGATTGAAGCTTTTAAGCAAGATCAAGGTATTGTCGTTGAAGTGTGTCTTCTACTTTCTTTATTGTAAGTTGTTATCACTGCTGTGATTGAGGGGGAGTGAGAGGTGTCTTATATCTGAGAGTGTCTTAGATACAAGTGTCATTGGGTAGTGATTAAGTGAGTAGATTGTCAACTGGTGTATTGGCTGTAGAGTCTATGAATTGATACTACTAATAGTGGACTTCCTCCCTGGCTTGGTAGCCCCCAGACGTAGGTTGTTTGACCAAACTGGGTGAACAATTCTCTGTGTTTATTTATTGCTTTCAAGTGCTGTTACTTTTATTATCTTGTTCATATAGCAGATATTGATGTTGTGACATCTCACTCGACATCACATATCTGATACCAGAATTTCAATTGGTATCAGAGCAGGTCATCCTACTTTGTATCTGGGTGAGATCTAGGGCTGTTACTTTCTGGTGCAATGGACAAGGAGAGTGGTGGATTTGTGAATAGACCCCCTATTCTAGATGGATCAAATTATGACTATTGGAAACCTCGCATGGTTGCCCTTTTGAAGTCTTTAGACAGCAGGGCTTGGAAGGCTGTTTTGAAATAATGGAAACATCCTGTCATTGTGGGAGAAGATGGTGTGTCAAAGCTGAAACCTGAAGAGGAGTGGACCAAGGAAGAAGATGAACTTGCTCTTGGGAATTCTAAGGCCTTGAATGCCTTATTTAATGGTATTGACAAGAATATTTTCAGGCTGGTCAACACATGTGAAGTGGCTAAGGAGGCTTGGGATATCCTGAAAACAACTCATGAAGGAACTTCCAAGGTTAAGATATCAAGACTTCAGCTGCTAACAACAAAGTTTGAAAGTTTGAGGATGAAACATGACTTTCACATGAATATACTTGAACTGTCAAATGCTTCTAGTGCCCTAGGAGAGAGGATGTCTGATGAGAAACTAGTGAGAAAAATTCTCAGATCTCTCCCCAAGAGATTTGAAATGAAGGTGACTCCTATAGAGGAAGCTCAAGACATCAGCCAGATGAGGGTAGATGAATTGATTGGTTCACTTCAGATATTTGAATTAGGGTTGAATGACAGATCTGAAAAGAAGGTCAAAAGCATAGCTTTGGTGTCTAGTACAGAAGATGATGAGAAAGTGTGTAGCCCTGAAACTCAGGAAGAGCTATCCAATGCCATTGTTCTACTGGGAAGACAGTTTAATAAGGTTTTGAAAAGAATGGTCAGGAGCTATAAACCTAATGTCAAGAACATCACATCTGACATCAACAGGTCAGGTGACCAGATGAAGAAAACAAGAACTGAGGAGAAGCCTAATTATGACAAAGGAATCCAATGTCATGGATGTGAGGGTTATGGTCACATCAGAGCTGAATGCCCTACATATCTTAAGAAGTAGAAAAAGGGTTATCTGTGTCCTGGTTTGATACTGAAAGTGAGGAAGATGAAGAGACTGCCAAGCATGTTAGGGTATTAACTGGAAGGTATATATCTGATGATGATTCTGGGGATGAAGAGAGCACGTATGATGAGCTTACTGATTCCTATAGAGAGCTATGCATTAAAAGTGAAGAAGCCTGTCAAGAAGGTGAGAAGCAGAAGAAGATTATTGCTCAACTTAAGGCTGAAAAGACAGAGCATTTGGAAACCATTGCCAAGCTGGAAGGTGAAGTATTTGTGCTGAACTCTAAACTTGAATCTATGGCCAAGTCTATCAGAATGCTAAATAGTGGAACTAATGTTCTAGACAAGATTCTTAATGTTGGAAGAACTGCAGGAGACAAAAGTGGGTTGGGGTTCAACAGTGGATCTGCTTCAAATGATGTTATTCTAGTTCCAAGCCAGTAATGTTGAAACAGATGTTGAAACATCCTGACAGGACTCCCTCTAGGAAGAAATTCAGGCGCTGGAAATGCCATCATTGTGGGAGCTTTGGACTCATAAAGGCTTTCTGTTATAAGTTGCATGGGTATCCAAAGAGTACTCCTAATTGTGCACCCAGACAGGTCATTCATAAAGGTAATCAAGTCATCAAGCAAAACAAGCAATGGGTCTCTAAAACTGATGTTGTCAGCTTGATAGCTCATACTTCTCTTAGAGTCTCCACTAAAGAAGACTGGTACTTTGACAGTGGCTGTTCAAGACACATGACAAAAGTGAAGAATTTGCTGGTAGATGTTAAGCTTCATTCCTCTGGCCATGTGACTTTTGGTGATGGTGTCAAAGGAGAAATCAAGGGTGTGGGAAAGCTGAATTGTGAAGGTGCACCTAGACTTGATGATGTACTACTAGTCAAGGGGTTGACAGCAAACTTGATCAGTATTAGTCAACTATGTGATTAAGGACTCATAGTTAATTTTACAAAAACTGAGTGCATTGTCACAAATGAGAAAGGTGAAGTTATCATGAAGGGTGCTAGGTCTAAGGACAACTGTTACCTATGGATGTCACCAGACTCAAGTTTCTCCACATGTGTTCTTGCAAAAGAAGATGAAGTCAAAGTATGGCATCAAAAGTTGGGACATCTACATCTGAAGGGAATGAAGAGAATCATATCTACAGAAGCAGTAAGAGGAATCCTAGAGCTCAAAATTGAAGAAGGAAGAGTTTGTGGAGATTGTCAGATAGGGAAGCAGACCAAGATGTCACATCAAAAGCTTCAACATCCCACTACTTCTAAGGTGTTGGAACTTCTTCATATGGACTTAATGAGGCCTATGCAGGTGGAAAGTCTAGGTGGGAAGAAATATGCTTATGTAGTTGTGGATGATTATTCCAGGTACACTTGGGTGAATTTTATCAAAGACAAAACTGAAGTGTTTGATGTGTTTAAAGATCTCTGTCAAAGACTCCAAAGAGAAAAGGAGAGCAATGTCATCAGAATAAGAAGTGATCATGGGAGAGAGTTTGAAAATAGCAAGTTTGCTGAATATTGTTCTACTGAAGGCATCAGTTATGAGTTTTCTTTGCCTATTACTCCTTAGCAAAATGGAGTTGTTGAAAGGAAGAACAAAACCATTCAAGAATCTGCTAGAGCAATGATTCATGCCAAAAAGCTTCTTTACCATTTCTGGGTTGAAGCTATGAATACTGCCTGCTACATTCACAACAGAGTTACTTTGAGAAGAGGTACTTCAGCTACCTTGTATGAGCTGTGGAAGGGAAGAAAACCAAGTGTGAAGTACTTTCATGTCTTTGGAAGTAAATGTTATATTCTTTCAGATCGTGATCAAAGGAGGAAAATGGATCCTAAAAGTGATGAGGGAATCTTTTTGGGATACTTTACAAACAACAGAGTTTATAGGGTATTCAACTCCAGAACCAGAGTCATGATGGAATCTATAAATGTGGTTGTTGATGACTATGGAATGAAGGAAGATGCTGATGTCCTGGATGATGTTGGAACATTTGTTGATGATATATCACCAAAAGCTGAAGACAGAAGTGGAAATCCCAGTCCTACTGCTGCTGAACCTGAACCAGAGCAGCCTAACAAGGGACCTTCCACCAGAGTGCAAAAGGACCACCAAAAGAGCTTATTATAGGTGATCCAAATTCAGGAGTTACCACTAGGTCAAGAGAAGTTGTGTCAAATTCCTGCTTTGTATCCCAAATTGAGCCTAAAAATGTTAAAGAAGCCTTGAAAGATGAATTTTGGATTAATGCCATGCAAGAAGAGCTGGGACAATTTAAAAGGAATGAAGTGTGGGATCTTGTACCAAGGCCTGATGGAATAAATGTGATTGGTACCAAGTGGGTTTACAAGAATAAATCTGATGAACAAGGAGTGGTCACCATAAATAAGGCTAGACTGGTTGCCCAAGGTTATACTCAGGTAGAAGGAGTTGATTTTGATGAGACTTTTGCTCCTGTGGCCAGACTGGAATCTATCAGGTTACTCTTAGGTGTGGCTTGTAATCTCAAATTCAAGTTATTCCAGATGGATGTAAAGAGTGCCTTCTTGAATGGGTACTTAAATGAAGAAGTTTATGTAGATCAACCCAAGGGGTTTATTGATCCAACATTTCCTAACCATGTCTACAAACTAAGGAAAGCTCTTTATGGATTAAAGCAAGCACCTAGAGCTTGGTATGGCAAGCTTACTAAATTCTTGTCTCTGAATGGTTACAGAAAAGGAGGAATTGACAAGACATTGTTTGTCAAAGAGGAAGGAGGAAAACTGTTGATAACTCAAATATATGTTGATGACATAGTGTTTGGTGGGATGTCAGAAGCAATGGTTCAACATTTTGTGAAGCAGATGCAGTCTGAGTTTGAGATGAGTCTTGTTGGTGAGCTTTGCTATTTTCTAGGTCTGCAAGTTAGACAAATGGAAGACTCCATATTTATCTCTCAGAGCAAGTACGCAAAGAACATAGTCAAGAAGTTTGGTTTGGAGAATGCTAATCACAAGAGGACACTTGCTCATACTCACCTGAAGCTGTCCAAGGATGAACATGGAGTGAGTGTGGATCAAAGCCTATACAGAAGCATGATTTGAAGCCTACTGTATCTCACAGCTAGCAGACCTGATATCTCCTTTGCTATAGGAGTTTATGCCAGATATCAATATGAACCTAAGGTTAGCCACATGAATCAAGTGAAGAGAATTCTGAAATATGTGAATGGTACTAGTGACTATGGCATACTATACAGTCATGGATCAGGCACTGAACTGAGTGGATATTGTGATGCTGATTGGGCAGGGAGTGCTGATGATAGAAAGAGTACTTCTGGAGGATGCTTCTTCTTAGGGAATAATCTTATCTCATGGTTTAGCAAAAAGCAGAACTGTGTGTCTCTCTCTACTACTGAGGCTGAGTACATAGCAGCAGGAAGTAGTTGTTCACAACTGGTTTGGATGAAGCAAATGTTAACTGAATACAATGTCAAGCAAGATGTCATGACATTGTACTGTGATAATCTGAGTGCAATCAATATCTTCAAGAACCCAATTCAACATAGCAGGACTAAGCATATTGACATACATCATTGTTTTATAAGAGATCTGGTTGAAGATAAAGTGGTTGCTTTGGAACATGTTGCTACTGAAATGCAATTAGCTGATATTTTTACTAAGGCCTTAGATGCAAATCAATTTGAAAATTTAAGAAGCAAATTAGGGGTTTGCATATATGAGGATTAGTAGATTTTTTGTGTGCAGGAAGGTGGTTTTTGGTGCAGGTGTCTTATGTGGTGAAATTGACAAAATAAGAATGTTAGGAAACATACAAGAACATTTTTATTGCTGGAAGTACTCAATATTACAATATTTGTGAAACTACAAGCAAGGAGTTTTTATGTTTGGATTCTGCTATTCATTCCAACCACCTGAGTTAATGAAATTAACCCAATCTTCATCTGCTTCATCCTCAGAATCATGTAGTTGCACATGAGCCTTCTTGTTGGTCTTCATCCTTGTTTCTGTTTTTCTTCCTGTCCTTGATGCCCCTGTAGAGGATCCACCTATTGTGATTTCTTTGGACTTCATCTCCTTTGGTTTTGTGATCTTGTTCTTCTGGTCTTGCTTCAACTGACCCTTGTGTGTTTCACCTGTCTTGGAGGACTGACTCATGTTTACTTCTCAGATTGTTTGTCGCAAGAAGCAGTATGGTGTAGTTTTTATAATTCAAATGGAAACCCTTGTTTGTATCACCTGGTCAGTCAAAATTGTTTGGTGTCTGTGCTCCTCTCTCTGTTGAGTAATGTGTCACTCTTTCTAAGCTGTGTTGTAACTGTTTTTTTCTTGTTCTTGACCATGTTTGACCAGGTGTCAAAACATTGGGCTTGATGTTCTTTTGGCCAATTGTGGCTAAAAAGGGGGAGAGTAGTTGGCTTTGATGTTGTGGCTTAATAGTTGGCTTTGCTGTTGACTTTATTGTTGCTGTAGTTCTGTGTGTGATGTTCTGATGTTAGTTGTTGGTTGAAATAGTTGGGTTTCTGGCTGTTGCTGGTCCCTTGGCTTGAAGGGGAGTTTGAGTTTTGATTGGTGTGCAGCTGCTGAATGTTAGATGTGTTATGGTGTGTTTCTGCTGCAGGTATCTCTAATGTGTGCTGATATTGTTTTAGCCAAAATTAGCCAAAGGGGGAGATTGTTAGTTCTGTTATTGGCAGCAATTTTGGTAAAACAATGTGTTTGTTCAAGATGTCAAGTGTTGTACCCCAAATTTTTCCCTTAGATCGATTGATCTTCTGCATATCATAATAGGTCAATCATGCTGCATGACTAACCCTTTTTATCAGGTCTTTGTTTGTGTTTGTTTCTTTTTTATCAGGTTTTATTTCAAGGATATTCAAGGAGTGATTGATCAAGATTTTTGGACGGAGCATTGAATCAAACAAGTCTCTAAGAGATGTCTCCATAACCCTAACCCCTACATAACCAAATTTCTACCCACTTTATCTGCCCTCAATTGTCACCTTCCTTTTCTAAACCTATTTCATTAACCTTTTCATTTAACCAATTTTATTCAATTTGTTTAATTTAATTCTCCTAAACCACATTTAATCCTAATCAATTGCCAAATCATCCATTATTATTTATTTTTCCTAATCACCTTTGTTTACAACAAGAATACAAAAAAAACCATTCTTAATTTCCTTAGCCCAATTTGGTGAGACCATCGTGACTAAAAAGAAAGGAATATGTTGCAAACTATGTGGATTTTAATTTCATTGCCAATGACCAATAGGAGTCAAGCATTAGTGGTGTTGACTTTTCAACCTAGTTAGCAACCAACGGAGAAACGACATGTGGCACCAAGGAAACCAAAGTGAACCAAATTGTTCTTCTCCCTCATCTTGGTCGTGAAATTCAGATTGGAAAGGAAGAATTCAACATATTTGAATCCATTCGTTCAAGAACCCATTTCAATTCAACCCTTGGCACGAATCACATTTTTAATTCTCCAAGAGCGTTACCTGTTTGAGCTTCGTTTTATTTGCTTCAGCAAAAGCGTTTTTGAAGCATTACCATATTCATCTTCCACTCTGCCACACCCTGCATCACCTGCGAAGTGGTCATGGCACCGTCCCTATCAACTTCCTCTTTCATTGCTTACTTGTATGGCAACAGAAGTTTGGTTCAGAAGCAACACACCAATTTGAGCATTGAACCTGCAAATATCTGAGCATTGGTGCAGTAGGGGAGCATTTGCCTCCCAAGGATGAGCATCTGATTTCAATTACAAACCCTAGCTCTTACCTTGCCCACCAAGTGTTTGAGATTTTAATTCAACCCAGGCCCATTAGCCAAGCCTATATATAGGGCCAGTTTCTACACTTCAAAGGAGGAAGAAATTTCACCAAATTCACTAAGAGTTTCTGTTTCATTTTACACGAGCAAGAAAGAGAGAGATTGGTTTCTTGGAGCTTCGTTCAGAAGGAAAGGCTTATCATAAATAGAAGGTGCAGTGGACATTTCTCCACTAGGTAACCTTCCTTTTGTTATATATTCCTGTCTTCTCATCATAAATATCATGTCCATTTTATTCCTGTTGATCTATGTTTGAATGCGTATGCTTTGACGTCAATATTGACATGTTTGAATCTATTCTGAATGTGAATGATACTCTGTAGAATTGTTTTTGTTTATGTCTCATTGTAATGTTATGCTGTAAATTTTAGATAAGTCCTATTTCTGTCATCATGTGAGAAGTGTTCTTTGACCTTTGTTATATCCATCTGTCATATCTCTGATTTATGTATCTATGAATGCTTTGCTGTTTGCTCCATGCTTATTAGTGTATGTGCTAGTCTTCCAGGATTTTGGTATGAAACTTTGACTGATGCTCGATGTCCATGTGTTTCCTTGTTTAAGTTATATGTATCTATGTTTGCTCAATGTTTATGCCCTGTTAAAAGTGTTCTTCATATGTGTTAGCTGGTTTGTGGCCTTATGTTTTACTGATCAAATGTGCTAGCTGGTTTCCATATGTGTGGCAGATGTATGTCTGGTGCTGAGTTGTATTTTTCATGTTTGCCTTTGTTCTATGAGTACCATGTTTAGAATATCATGATGTGTATAGACTTTCTAAGAGTTAAGATGAGTTGGTATTCTAGCAGTGATAGTTGTTTTAATCCTTTGAGCTTATTACTTGGTAGTATGAACTGTTTTAAATAATGCTTTGTTTGTTTACATACTAAGTATCTGCTATTTCACTTTGTTGTTTTCATCTTGGTAACCCTCATTCAACATGTTTTAAGGTTTGTCAAGGTTGTTTAGAATAGTCTTGGAGTACATTTGCTTGACCTGTCCAATTCCTGCTTTCATGATGTAGGTTAACATGTCTGAATTCCTTTGTGAATACTTGGAAGTATGTTATTGAAAACTGCCTACTTGTGCACTGAATACATATTGCAGCCCATTTGTACTTTTTAAAATGTTATTTATTAGACCTTTAGCAAAATTGGTGTTTAAGGTACAAAATTCGCTTGAACACATGTTTAAGGTACAAAATAGCTGTTATGAACACATGTTTTTTATTTGGAGTCAGGTTACTTGAAATGCCAAAAATGGTGTTTTTGCTCTATTGCCTTGTTAAAGTTACACAACTGTTTTTTTATTCATACTGCTGACTTATTGATGTGGTCTCTAGACTAGCTTTGGTTTTGAATGAACTGACACAGTCATACATCTCTGTTCACTTTTGTTGTGCATATAATGTTCATGCCATGTTCATATTTAGTCATCATACCTTGCTGAAGTTTTGTGTTTAGGATATATACACTAGCATTAAATGATTGTTTAGTATATTTCAATTTGGTGAATATATGTGTTTGTATCAAACTGCCATGGACCTGTTTGATCATAGTTTGTCCTTGATTAGTCCATGTTGGATATGTATATATTGTCATTGCTATGTCATAACAATATTTGCTAACACTGCTGCTAAATGACAACATGACATTTCTGTGCATTTGAACTGCTATCTGACAAACATCCATCCTTGCTATGACCTATATTTTCTTGCTATATTTCTGCTATAGCATAAATCCATGTCTTGTTCATCTGTTCATGTTTGTACTTCTTGATATGCTCATCAATATGCAATATGTCATTGAGTTTCGCACTTGGTCCTACACAATGTTCATGCCTCTAGGCTACTGGTTTGTCAACTGTATGCACCCAAATCACGTTTGTTTAAATCTTTGGCAATTTGTGTTAATTTGTATTCATTGGTATGATGACTTGACCTGTTTCCCTCAATGTGTGTATGTATTCATGACTTTGAGTTCCTTTTTATGTTAAATTTGTTGACTGCCACTACAATCACTTTGGCCAATGATCCTTTCCACTGATCACACACTTACACCACAATTAGAGATTTGTTTTCATGATGCAAATCATTTGTTGGTTTGTACCTGATCATTTGGTTATGCTTCTTCTTTTGACAGTTTGTTTTTGAATGGTTTTATGACTATGCGCTTTCTGAGACATGCTAACTGATGTGTCTTTGGTTTTTTGAAATTATGCCCTGATTTTGCTCTTTAATATTAACTTGGCAATGTTTTTTTTCTGTTGAACCTGGTTTCTTCTTTTGAGTAGTTTGCTGTCACTTTGATTGTAAACCAATTGTACTTGAAATTCATGAAATGAGTGTCTTGATGATCTGTTCTGCACTTAGGATTGGGTAAATGTTCATATGTACTTATGTGTTTACTTTGCTCTTTCATTATGTGTTTTGCTAAACCCTAAAACCAAATGGCATAGTATTCTGCTTTGAACCTTAGCATGATTATGTCTTTGTTACTTTGAATTGTTGAAACCATATGAGTATAAGTCATGATTCTTGGAGTAAGTTATGTTCCCTATTTAAGGTTTTGATCCTTTAGGAATTCTGAGAGCATGCTTAGATCAGAAGTGTCTTCAATCCATTTGCTATGTCTGCTTTGATGTTGTAACTTTTTCACCTTTGTTGTCAAGCTTTTGTGATCCTCCCTTTTTGTCAGCCGTGTGTGTTTTATGTGATAGGTTTCAGTTTAAATAAAAGACATCATCATATTCCTTGTTCTTTGCTGAATAATTTAGATCTTTATTTTGTTAAGAATGGTTGTGTTTTGACTGCTTTATGTCCGTATGAACATGGCTGGGCAAGGAGGGTCTGGAAATTTAAATAGGATGTGGATATGGCGCGCACGTGTATTGGTTGTGTGGAATTTGTGAACTTGCCTTGACTTATTTAGTTTTTGAATCATACTAATAATGGATGAGAGCGTAGCACCGCTGGTCCATGGAGGAGTTTGTAAGTGTTTGTAACCAAGGGGACTGGGGTTCGAATCCCCCTCGCCCCAGTCCTTTTATTTATTTTTCTGAGTTTCGCTTGTCTTAAAATATATATATTTGTGCTATCCTTCATATGTCAAGATGTGCGCGTTGGCCTGGTGGTAATGGTTTTAGGCTGTAAGCGAAATGGCATGGGTTCAAGTCCTAGAAATGCCATTTCCTCTCTTTTTATTACTTGTTGATTTTCTTGTTTTTTTAAGTCAATGCTTCTTTTTTTTTAAATGTCATAACTTGCTTAATTTTTATCCTTTTCCTTCTCTTCTTTTTGCTATATTCTCCTTATTGAATCTATTTTTCAAATGTAAAAAGAAATTAATAAAAATACTAATTTTTGAGACCTTTATGCATGATTAGATCATAAATGTTTATTAGGGTTTTTTTTGCACCTTCTTACTCATCATGCCATATTATGTCTATCTATCATATTTTATCATTGTCTAAAATGCATGATTCTAACTTTATATGATTTTCTAACTTTAATTCGCCTCATCATTATCTTTATTATTTTGCAATATCATGTTTAATTATATTTCTTAGTAATTAAATTGTATAACTGTTATCTTTCCCCCATTCCAAAGGGAGACCCTCTTAAATTGACTCTTGAAGTCATCTTACCTTATCCCTCTAGGTTTATCCTTATTTCTTGGCTATCATGAGCCAATGGAATCATAACTTAGAAGTAGGTTGGGGTTCCTAAACTCCATGTGATTCTCATCATCATAAGAACTCACTTTCCCCTATAACATAGATTTAGAGAGTTATCGCGAACTCTAAAATGAGCTCATACTCATTTCCCCTTGGAACTTTGGCCATAGTCAATGGTTCCTCTTCCCTCACCCTTAGACCGGTGAACTACGGATACTCTGATTCCACTCCCGTAAAGATACGTAGGCGCAAAGTGCGATGCTTTGTCGAGTATACTTAAAAGCAAACCCCTAGGGTCTCAACCTTTAGCATAACACCTTTAGCAAGCGAGTAAGAAATAACAAGTTAAAACAAGAGGTTCCCGTAGAGTACTACGGACGTTTAGGGTGCTAATACCTTCCCTAGGCGTAACCAACCCCCGAACCTTAGATCTCTCCCTTTTAGGTTTTTCTCGATCTTGAACTTTTCCTTTGGATAAATCAAAGTCGGTTGTGAATTTAAAGAAATGCGATGCAAGTTAATTAATAGCTTGTTATCCGATTCTCACCGCAACAGAAATGGCGACTTCACTGGGGATGACAACTTATTTTTGAGGGTTAAGCCCACCTTGTTTTTTTTGTTTTATTTATTGCTTGCTTGTTATATTTATGTATATCTGTTTGATTGCTTGTATATATATATATATATGTGCTTGATTATCTTTTGGTTGGCTTGGTTCTTGAGTGGTGAAATAAATCTTATACCCGGATTTGAACGTACACTTATGATAGGACGATGGTATTCAAGGAGGCTTTGAGGGAGTCGAATCCTGAAAAGTTGAATTGAGAACACCATCACTCAGTTGAGGCCCTCTTGAGAGTCTAGTTATGTTGAACGAATCCGTTCGTGAATGCGTGCTACTCTCGACCTAGGAGCCCGTGATATTAAGAACCGTAGTTACCAGACCCCACTTAAGCCTTTTAGGATGTAGTACGGTGACCCTGATGGAGTCTATTTCTGAATTGGTTGTCACGCGATACTACACTCAGACGAGATTCTCTTGAGAATTTTATTGATTACCAAGTCATCTAGGAAATCGTTAAAATCCAAAAGATGGGTTTTCGACTCTGGGAACTTCTTAGAACCCCGTTCAGTAGGTGAGAACCAATAGAACAAACCAATGGGAAGGGTGAACCCTTGGCTCCATGCTCAACCTATCTCCCTTTGCCTTTACTTGTGTGTGCTTTGTGCGTGCTTTGCATTCATACATCATAAGCATTCATGTTGCATCTGTTTCATGGAACTCATACTTCTTTTCTTATATCAGAGGGATATCATGGATAGCTCAAGAAGAAACACCATCAAATACACTTTCAAGAGTCCCAAATTGGATGACCTAAGGAAATTGGGAGATTTGCTAACAGACCCTGAAGGATTCATAAGCAGATATGGGAAGCTATGGGTGTTGTTGAAGAAAACCATTGATGAAGGACTCCTCTCAACCTTGCTTCAGTTTTATGACCCAAAATATCACTGCTTCACGTTCCCTGACTATAAGCTCTTACCCACCCTTGAGGAATACTCCCAGATAATTGGTTTTCCTATCAAAGATGAGTCCCCATTTCCTATCTTCGAGAAGGATCCTAAAGAGGAGGAAATAGCCAAGGAAACCCATCTGGAGTTAGTTGACATCAAAAGTAATTTAATCTCTAAGGGAGGAATTTTTGGGTTAACAGCTAAGTTCTTGTTTGAAAAGGCTCGTTACTTTGCTAAAAATTCCAACAGGGATGCCTTTGAAGCTTTTTTTGCATTGCTTATCTATGGACTTTTCTTGTTTCCAAACATAGACAATTTTGTGGATATAAATGCAATCAAAACCTTCTTGAAACGAAATCCAGTACCTACCCTGCTTGCTAAAGCCTATCACTCAGTCCATACGAGAAACGCTCATAGAAATGGACAGATTACCTGCTGTGTCCTCATACTGTATAAATGGTTTATTTCACATCTACCAAAGGCAGGTGCATTCTGGGACTCCATGAAGGGATGGTGGTCTCAGAAAGTTATGGCACTCTCCCATGCAGACATTGACTGGTATAATAGGGTGTATGATGGAATCCTGATTATAGATAGCTGTGGAAATTATGGCAATGTGCCTCTTCTTGGCATTAAAGGAGGTATCAGTTATAACCCCGTATTGGCACGACGCCAATTAGGGTATCCTTTGGAGGACAAACCTCTCAGTGTTCATGTGGAAAGTATTTACTTTGAAACATATGACAAGAACAAAGAACAGAAGAAATTGATCTTGAATGCTTGGGGTAGCAAGCGCAAAAGAGGAAGAAGTTCTTTAGGAAGACCTAACTGTGTGTCCTTGGAGCCTTATCTCCAATGGGTTAGAAGAAGAGCTATAGAGCTAAAGATGCCCTACAAAAGGCAAGAACCAATTACTTTGAAGAAAGAGCCTATTTTGTACTTCATGTCAAGAGAAGAAGAGCTGGAGATTTCTTTAAGAAAACCACAAAGGTCAGAAGAAGCTTGGAAGCTCAAGTATCAAGTGGTTGTTGAAGAGAATCTGGAACTCCAGAAGTAGCTACAGACCAAGAACGAAGAGTTACTCTCATGCAAGAAGAGAAAGGCCCTGGAAGATCCAAGTTCCTCTAACAGTCAACCTCCTGCTTGGAAATCTATTCTTGACAACCTCGTCGCAGAAAGGGATCAGATGGAGAAGGAAATCAGAAGACTCAACACAAGGTTCTTAGGAGAATTTCCTTAGGACTTTCTAGTTTTTATTTAGCTTTATGTTTAGGTCTTTTGAAAGTGTATCAACTATTGTAATTCACCTTTTATTTAATGAAAATGAGGTCTTTTGATATCTCTTGATATTTTGCAAGTGTTTGAATTCCATGAAACTTTGCATTGCATTTTGCATTCCTGCTAAACTATCAAGTTACTAATCTTGTTTTGCAGATTTTGTAGAAATGGATGCTACAGGGAGGAGAGTCTGGCCTTATTTCTTTGAACTACCAGAGGTGGAGCGCTTGTTGTGGTTAGGAGAGATGGTTGAAGATCAGTCAGCCTTCGCTGACAGATATGGATGCATCATTCCATTGATGAAGACACCAGTAACTGTAGGGCCTCTTGAAGTGTTGGTCCAGTTGTATCATCCCGCGTACCGCTGTTTCGTATTGCTTGAGTTCCAGTTGGTGCTAACCCTGGAGGAGTTCTCAGCCATGATAGGAATTCCAGTCAGAGAAGCACCTATCTTTTCCGAAATTGAAGAAATGCCTTCTGCCAGAGACATCCCAGAGTAACCAGAATCAGACTATCTGACATCCAAGCCAACCTGACTAACAAGGGAGGGAAGTGTGGACTGCCTGCCCAGTTCTTGATGGAAAAAGCTCTGTACTTCAAAACAGAGGAAATGAAGCTTTGTTTGAATCAACTCTAGCTCTTATGATATATGGTTTGTTTCTGTTCCCAAATGCCAAGAACTTTGTGGATACCCAAGCCATTCAGCTTTTTGCAGTCAACAATCCAGTCCCAACGCTGCTAGCTGATGTTTACCATTCCATACAGATCAGATACACAAGAGGCTGTGGGCCAATTGTTTGCTGCGTAGCCCTCTTTTACAAGTGGTTCGTTTCTTATCTGTCGAAGACTCCGACTTTCTGGGAGGTCGAAGACTGTAAGATTTGGTCCAAAAAGCTGATGGAATTGAAGCATACCGACATCGAATGGTATGATTCAACTGAAGAAGGAATCATCATAATCCATAGCTATGGGGATTACCCCAATGTGCCTCTCATGGGAAGGAACGGTAGTATCAATTACAACCCTGTCCTTGCACGCCGCCAGTTGGGTCATCTGAAGGATGGAATTCCAGATAACGAAGATATGCAGATGATGTTTTATGATGAAAAAGGAGGTTTCGAAATGAAGATGCGATTGGAGCGCGCTTGGCGCCAGATTAACAGACAATTATGGAAGGCTGAATGTAACACCCCTTTCTACACCCCCAATATAAGTAAGCGATAAATAAAAATCAAAATTTCATCAGAGTATATTAAAACATTCACGGCATAGACCGAGGGGTCACATTAATTTGAAACAAACATACAACAACCTGCTCATATAGATATGCAACATTTCAGGTAGCACAAAACAAAGGAACTGAGTTCCTACAACCCACAATTCAATTACAGAATAAAAGCGGAAGATCCGTAACTGAATCTCATATATATATATATATATATATATATAAAGTTTGCCTGTCATATTCAATACCATACGTGTACAATCCACAAGATACATATACACAATACAAAATAATCACACTAGATCACCCCGACTACCCGGTGCTACATATCAGAGCCGACCGACAAAAGAATGAAGACCTAAGCTTCACAAAAAGACCTCCAGCATCTAATCTGCAATGCCTCATAGAGCATTAAAAACAGCAGAAGGGTGAGAAACACAATCATAATATAAATGCATATAACTATATAATAACGCACAATTACACAACATCATATTCTCACCACACGATACACCATAAATCAAGTACAACCCAACACAATGAATTTTCTTACATTCCGGTCACAAAAGCATATCAATCATACACAATTCAATAATCACCAACACATATATTCATATATCAACTCATCAATTTCATTCACAATTCCACACACCATCAAACCATTCATGATTTATGCAAATGCAAAGAGACCGACACAACGACTCTATGCAAATGCACATGCGGTACCGTCCATCCATCATTTCTCAACACCAGTTCACTCAGGAACTATTGGAACCATCGCTCGTTACTTAATGTAACTCCCCGTCAGGCATACGATGTTCCCCGTCGCTTTCGGTCCTCTTTGTATAAGGCGCACGATGTTTATGGATCGCTTTCAGTCCTCTTTGTATAAGGTGCACGATCCGATCGCTTTCGGTCCTCTTTCTATAAGGTGCACGATCGTCTATAATCATCGCTTTCAGTCCTCTTTGTATAAGGCGCACGATGTTATAGCGGATTCCCTCTGTAATTGATTCGTCACTCACACCCACTAGGGCGCATGACATCACAAGAATGCACATCATGAGGCTTGGCATACAATGACTCATGACATTCAAATGCACACATATATGCAACCATCTCAATCAACAAAAATCATGCTTTGGAATTCAAGCCCAAAACAATGCATTTATTTACCATACGGCCAGAAACCATCATTACTCCATCTAAACACATACATTCACATTACATAACATCACACCAGTCATACAGTACATATCACACACATGTTGCATAATAACACGTCAAATGCACATCATTAAAACGGTAAAAGTCAACAAACGACACATTCCAAATTCCAGACATAATTTAATCATCCAACAATCTCAAAACCATTAATATAAGAAAGAACATGCCAAAACCTTTCCAACGCACCAAACCGCGCCTCAAACCGGCTTACGGATTAAAAGTTATGAAGAAAACAAATTGGGAAAAACTGCCTGATTCGCAGTGCGAAGCTCCTAGCGAGTCCTTCGCTACTTCATTCGCAGTGCGAATGTCCCAGCGAACTAAGTCAGAAAGGAAAATAGCCTAAAACTACCAACGTTCGTAGTGCGAACATCCCAGCGAATCTTCGCTTCCCCATTCGCAATGCGAGTCTCCCAGCGAACCAAGTCAGAGAGCAAACAACACAAAATAACCCAAAGTTCGCAGTGCGAACCTCCGGCGAATGCTCGCCCCCCACCTTCGCAGTGCGAACAGCCAGCGAATGCTCGCTTTCCCCTTCACTAGGGGATTCGCAGTGCGAACCTGCGAATACCAGAAATCCCAGCAGCGCTGTTACACAACCAAAATTGATATTTTCTCAACCAAAACATTTCCAAACCAACATATAACAATCAGAACATGGTCTAATCATGGTAACAAGTATTCTACCGCATTTACTTCGATTTCCAACCGCGAAAACATCGATTTCTCTATATCGACCTAGAATCGAAAAACTATGAAACACAACAAACAATCCAATACACACATACATAATCATACACAAGCATAGTATAATCGAGTTTCGCATCCTTACCCGATTAAATTGGATTTAGAAAAGTCGGTTGAATCGGTTCTTAGATTTTCCAAATTCTCTCTCTTTTCTTCTTTCTCTTCTCTTTCCTTCTTTCGCTTTTTCTTCTCTTCTTTTTCTTTCCTTTCTATTTTTCTCTCTATTATATGAAAAATATAATATCTACCCAACCAAAAGACCAAAATACCCCTACACTCAAATATCTCGCAAACGTTCCCAAAACCCGATAAAATATAATCTCGATGAAAAATAACATATTTTCAAATAAAAGTCAGAAATAAAATAAAATAATAATAAAATACTCTAAACGACTCAATTAAATAAAAACAACTAAAACTGGGGCGTTACAACTCTCCCCCACTTAGATATTTTCGTCCTCGAAAATATTACCTGAGACGAACAACTCTGGTTACGACTCCCGCATCCGACTCTCCAACTCCCAAGTCAAATTGCCCTCAGCAGCGCCTCCCCATGCTACCTTCACAAGTGCAATATCCTTGCCTCTCAACCGCTTCGACTCTCGGTCCAAAATCCTAACTGGTAATGCCTCAACCGTAAGGTTCTCCCTTACCTCTACCTCTTCCATCGGAATCACATGCGACGGATCCGGAACATACTTCCGAAGCTGTGAAACATGGAACACATCATGCAAATTCGATAGATTCGGCGGCAACGCCACCCGATAAGCCACAGCACCAACTCTCACGGATATCTGGTAAGGACCAATAAACCGAGAAGTAAGCTTCTTCGATTTCAATGCCCGACCAACACCCGTTACCGGCGTAACTCTCAAAAATACATGATCGCCCTCTTGAAACTCAAGATTTTTCCTTCTTCGATCATGATAACTCTTTTGCCTACTCCGTAGTCTGTCGCACCAACTCTGGTCCAACCACCGATCTCTCACCAGATTAGTGCCAACACAACGGTGTTCGACACCTTCGTCCATATAACGCTTCAAACAGTGCCATTCCAATACTCGAATGGAAACTGTTATTATACGTGAATTCAATCAATGCAAGATAACTATCCCACGCACCACCTTGTTCAAGAACACACGCTCTCAACAAATCTTCCAACGACTGAATCGTTCTCTCGGTCTGACCATCCGTCTGCAGATGATAAGCCGAACTCAATCTCAATTTAGAACCCAAAGCCTTTTGTAAACTTTCCCAAAATCTCGAAGTAAACCGCGGATCTCGATCAGAAACAAAACTTAATGGAACACCATGCAATTTCACAATCACAATGATGTAAATCTCAGCCAACCTCTCCAAAGAAAAACTGATGTCAATCGGAATGAAATGCGCCGATTTAGTCAGCCTATCCATAACCACCCAAATAACATTATGCCCCCTCTGAGTATTCGGCAACCCTGTCACAAAATCCATGGAAATGCTATCCCATTTCCACTCAGGAATATCCAACGGTTGCAACAAACCACTAGGCCTCAGATTTTCTACCTTCGAATTCTGACAAGTCAAAGACGCATACACAAACTGAGCCACATCTCTCTTCAAACCCGACCACCAGAAAATCTTCTTCAAATCTTGGTACATCTTATTCGCTCCCAGATGTATACTCAAATTACTCCGGCGTCCTTCCTCCAAAATCACCCTTTTCAACTCCGAATCGTCCGGAATACAAATTCTACCTCAGAACCTCAACACACCTTTATCGTCCACTTTAAAGTCCTCATGTACACTTTTATTACCAACCGTCATCAAATTCATGAATTTCACGTCCATTCTCTGTTTCTCACTAACCGTCAACAAAAAATCATTAGTAACCTATAACATTCCAAGCCTCACGCTATCCGACGTCACTTCACATACCAAACTCAAATCTCTAAACGATTCCAAAAGTTCCCACTCCTTAACCATTAAAGCGGACATATGCAACGATTTCCGGCTCAACACATCAGCTACCACATTAGCTTTACCAGGATGGTAATTCAAGCTAAAATCGTAGTCCTTCAAAAACTCCAACCATCTACGTTGCCTCATATTTAACTCTTTCTGATCAACCAAATATTTCAAACTTTTATGATCACTAAAGACTTCAAATCTTGCACTGTAGAGATAATGCCTCCAAATCTTCAACACAAAAACCACAGCCGCTAATTCAAGATCATGAGTAGGATAATTTTTCTCATGAACCCTCAATTGCCTCGAAGCATAAGCCACCACCTTACCTTCTTGCATCAGCACACCATCTAGACCAATCAAAGACGCATCACAATGCACCACAAACGGTTCATTAGGATCCGGTAAAATCAAAATCGGAGCTGTAGTCAATCTTCTCTTCAGCTCACTAAAACTTTCCTCACAATGAATATCCCAAATGAACGTTTTGCCTTTACAAGTCAACTGGGTCAAAGGAAGTGCTAGCTTAGAAAAACCTTCAATAAACCTCCGATAATAACTGGCTAATCCCAAAAAGCTTCGAATTTCAGTAACAGATCTCAGAGCCTCCCATTGTAGAACTGCATCTACTTTAGATGGATCCACTGCAATACCATTACCTGAAATTACGTGTCTAAGAAAACTCACTTCTGACAACCAGAATTCACACTTTGACAACTTAGCAAAAAGTCTCCTCTCCTTCAAAACCTGCAAAACAATACGCAAATGCTCCGCGTGTTCCTCCCGAGACTTAGAATAAATCAAGATATCATCAATAAACACCACAACAAATCGATCCAAATGCTCGTGGAAAATACGATTCATATACTCCATAAACACACCTGGCGCATTAGAAACCCCGAACGGTATCACAGAATATTCATAATGACCGTAACGTGTCCTAAAAGTCGTCTTCTGAATATCTTCCTCTTTGACCCTTATCTGATGATACCCTGATCTCAAATCAATCTTACTAAACACACACGCACCAACCAACTGATCCATCAGATCGTCAATCCTTGGAAGAGCATACTTATTCTTAATCGTCACCTTATTCAACTGGCGATAATTAATACACAATCACATACTTCCATCTTTCTTTTTCACCAATAAAACTGGAGCACCCCAAGGCGACACACTTGGTCTCACAAACCTCTTCTCTAACAATTCATTCAACTGCTTCTTTAACTCAACCAACTCAGATGCCGACATTCGATATGGTACCATCGATACAAGTCTAGTACCAGGAACTAGATCTATAGAAAACTCCACCTCTCTCTCTAGCGGCACATCTGAAATATTCTCAGGAAACACTTCCAGAAAATCACACACAACAGGAAACACGTCAAGTGAAACTTGACTATCCATAGTCCACAATGCAAACAACCCAAACAACTGAGCTTCATCCGCCAAAAGTTTCTTCAACTCTTTGGTAGATAAGAAACTCGAGTCCTCGTCTTCCTCAAGAGAAGGAAATATTACTAGCTTATGATAACAATCAATATGAACCCAATTAAACTGCAACCAATTCATTCCCAAAACCACATCTAAGCCCTCCAACGACAAACACACCAAATCCATCTCAAAGTCTTTACCATAAATGGTCAAAGGACAACTTAAACAAACCAAAGAAGTAGTTATTGACCCTATTGTTGGAGTATCAATAACCATCTCTCCACCCATCAAAGACAACACAAGATTTAAACGCTTCGCGCACTCAGACGAAATAAACGAATGAGTCGCTCCGGTATCAATAATAGCAACTAAAGGCATACTATTAATAAAACAAGTACCTCTGATCAGACGGTCTGCACTTGAAGTCTGAGTTCCCGCCAAGGCAAAAACTTTCCCACCAGCTGGAGCTTGCTTCGGTTTCAGACACTTTGTACTAATATGACCAGGTTCACCACAATTGAAACACTTCGCCACATTCTTCCTCTTGCACTCAGCTGCGACATGTCCTAAACCTCCACAGTTAGAACACTTCCTCAAATCCTTCCTACATTCAAACTGACGATGTCCCACTTCACCACATCTATAACATCTCAGAGGACTATACATTCCTCCTCCACTCGGCCTTTTCTCAAAAGTACCCCTTTGTTTACCTTTATCAGTTGGTGTCACATAAGGACCACCACGAAACTGTTGCTTCCCTTTCCTCTCGCTTACACTCTTATAGTGAGTAGAACGAGCCCTGCTATCTTCCTCGAAAATCCTACAACAATCCACCAAATCCAAAAACCTTCAAATTCTCTGATAGCCAATTGCCTGCTTTATCTCAGGACGCAACCCACTCTCATACTTCACACACTTAGAAAACTCCGCAGTCACTTCAGCATAATGTGGATAAAACTGCACCATCTCCACAAACTTAGCAGTATAAGCAACAACAGACATACTACCTTGTTTCAATTCCAAGAACTCTATCTCCTTCTTTCCTCTAACATCCTCGGGAAAATACTTCCTCAAGAACTCCCGGTTAAACAATTCCCAAGTGATCTCTTCCTCCTTCGCAGCTTCCAACACATGACGAGTACTAACCCACTAATCATCAGCTTCTTCCAGTAACATGTGAGTTCTCAGTCTCACCTTCTGATCCTCATCACAATCCATCACTCAGAAAATTCTTTCAATCTCTTTCAGCCAAATTTGTGCACCATCAGGATCATATCTTCCTTTGAAGATAGGCGGTTTGTTCTTCCTGAACTCGTCATTTCCGACAGCATTAGGTGCACCCTGCACAGCCCAAACCATAGCTTGCATCGCAGCAGCTAAAGCAGCGTCATTCCTACAAGCCATATTCTGTTCTTTCCAATAACAGCAACTATGGTTAAACAAACAGCTCACCGAACCACAAAGACTAACAAGCACTGACACAAACTGACACGGACTGGCTCTGATACCATTTCATGTAACACCCCCTTCTACACCCCCAATACAAGTAAGCGATAAATAAAAATCAAAATTTCATCAGAGTATATTTAAAACATTCACGGCATAGACCGAGGGGTCACATCAATTTGAAACAAACATACAACAAACTGCTCAGATAGATATGCAACAATTCAGGTAGCACAAAACAAAGGAACTGAGTTCCTACAACCCACAATTCAATTACAGAATAAAAGCGGAAGATCCGTAACTGAATCTCATATATATATATATATATATATATATATATATATATATATATATATATATATATATATATATATAATAAGTTTGCCTGTCATATTCAATACCATACGTGTACAATCCACAAGATACATATACATAATACAAAATAATCACACTCGATCACCCCGACTACCCGGTGCTACATATCAGAGCCGACCGACAAAAGAATGAAGACCTAAGCTTCACAAAAAGACCTCCAGCATCTAATCTGCAATGCCTCATAGAGCATTAAAAACAACAGAAGGGTGAGAAACACAATCATAATATAAATGCATATAACTATATAATAACGCACAATTACACAACATTATATTCTCACAACACGATACACCATAAATCAAGTACAACCCAACACAATGAATTTTCTTACATTCCGGTCACAAAAGCATATCAATCATACACAATTCAATTATCACCAACACATATATTCATATATCAACTCAACAATTTCATTCACAATTCCACACACAATCAAACCATTCATGATTTATGCAAATGCAAAGAGACCGACACAACGACTCTATGCAAATGCACATGCGGTACCATCCATCCATCATTTCTCAACACCAGTTCACTCAGGAACTATTGGAACCATCGCTCGTTACTTAATGTAACTCCCCGTCGGGCATACGATGTTCCCCGTTGCTTTTGGTCCTCTTTGTATAAGGCGCACGACGTTTATGGATCGCTTTCAGTCCTCTTTGTATAAGGCGCACGATCCGATCGCTTTCGGTCCTCTTTGTATAAGGCGCACGATCGTCTATAATCATCGCTTTTAGTCCTCTTTGTATAAGGCGCACGATGTTATAGCGGATTCCCTCTGGAATTGATTCGTCGCTCACACCCACTAGGGCACACGACATCACAAGAATGCACATCATGGTGCTTGGCATACAATGGCTCATGACATTTAAATGCACACATATATGCAACCATCTCAATCAACAAAAATCATGCTTTGCAATTCAAGCCCAAAACAATGCATTTATTTTCCATATGGCCACAAACCATCATTACTCCATCTAAACACATATATTCACATTACATAACATCACACCAGTCATACAGTACATATCACACGCATGTTACATAATAACACGTCAAATGGACATCATTAAAACGGTAAAAGTCAACAAACGACACATTCCAAATTCCTGACATAATTTAATCGACCAACAATCTCAAAACCATTAATATAAGAAAGAACATGCCAAAAGCTTTCCAACGCACCAAACCGCGCCTCAAACCAGCTTACGGATTAAAAGTTATGAAGAAAAGAAATTGGGAAAAACTGCCAGATTCGCAGTGCGAAGCTCCTAGCGAGTCCTTCGCTACTTCATTCACAATGCTAATGTCCCAGCGAACCAAGTCAGAAAGGAAAATAGCCTAAAAACTACCAAAGTTCGCAGTGGGAACATCCCAGCGAATCTTCGCTTCCCCATTCGCAATGCGAGTCTCCCAGCGAACCAAGTCAAAGAGCAAACAACACAAAATAACCCAAAGTTCGTAGTGCGAACCTCTGGCGAATGCTCGCCCCCCACCTTCGCAGTGCGAACAGCCAGCGAATGCTCGCTTTCCCCTTCACTAGGGGATTCGCAGTGCGAACCTGCGAATACCAGAAATCCCAGCAGCGCTGTTACACAACCCAAATTGATATTTTCTCAACCAAAACATTTCCAAACCAACATATAACAATCAGAACATGGTCTAATCATGGTAACAAGTATTCTACCGCATTTACATCGATTTCCAACCGCGAAAACATCGATTTCTCTATATCGACCTAGAATCGAAAAACTATGAAACACAACAAACAATCCAATACACACATACATAATCATACACAAGCATAGTATAATCGTGTTTCACACCCTTACCCGATTAAATTACGTTTAGAAAAGTCGGTTGAATCGGTTCTTAGATTTTCCAAATTCTCTCTCTTTTCTTCTTTCTCTTTTGTTTCCTTCTTTCTCTTTTTCTTCTCTTCTTTTTCTTTCCTTTCTATTTTTCTCTCTATTATATGAAAAATATAATATCTACCCAACCAAAAGACCAAAATACCCCTACACTCAAATATCTCGCAAACGTTCCCAAAACCCGATAAAATATAATCTCGATGAAAAATAACATATTTTTAAATAAAAGTCAGAAATAAAATAATATAATAATAAAATACTCAAAACGACTCAATTAAATAAAAACAACTAAAACTGGGGCGTTACACTGAATGCCCAGTCACAGAGGCTCACTTGCAATGGTCTCGTGACATAGCTCGTGTAATGATAAAGCCACATCCTTACCATGAATCACCTACCAAGACAAAGCAGAAGATGATGGAAGAGTTAGGAGAATTGGTTCTCGCAATGGAGGAAACAAAGGAGCGTATCATCAAAATAATGAGAGTAATCAACGGAGGAGAAGGATCATCAACCGGTGGACTCAACCTCTAGTGTTACTATTGACTTTTCTGTTATCATTGTTCCTTTTCATTTTAATGTATTTCTACTTATGTACTTGGAGTATGGAATGCACTGCTCCTGATGTAATGTTCACCAGACTCTTGAATGAAGAAGTTTGTTTTATCAAGGAATCTATTATCTATATTATTTGCAAAATTTCTTTGGTTTCTTGATAGTTTAGCTTGCATTTGCATGTGCATCCTCATTTGCATCTTCATGTGCATTTTCTTTCCTTGCCTTTGTCTTATGTCACCGTGTTCTCTTCAGAATCATCACACTGAATCCCCACCACAACTACAACACTCGGGCCCGAGCTTGATTCAGGATGTCAGAGGCTTACGGAGAAATGGACAGAGTCAACAATGAGCTGAATGAGATAAGAGGAGGAATGGGATAAATCCTCGAGGCAATTAATGTTATGAAAGCAAAGATGGACACTCAGGCCACTGTGGTCTCTGAAATTGTCACCACAACGGTAAAACCTCCTATCATCCCTGTCATCCCTACTCTGGGCATGCCAGAAGATTTTATCCGTGCTACAGCTCCTTTTACAACACAACAAGCAGTTCCTTTGGTCAATGAGACATTTCAGGCTATTCCTACCTATGCTCCACCAGCAGTGCAAACGCAAGTGCATCCGGTTTTCCATAGCCACCAGCCCTACGACTACATTGATGTGTCAGAAGAAGGGATGATAGACACGAGAAGTTGAGAGAAAGTGTTGAAACGATGCAGAGGAAGTTGAAGGCAATAGAGATGAGTAATACTTTCAGTACTGACATCAAAGACATGTGTTTGGTTTCAGATTTGGTAATTCCACCTAAGTACAAGTTACCAAATTTTGAGTTGTATTCAGGGGCCACATGTCCCAAATCTCACTTGACTATGTACTACCGAAGAATTGCCGCACACGTGCGCAATGACAAGCTGATGATCCACTGTTTCCAGGACAGTTTGAAAGGGGCTGCTGCCAAGTGGTACCTAAGTCTAGATCAGTCCCAGATCCGCTGTTTTCAGGATGTAACCGATGCTTTTGTGAAACACTATAAATACAATATGGATCTAGCTCCTGACCAAAGACAGTTACTGAGTATGGCCCAGAAAGGTACTGAGACTTTCAAAGAATACGCACAATGTTGGAGAGAGACTGCTTCTCAGGTCGAACCACCATTGACTGAAAAAGAGTTGGATGATTGGTTTGTAGACATAGTAAAGCCTGAATTTTATGAGAGGATGATTAGCAGTGTCAGTGCTAATTTCGCTGATATTGTCGCCATTGGCGTAAAGGTAGAGGCAGGATTAAAAAGTGGAAAAGTGATTGGTTCTCCGAGTAGTTCAGCTGGCATCAGTGCTAAGAAGTCTCCTAGTCATTCTCATAAGAAGAAGGAAGGAGAATCTAATGCCATTATGGTAGGGAAGACCCAGAGCCCTCGATGGAAGCAACCAATGTACCAGCAATAGCAGAGACCAAATTTCTTGCAGCATCCAATTTACCAAGTGTAATATGCTCAGAAACCCTACGTAGCTGCAGTTACGCCTACATTCAATCACCAAGCAGCGCAGCAGGCACCAACATATCAACAGACAGCTTATCAGCAATGGCCTAAAAACCAAAATTATCAGCAACCAAGACCACAGGTTCCACAACAGAATTCTCCCCACAAGAAACAAGGAGGAAAGCCAACATTTCCACCTATACCGATGTCATATACAGAGCTTTACCCTTCCTTAGTGGAGCAAGGGTTAATTGTTACTAGACCTCTGGGACCACCGACAGAGAAATCTATGCCTTTATTTAACCCAAATGCAACTTGTGCTTTTCATCAAGGAGGCGTTGGTCATGACTTAGAGGGTTGTTTAGCGTTGAAGAACGTAGTAAAGGTTTTGATGGAGAAGAATATTCTTTCATTTGCTGATAATCAACCGAATGTGAAGAACAATCCTTTACCTACCCATGGGACTACTAATGCCATAGAAGATGAGAAGGATGAGGTCTTAGTTTTGGATGCAACTAAGATCAAGACCCCTATCAAGACTTTTCATGCTAAGCTGTTTAAAGCTGGGTTAGTTGAGGTTTACCATGATGACTGTGAAGAATGTAGTTCCAGTACCAAGGGCTGCCATTTGGTCCATGATGATGTTCAGTACTTGATCAATGAAGGGTTCCTACAGGTGTTCAGTAGAGAAAAGGAAAACAAAGTTGCAGCAATTGAGCCTGTGTTTAACCTGCCAAAGCCAAAAGGGGAGGTATCCAAGTCCAACGCACCCAAATCTGGGTCTGTGATTCCTGTATTTAATAAACCAGTACCAATTTTCAACAATCCTGAAGCGATTAATGCTTCCACCATTAGTCATTCCAAGCAATGCAACATCAGACAACCTGTTCCATTTAGGTTCCGAGGGACCAAGGTCGTGTCGTGGGTCTATGAGAATGTTATGGGTAGCAGAAGGCGAGAAGACGTGATTCCAAGGAAAGAGGTGGGAATCACTGTTGAAGACGTAGTTCCAAGGAAATAGGTGGGAACTACTGTTGAAGATGTGACCAATATAGTGGGAACTGGGAAGATGACACGAAGTGGAAGGGTATACACTCCTTCTTTCAAGGAAACCACACCAATGGAGACTGTTGCCCCCATCCCAACTAGAGATAAGGGAAAGGAGGTAATTTCTCAAGAAGCATATGTAGAGTTCCTAAGAATTATCAATAGGAGTGATTACAAAGTGATAGATCAGCTCCATCAGACACCGTCCAAGATTTTGATCTTATCTCTGTTAGTTAATTCTCCAGTTCATAGATCAACTTTGTAGAAAGTACTAGCCCAGGCACATGTAGCTCAGGACATAACAGTCGGACAGTTTGACCATGTCGTCGCCAACATTACAGCCTGTAATACTCTTAGCTTCAGTGATGAGGAGTTACCCTGAGCTGGAATGAATCATAATCTTGCTTTACATATATCAGTGAAATGTCAGGAGGATACGATGGCTAGAGTTCTCGTAGATACCGGTTCATCCTTGAATGTTTTTCCAAAAAGAACTCTTGATAAATTGTCTTACCAAGGAGCCATAATGAGACCCACCTCTCTTATTGTCAAAGCTTTTGATGGTTCAAGAAGATCGGTGATGGGAGAGATTGAGCTACCTGTTTTGATTGGACCTCAAACATTCAACATCCTTTTTCAGATCTTAGATATCAACCCTGCCTAAAGTTGTTTACTGGGTAGACCTTGGATCCACGAAGCTGGTGCTGTAACCTCTACCTTACATCAGAAGATGAAGTTCATGGCCGATGAGAAGTTAGTTATCATACATGGTGAGGAGGACCTGATGGTCAGTAACTTGTCCTTATTTGGTTACATTGAACTGGATGAAGATGCTTTGGAAACCTCTTTCCAGGCTCTTGAGATAGCTAATGCCGTTATGCTTGATGACAAGGAACCAGTGGCCTCTGATCGTCCATCTTTTGCTTCTTTGAAAGGCATTCAATCTGCTCTGCGAGGAGGAGTACCTGAAGGCTGGGGCAAGATCGTCGAAGTTCCAGAAAGAGAGAAATACCAAGGGTTGGGTTACAAACCAACTCTTGAGGGAAACGGTGCTTCAACGAAGGGAAGACTAAGGACCATTCAAGAAGTGTTCGTCAGTGGAGGACAGCAAGTCCATGCAATTATTGAAAATGCTGAAGACGAAGATATCGATCACTTGGTGTTTCGGTGTGACGCTGCTTTAAGTAACTGGGAAGCCATTGAGATACCTACTTTGTACCCGTTGACAGAGTAATTTGTTTGTTAGCTTTGATGTTTTTAATTCCGCAGCCTTGCCCGAGGCTTTCGAATTATTTTGTATGGGCCACCTCTTTTAAATCTTATTAATCAATGAAAGTGTTTGTTTTGTTAAAATTCTTTGTCTTTATTCCTGTTTCCGTTTTAAGAAAAATGGTAATCTTTTCAAAACTGCATTTTCTTTCTCCTTCTTGCGTTCATGTTTGTGCATTTTTAATAAAATAGATCCATCCATTGTGCAGAATGATTCCCAAACTCGTTGTATTCAATGACCCTACTCTCACTATCGACTTTGATTCACCCATTTATCAAGCTGAGGAAGAAGAGGATTATGAGATCCCTGATGATTTGGCAGAAATGTGTGAGTATCAGTACACGGATCTTCAGCCACATGAAGAAAGAATTGACGTCATCAATCTTGGCATAGAAGAGAAGAGGAAAGAGGTCAAGATTGGGGAAACACTTGGGACAGAGATCAGACAACGGCTAGTCCTACTTTTGGAAGAATATGTAGACGTGTTCGCTTAGTCTTATCAAGACATGCCTGGATTAGATACTGATATAGTAGTTCATAAACTACCGCTCAAGCCTGATTTCCCACCCGTGAAGCAGAAACTCCGTAGAAGTAGACCGGATATGGCCCTCCAAATCAGAGATGAGGTTAAGAAGCAATTGGATGCAGGATTCTTGGCAGTTTCAAAATATCCGGAATGGGTAGCCAACATCGTGTCGGTTATGAAGAAAAATGGTAAAGTCCGAATGTGCGTAGATTACAGGGGTCTCAACAAAGCTAGTCCCAAATACGATTTCCCACTACCACACATTGACACTCTTGTAGATAACACAACTAAGTTTGCAGTTTTCTCCTTCATGGACGGTTTCTCCGGTTACAATTAGATAAGAATGGACCCAGCTGACATGGATAAGACTACATTTATCACCCCGTGGGGAACCTACTGTTACAAAGTTATGCCCTTTGGTTTGAAGAACGCAGGGGCAACTTACCAGAGAGCTATGGTAACTTTGTTCCATGATATGATCCACAAAGAAATTGAAGTGTTTGTGGATGACATGATTGCTAAATCCCGAAGCGAGGAAGAACATTTGGATCATCTTTTGAAGCTATTTAAAAGACTCTGGAAGTATCAGTTAAAGTTGAATCCAGCCAAATGTACCTTTGGTGTCAGGTCAGGGAAGCTGCTTGGTTTTATCGTCAGCCAGAAAGGAATCGAAGTAGATCCTGACAAAGTGCGAGCTATCCAAGAAATGCCAGCTCCACAAACTGAATCGCAGGTGAGAGGATTTCTGGGTCGTTTGAACTATATATCCAGATTTATCTCCAACATGACTCCAATTTGTGAACCGATCTTCAAACTGCTCCGTAAAGACCAAACTGTAGAGTGGAATGCTGATTGCCAACAAGCTTTTGAGAAGCTCAAAAGCTATTTGCAAGAACCACCTATTATGATTCCTCCTATTCCTGGAAGACCTCTTATCATGTACATGACTGTTCTAGAGGGATCCATGGGTTGTGTATTGGGCCAACGTGATGAAACCGGTCGCAAAGAACATGTCATTTATTACTTGAGTAAGAAGTTCGTTGGTAGTGAAAACCGTTATTCATTACTTGAGAAAACCTGTTGTGCCTTAGCATGGGCCGCTAAACATTTAAGGCAGTATTTGGTATGCCACACCACTTTGTTGATCTCGAAAATGGATCCAATAAAGTACATCTTTGAGAAGCCTGCTCAGACAGGAAGACTCGCCCGTTGGCATATGCTGTTGTCAGAATATGATATCCAGTATGTACCTCAGAAAGCTATTAAAGGGAGTGTATTATCAGAATACCTCGCAGATCAACCTATTGAAGATTATGAACCGCTTAAGTTTGAATTCCCGGATGAAGACATTATGGTAGTGAAAGGTTGTGAAGGGCCTGACCCTAATGAAGGCTTTGAGACCAGTTATAAATGGAAGATGATGTTTGACGGCTCTTCCAATTTCAAAGGACATGGCGTAGGTGTTGTATTGATAAACCCTGATGGTGGTTACACCCCTTTCACAGCAAGGCTGTATTTCGAATGCACAAATAATATTGTTGAGTACGAAGCATGTATTTTGGGTCTAGAGGCTGCTATTGATCTTGGAATCAATGTTCTTGAAGTGATGGGTGACTCTGCTTTGGTCATTTACCAAGTCAGGGGTGAATGGGAAACCAAAGATGAAAAGCTCATTCCATACCGTGCTTACATTATGGAATTGATTAAGTGTTTTGATGAGATCACTTTCCGTCATGTTCCCCGTACTGAAAATCACATAGCTGATTCCCTAGATATGTTAGCTTTAATGTGGCAAGTCAAGTTTCATAATGAAGCACCTCTCATCAGTATCGAGCACAAGACCGGACCCGCTTATTGCCAGGCAGTTGAAGATGAGACAGATAGGAAACCTTGGTTTCACGACATCATGAATTATCTGAAAACTCAGGAATACCCTGTCAATGCTTCCAATCTTGATAAGAAGACTTTGCGAAGATTTTCATCCAAATTCTTCCTCAGTAACAATGTGCTTTACAAGAGGAATCATGATATGGTCCTGCTAAGATGTGTTGATAGACGAGAAGCAGACCTATTGATTCACGACATTCACAAAGGAGCCTTTGGCACTCACGCCAACGAACATGCCATGGTTAAGAAAATTTTAAGGGCTGGGTATTATTGGTTAACTATGGAAGCTGATTGCATCCAATACGCCAGGAAATGCCATAAGTGCCAGATCTACGCGGATAAAATGCATGTTCCTCCTACCTTGCTGAATGTTCTGTCATCCCCTTGGCCTTTCTCTATGTGGGGCATTGACATGATTGGAGCCATTGAGCCGAAGGCTTCCAATGGTCATCGTTTCATTTTAGTGGCCATTGACTATTTCACTAAATGGGTTGAAGCTGCTTTCTTTGCCAATGTGACTAAGCAAGTAGTTGCTCGTTTCATCAAGAATAACATCATTTGTCGTTATGGGATTCCCAATAGGATCATCACTGACAACGGAACAAATCTGAACAACAAGACGACGAAAGAGTTATGTGATAATTTCAAGATTGAGCATCACAATTCCTCACCTTACCGTCCCAAGATGAATGGAGCTGTCGAGGCTGCCAACAAAAACATCAAGAAGATCCTGCAGAAAATGGTCAAGACTTATAAGGATTGACATGAGATGTTACCATTTGCTCTGCACGGATACAGAACTTCGGTTCGAACCTCGACAGGGGTAACCCCTTTTTCCCTTGTATATGGAATGGATGCAGTACTCCCCATTGAAGTGGAAATACCATCTCTGAGAATCCTGATGGAAACTAAGCTTAACGAAGCTGAATAGGTTAGAGAAAGATATGACCAACTGAACCTCATTGACGAGAAGCGGCTGACTGCTTTGTGTCATGGTCATCTGTATCAGAAAAGAATGAAGAGGGCGTTCGACAAGAAGGTCCGTGTCCGGGAATTTCGAGAAGGAGAGCTTGTACTCAAGAAGATTCTGCCATCTCAAAGGAATGCTCGTGGAAAGTGGGCACCTAATTACGAAGGTCCATTTGTGGTAAAGACTGTATTTTCGGGAGGTTCTTTATTTCTCGCAACAATGGACGGTGAACAGATCACACACCCTGTGAATGCTGACTTTGTACGAAAATATTATGCTTTAAAAGAATTCTAGAATTTTAGTCAGTAGGGAGTAGGTCATTGAATATGATGTAATCCTTTCCTTTTGGCATTTTTTTTTTCTTTTTCAATTGTAATGATCCATGGAACTTCGCTATTGGCAAGTCACCATTCTAATGAAATCAGTTTTTTGAGCCACTTCTTTGTTTGATATTTATCATTACTCTGATATTTTTCATTGTTATGCAAAACTTCACTCATTTATTAATAATGGTTTTAAAAGCGGAATGTTTTGAAAAAGAACTTTGAGCTCTAGAGAAGATTGGCAATGTTTCCCTAACTTAAATGCTTTAGCAATGGCTAACTACTAAGGGCGTCTCACTGATATCCATGCAGGATGTTTGAAGAAAATTTGTTTCCCCAGTAAATTAGGGATGTTCCCATAATTGACTTTGAATACTGACTATCTGCTCAGATTCCAGTGTGATTCTTTGTGGGGGACACGGTGTTCTTGTTTTCCTGTTTGGCTATCTCCGGTCTGTCGTCTTTTGCATATCATTGAGCATTTGCATCATACCTTAGCGTTGAGCATCTTTGCATTTGGGTGTCTTGTGTGCGTGGTTTCGTTTTGCTTTTCTTTCCCCTTTGGTGGGTCTTTGGGTCTTTGTCTTTGTTTTGCGTGTGTCCGATTTCTTTGCCTTTGTGCGCCAGGTTTTGACCATTTGTGCGGTATTCCCCAGGAAGTCTAACCTGCAACCATGTTATTACCTTTATCAACCCATTTGGGAAATTTTGCAAATCCAGTAGCAGCTGATTTTCTTTGAAATCAGATTATCATGAATCTGTATTTCTGGTTATCGTGAACCAATTGTTTGTGCATTTTCGGTTATCGTGAACCGCTTTGTTAAAATTAGATTATCGTGAATCTGTATTTCTGGTTATCGTGAACCATTTGTTTGTTTATTTCCGGTTATCGTGAACCACTTTGTTTGAAATCAGGTTATCGTGAATCTGTATTTCTGGTTATCGTGAACCATTTGTTTGTTTATTTCCGGTTATCGTGAACCACTTTGTTTGAAATCAGGTTATCGTGAATCTGTATTTCTGGTTATTGCGAACCGCTTTGTTTGAAATCAGATTATCGTGAATCTGTATTTCTAGTTATCGTGAACCATTTTGCCTTGTATTTCAGGTTATCGTGAACCTGTACCTCTGGTTATCGTGAACCAGTTGTTCTTTTTCGGTTATCGTGAACCATTTGCTTATTTCAGGTTATCGTGAACCTGTATTGCTTAAATCTGGTCAAATATGAACCTAAACCCAAATTACCAATCCTGCTCATACTGGTAAAGCAATTATTTGTTATTTCAACTAACTCTTATGAGTACCAGAGTCTTTTCTTGGCTCATTAGCCTTATTACTTTTTTTGAATTTTAGATGTTTTTATCTGGCGCACAGAGTTCGTCTCTGTCTTTTCTAGTTTTTCTTGAAGATCCCGTTTGAACTCTTCAGCATAAGAAATCCCCAGAAAATCTTTTTCGGGTGTCTATCCTTTTGTTTCAACTGATCTCTAGTGAAGATCATGTCTTCTTTCTAGTTTCTTACCCAGTAAGTTTGTGTCTTTTCCCCCAGTGTCGTCCGGTCATATTTGAACCTGTCGTCCATCTCCCTGGATCCTTCCCTAGTGGAGAATCCCCTTTTGTTTCCTCTGTGTTTGGTAGCTCTTCTTTCTTTGGTGTTTTGTTTTGTCTGCATTTTTTTTGCATCGTTCATGGCATCATATCGTCATATTAGTAGCATTACACGTCTCTGTATCTAAGGGCAAATTTTTCTTTTTGCTATATTTAAATACCTTTCACCTTGACGTCCCGAGGATCATCGTTCCCCGTGCCATCCGGTGAAGATATTTAAATAGGGGCAACTGTTGTACCCCAAATTTTTCCCTTAGATCCATTGATCTTCCGCATATCATAATAGGTCAATCATGCTGCATGACTAACCCTTTTTATCAGGTCTTTGTTTGTGTTTGTTTCTTTTTTATCAGGTTTTATTTCAAGGAGATTCAAGGAGTGATTGATCAAGATTTTTGGATGGAGCATTGAATCAAACAAGACTCTAAGAAATGTCTCCATAACCCTAACCCCTATATAACCAAATTTCTACCCACTTTATCTACCCTCAATTGTCACCTTCCTTTTCTAAACCTATTTCATTAACTTTTTCATTTAACCAATTTTATTCAATTTGTTCAATTTAATTCTCCTAAACCACATTTAATCCTAATCAATTGCCAAATCATCCATTATTATTTATTTTTCCTAATCACCTTTGTTTACAACAAGAATACAAAAAAAAACCATTCTTAATTTCCTTAGCCCAATTTGGTGAGCCCATCGTGACCAAAAAGAAAGGAATATGTTGCAAACTATGTGGATTTTAATTTCATTGCCAATGACCAATAGGAGTCAAGCATTAATGGTGTTGACTTTTCAACCTAGTTAGCAACCAACGGAGAAACGACATGTGGCACCAAGGAAACCAAAGTGAACCAAATTGTTCTTCTCCCTCATCTTGCTCGTGAAATTCAGATTTGAAAGGAAGAATTCAACACATTTGAATCCGTTCGTTCAAGAACCCATTTCAATTCAACCCTTGGCGTGAATCACATTTTGAATTCTCCAAGAGTGTTCCCTGTTTGAGCTTCGTTTTATTTGCTTCAGCAAAAGCGTTTCTGAAGCATTACCATATTCATCTGGCACTCTGCCACACCCTGCATCACCTGCGAAGTGGTCATGGCACCGTCCCTATCAACTTCCTCTTTCATTACTTAGTTGTATGGAAACAGAAGTTTGGTTCAGAAGCAACACACCAATTTGATTATTGACCCTGCAAATTTCTGAGCATTGGTGCAGCAGGGGAGCGTTTGCCTCCCAAGGATTAGCATCTGATTTCAATTACAAACCCTAGCTCTTACCTTGCCCACCAAGTGTTTGAGATTTTAATTCAACCCAGGCCCATTAGCCAAGCCTATATAAAGGGCCAGTTTCTACACTTCAAAGGAGGAAGAAATTTCACCAAATTCACTAAGAGTTTCTGTTTCATTTTACACGAGCAAGAAAGAGAGAGATTGATTTCTTGGAGCTTCGTTCAGAAGGAAAGGATTATCACAAATAGAAGGTGCAGTTGACATTTCTCCACTAGGTAACCTTCCTTTTGTTATATATTCCTGTCATTCTCATCATAAATATCATGTCCATTTTATTCCTGTTGATCTATGTTTGAATGCGTATGCTTTGACGTCAATATTGACATGTTTGAATCTATTCTGAATGTGAATGATACTCTGTAGAACTGTTTTTGTTTATGTCTCATTGTAATGTTATGCTGCAAATTTTAGATAAGTCCTATTTCTGTCATCATGTGAGAAGTGTTCTTTGACCTTTGTTGTGTTTTGAGTGATAGTGCTCATAATGGAATGTTACCTTGACTACCCTGTTACAAACTAATGTAGGATGTCCATCTGTCATATCTCTGATTTATGTATCTATGAATGCTTTGCTGTTTGCTCCATGCTTATTAGTGTATGTGCTAGTCTTCCAGGATTTTGGTATGAAACTTTGACTGATGCTCGATGTCCATGTGTTTCCTTGTTTAAGTTATATGTATCTATGTTTGCTCAATGTTTATGCCCTGTTAAAAGTGTTCTTCATTTCCATAGAGTATTGGCGTGGTTTGTGGCCTTATGTTTTACTGATCAAATGTGCTAGCTGGTTTCCATATGTGTGGCAGATGTATGTCTGGTGTTGAGTTGTATTTTTCATGTTTGCCTTTGTTCTGTGAGTACCATGTTTGAAATATCATGATGTGTATAGACTTTAGTATCTAAGAGTTAAGATGAGTTGGTATGCTAGCAGTGATAGTTGTTTTAATCCTTTGAGCGTATTACTTGGTAGTATGAACTGTTTTAAATAATGCTTTGTTTGTTTACATACTAAGTATCTGCTATTTCACTTTGTTGTTTTCATCTTGGTAACCCTCATTCAACATGTTTTAAGGTTTGTCAAGGTTGTTTAGAATAGTCTTGGAGTACATTTTCTTGACCTGTCCAATTCCTGCTTTCATGATGTAGGTTAACATGTCTGAATTCCTTTGTGAATACTTGGAAGTATGTTATTTAAAACTGCCTACTTGTGCACTGAATACATATTGCAGCCCATTTGTTCTTTTTAAAATGTTATTTATTAGACCTTTAGCAAAATTGGTGTTTAAGGTACAAAATTCGCTTGAACATGATAGCTGTTATGAACACATGTTTTTTATTTGGAGTCAGGTTACATGAAGTGCCAAAAATGGTGTTTTTGCTCTATTGCCTTGTTAAAGTTACACAACTGTTTTTTTATTCATACTGCTGACTTATTGATGTGGTCTTTAGACTAGCTTTGGTTTTGAATGAACTGACACAGTCATACATCTCTGTTCACTTTTGTTGTGCATACAATGTTCATGCCATGTTCATATTTAGTCATCATACCTTGCTGAAGTTTTGTGTTTAGGATGTATGCACTAGCATTGAATGATTGTTTAGTATATTTCAATTTGGTGAATATATGTGTTTGTATCAAACTGCCATGAACCAGTTAGATCATAGTTTGTCCTTGATTAGTCCATGTTGGATATGTGTTTATTGTCATTGCTATGTCATAACAATATTTGCTAACACTGCTGCTAAATGACAACATGACATTTATGTGCATTTGAACTGCTATCTGACAAACATCCATCCTTTCTATGACCTATATTTTCTTGCTGTATTTTTGCTATAGCATAAATCCATGTCTTGTTCATCTGTTCATGTTTGTACTTCTTGATATGCTCATCAATATGCAATATGTCATTGAGTTTCGCACTTGGTCCTACACAATGTTCATGCCTCTAGGCTACTGGTTTGTCAACTGTATGCACCCAAATCACGTTTGTTTAAATCTTTGGCAATTTGTGTTAATTTGTATTCATTGGTATGATGACTTGACCTGTTTCCCTCAATGTGTATATGTATTCATGACTTTGAGTTCCTTTTTATGTTAAATTTGTTGACTGCCACTACAATCACTTTGGCCAATGATCCTTTCCACTGATCACACACTTACACCATAATTAGAGATTTGTTTTCATGCTGCAAATCATTTGTTGGTTTGCACCTGATCATTTAGTTATGCTTCTTCTTTTGACAGTTTGTTTTTGAATGGTTTTATAACTATGCGCTTTCTGACACATGCTAACTGATGTGTCTTTGGTTTGTTGAAATTATGCCCTGATTTTGCTCTTTAATATTAACTTGGCAATGTTTATTTTCTGTTGAACCTGGTTTCTTCTTTTGAGTAGTTTGCTGTCACTTTGATTGTAAACCAATTGTAATTGAAATTCATGAAGTGAGTGTCTTGATGATTCCGTTCTACACTTAGGATAGGGTAAATGTTCATATGTACTTATGTGTTTACTTTTCTCTTTCATTATGTGTCTTACTAAACCCTAAAACCAAATGGCATAGTATTCTGCTTTGAACCTTAGCATGATTATGTCTTTGTTACTTTGAATTGTTGAAACCATATGAGTATAAGTCATGATTCTTGGAGTAAGTTGTGTGCCCTATTTAAGGTTTTGATCCTTTAGGAATTTTGAGAGCATGCTTAGATCAGAAGTGTCTTCAATCCATTTGCTATGTCTGCTTTGATGTTGTAACGTTTTCACCTTTGTTGTCAAGCTTTTGTGATCCTCCCTTTTTGTCAGCCGTGTGTGTTTTATGTGATAGGTTTCAGTTTAAATAAAAGACATCATCGTATTCCTTGTTCTTTGAACAATTTAGATCTTTATTTTGTTAAGAAAGGTTGTGTTTTGAGTGCTCTATGTCCGTATGAACATGGCTGGGCAAGGAGGGTTTGGAAATTTAAACATGATGTGGATATGGCGCGCACGCGTATTGGTTGTGTGGAATTTGTGAACTTGCCTTGACTTATTTAGTTTTTGAATCATACTAATAATGGATGAGAGCGTAGCATCGCTGGTCCATGGAGGAGTTTGTAAGTGTTTGTGACCAAGGGGACTGGGGTTCAAATCCCCCTCGCCCCAGTCCTTTTATTTATTTTTCTGAGTTTCGCTTGTTTTAAAATATATATTTGTGCTATCCTTCATATGTCAAGATGTACGTGTTGGCCTGGTGGTAATGGTTTCAGGCTGTAAGCGAAATGGCATGGGTTCAAGTCCTAGAAATGCCATTTCCTCTCTTTTTATTACTTGTTGATTTTCTTGTTTTTTTAAGTCAATGCTTCTTTTTTTAAAATGTCATAACTTGCTTAATTTTTATCCTTTTCCTTCTCTTCTTTTTGCTATATTCTCCTTATTGAATCTATTTTTCAAATGTAAAAAGAAATTAATAAAAATACCAATTTTTGAGACCTTTATGCATGATTAGATCATACATGTTTATTAGGGTTTTTTTTGCACTTTCTTACTCATCATGCCATATTATGTCTATCTATCATGTTTTATCATTGTCTAAAATGCATGATTCTAACTTTATATGATTTTCTAACTTTAATTCACCTCATCATTATCTTTATTATTTTGCAATATCATGTTTAATTATATTTCTTAGTAATTAAATTGTATAACTGTTATCTTTCCCCCATTCCAAAGGGAGACCCTCTTAAATTGACTCTTGAAGTCATCTTACCTTATCCCTCTAGGTTTACCCTTATTTCTTGGCTATCATGAGCCAATGGAATCATAACTTAGAAGTAGGTTGGGGTTCCTAAACTCCATGTGATTCTCATCATTATGAGAACTCACTTTCCCCTATAACGTAGATTTAGAGAGTTATCGCGAACTCTAAAATGAGGTCATACTCATTTCCGCTTGGAACTTTGGCCATAGTCAATGGTTCCTCTTCCCTCACCCTTAGATCGGTGAACTACGGATACTCTGATTCCACTCCCGTAAGGATACGTAGGCGCAAAGTGCGATGCTTTGTCGAGTATACTTAGAAGCAAACCCCTAGGGTCTCAACCTTTAGCATAACACGTTTAGCAAGCGAGTAAGAAATAACAAGTTAAAATAAGAGGTTCCCGTAGAGTACTACGGACGTTTAGGGTGCAAATACCTTCCCTAGGCGTAACCAACCCCCGAACCTTAGATCTCTCCCCTTTAGGTTTTTCTCGATCTTGAACCTTTCCTTTGGATAAATCAAAGTTGGTTGTGAATTTAAAGAAATGCGATGCAAGTTAATTAATAGCTTGTTATCCGATTCTCACCGTAACATCATGTATGATGTCTTAACATGTGCTTCTAACATTCTGCTTGTGGTGTGTTGTTTGGTATTGCAGCTTTTGTGCATGATGTCAAGACTGATGTCTTAACATCTGTTGATAGAACATCATGTCAAGACTGATATGTGTTTTAGGGCTATGTGTTAATTGTTATGTTTTGAGAGATTCTGTTTGTGAGATTGCAGGCGAAATTCTTGGAGAAGATTTATTCAGATGCAATCGTTTATTTCAATATTTAGGGCGAAAAGATTTAAAGATAAAATCTGTTTTTATTGTGCATCAAATCTGTGTTTTTCACAGAGCCCAAGCCCAAGAATCTGTTTCTATTTAAAGAAGTCTCAAGCCTACTTGGATGATACGAAGACAAGAGATTGTGTACTGAGTGTCAAGTATTAGGGTTTGTGTTTTCGTCTGTGTATTATGAGCCATTCATTCATCTGTTTTGATGTTTGAATTGGACTGATTTAGTTGAGTTATAATTTGTCCACTCTAAGCTTTTAAGCACGCGTGTTTGTTCTTGATTAAAGCTTTTAAGCAAGATCAAGGTATTGTCGTTGAAGTGTGTCTTCTACTTTCTTTATTGTAAGTTGTTATCACTACTGTGATTGAGGGGGAGTGAGAGGTGTCTCATATCTGAGAGTGTCTTAGATAGAAGTGTCATTGGGTAGTGATTAAGTGAGTAGATTGTCAACTGGTGTGTTGACTGTAGAGTCTATGAATTGATACTACTAATAGTGGACTTCCTCCCTGGCTTGGTAGCCCCCAGACGTAGGTTGTTTGACCGAACTGGGTGAACAATTCTCTATGTTTATTTATTGCTTTCAAGTGCTGTTACTTTTATTATCTTGTTCATATAGCAGATATTGATGTTGTGACATCTCACTTGACATCACATATCTGATACCAGAATTTTATTAAAGCTCTCAATTAGACAAGAACGCCTCAGAAAAAAAGCATAATACATAGAAAGGACTTAAGTTTACTAATAGTTCCATTCAGCACAAGCGTATGGACCGATCCGAAGATGCACGTATAGACCAGCCTCAGCCATTGTCTTCATAAATTTCACCAAATCCATCCTACCATCAAAATTATACTGCAAAAAAAAAATCCATTTCATTTCAATGAATGCTAATAGTCTTTCTGAGATTAATCTATGTTTTTCATTCAAAACTAGACTAAGGTATTGTTTGGATAAACAACTTAATTAAGTGCTTACAACATATAAGTCATTTCTATTTCAATGTAATGCAATGGTTAAAAGTGAAAGCAAGATGAATATGAGAGAAATAAGGAAACAGAACCTGGCCTTGAACATGTTCATGTAAGTTCCAAAAAACATAGGTTTCAATGACATCAAGTCCTCCATCTTTAGATTTATGAATAAGGTCTGGCCACATCTATAACAAGAAAAAATTGAACACTATTTAAGATGAAAACACAATGCAAAACATGATCCTTGTGGCAGCCATAACATGATCCCTGACATTTTCCGGAGAACCCGTGAATGTTTGTTTCTCACTGACCTCAAGCAAGCAATGGAAATACCTTAGTATTGTTTCTAACTAGACTATGGTCTTCCAACATAATCAACTTGTATACAGAAGTCAATGATATTCTAAATCAATAACCATAGACCCAAGTCAATGATATTCAAGTTCATTAGCATAATTTACAGATTCAATTACTTGTGAAACATGTTATTGAAATCGACATCAAAGACTACATGAAAACAAATCTACATTGAAACCTAAAAATTGTACACTAAATTCATTACATTGAATAAACTAAATACCCAAATTCAATAACCCTCAATTCTCATCTTTCTCATTTCATCCTCTCTATGATCGATTCGGTTCAACTTCATGCTCCTATTATAAAACATCCTAAAACATAATCAGCACCATGAAGTCCAAATCTCGATGGGGAATATATTCGTCAAGAAACCTAAGGTAACGGATGTGGATCGTGCAACTCTAGCTCTCAAGACCCAAAGACGCAAACTTGCCCAATATCAACAAAAGCTTGATGCTGTTATTGAAGCAGAAAAGCAAGTTGCGCGTGACTTGATTCGTAAAAAGAAGAAAGATAGGGCCTTGCTCACGTTGAAGAAAAAAAGACACAAGAAGAATTGTTGAAGCAAGTTGATACCTGGCTTATAAATGTTGAGCAACAATTAGCAGATATTGAACTGGCAAGCAAGCAGAAGTCTGTTTTTGAAAGTTTAAATGCTGGAAATGAAGCGATGAAAGCCATACAAAGTGAGATAGACATTGAGGATGTTCAGAAACTTATGGATGACACTGCTGAAGCTAAAGCTTATCAAGATGAAATCAATGCAGTACTTGGGGAGCAATTATCAGCAGAAGATGAGGAGGATATTTTTGCAGAGTTTGAGAACTTGGAAACCCAGCTTGCTGTCGATGATCTTCCTGAAGTTCCTACCACCGTTTCTGAAGAGATTGATGAAAAATTGGACCTTCCTGATGTCCCAACCAAGGCACCAGTTGCCACTGAGGCTAAAGAACCTATAAAAAGAAAAGTTATGGAGGAACCATTGGCATCTTGAAGAAGATTGCGACGGAAACACGTCAATTGCTTTGCAAACCAAAGTGTAGAATCTGGTTTTCTTGTCTGCCTGTACCACTGTCAACTCTGTTACTTCCTGCAGTTACTGGAGTTTTGAATGGTTTTAGCATTTGCAATGACATTTAATTTGTACAGATATGCATATATGATACTCTTTACATCTCTATTTGGTAAGGCTTGTTCAAAAAAATCAAAAAAACAATCAATGACCAAAGGAGTGAAATATTTTTACTGAATTGTCTTTGGAGTATTATTCACTGTTATAAACTAAATTTGGGTATTTAGTTTATTCAATGTAATTGAGGGTTATTGAATTTGGACATCAAAGACTATGAACTCGGATTTAGTTCTAACTCTGTTTTGAATGAAATGAATCCATTCTACAATATCCAATGAGCATCATTCTCTTTATATAGAGCTATAAACTAACAAGGTAATTTAAGCTTCTAGATTATGTGTCGATCTGCCAAATCTGCTATAGATTCTGTTTTGAGATTATAGGTTAGTTATAATTTGTTTCAGCTAATATAGAGCTATAAACTAACAAGGTAATTTAAGCTTCTAGATTACGCTAATTGTCGAGCTGCCAAAACTATTAAAGATTCTGTTTTGAGATTACAGGTTAGTTATAATTTGTTTCAGCTAACTGAATGTTCGTCGAGGCCACCAAATTATCACCTTAAACAAGACGATAAATAGAACTAGTGATGATAACTTTACAGGTCCATAATTAGTTTAAAAGGAATACTTGTTGACATAAATAGACATATCTCCACAACATTTATACAACAATAAAGGAAGAGAAATTTACTATGGTTCAATATAAGGTGAAAAACGTTATAAAAAATCTTAGTAGTTTCAGTCATTAACAGTGGTTTCAGTAGTAGTGTGTAAGAAAATAGACAGAAACCAATGTTAAGAAAAAAAATTAAATATAATTAATCAATAATAAATTGAATAAGCACCTCAATACTCCTCCTCAACTTGTCGTGTCCTTCAATAGGAGGTGCAGTGGAATCTGGTCCAACATAAAAGTATTGAATCTATGAGTAAGAGTAAGCATTAAAGACCTAAAAATAATAATGCTAGTTATTTATATTTATCAAAATAGTAACTTACTGAGATGCAGAGATCACATTCTTGTAATGCTGCTATGCCAACATTAGACACAAGATAACGCTTAATGCACAATTTCTTAAGTTCTACACACTTAAAAGCAACACACTCAATATCAAAATCAGTTATCATATCAAATCCATAAAAAGAGCATTTTATAACATACTAACAAGTAACAATAAACATTTATCGATAAAATAGCTAACAAACCTTCAAAGGGGCTGAAACGACATAAGCAACAATCCTTGAAATGCACGAGCCAAGAACAATCTTGTTATACCCAAATTCAGAAGCCACCTAAAAAAAATGGTTAACAATTTCAAAATGAACATGTTTTCAAACATATACATATGTATGCCTATAGGCTCCAAATCAAGATAGTATCACAAAATCTAGAAGTAAACCTTTTACAAGGCCAACATGCTCCCTACCAGTGGGATCACTCACTACATTCATTAGCAAAATTAACTTCTCCTTTCCATCACTAGAATCTGACGAGTAAACAGTCTCAATTGGAACAAAATGAAATTCCTTCCTCAGAGGGGCTAAACTTGACACAATCAAACCAATAGCTTCAACCACCTTTTCTATTTCATGAGAAGGAATTGGAAAAACAAAATGTGTGCATAGCTCTGATAGCTTAAGGGTCTCCTAAACTTGTTGTTAGAAATCCATTAAACTATGGAAAGTGACATCTTATGCTCTTGCGCAGAATCCTGTAGCGGATTCTAACCAGCATGGCAGTCATAATAGTAAGTTGAGTGAACAGCTGGCCCCCTATTTGCAATTGTAACACTGACTGCATCTATCTTCAAAATGCACTCATCAGCCCTGTCACATACACGCTTAATTTCTACTGAACTTGTGTGCATATCAGCAACAGAAAATTCTAAGTATGAATAACATTATTCAGTCCATATAATCTCTTGCTAATGTGTGACTTCTATTTTTTCCCTACGTTTTGCATTCTCTCGAAAGAGTAATACCTTTACTCCACCAAGATTCATGGTGTCATCAACTCTCCCTCGTACAATGATATAGCCACCTACCATTCTCTTGATTATACCTCCATGTCTCCTAAGAACCTGCTAATACCCATATCAAGATAGTCATGACAATTGACAAGTTATAGCAATAATATCAAAATGAATTGAGTCAAAATTACGAATTTAGTCTAATGTAATTTACTTGTTTAATGCATAGAAATGAAAGCAAAGATTATATAAGTTCATTAACAACTGATGCCAATTTTTTAAATTGAAAATATAAATATGACAAGCCTACAAAATACATATGTCAACATTAATCAAACTTCTATATATATTCACAAAATTTCCTTTGATGATTTTTGTGATAACATCCCCTCATTTGAATACTGGTTGAGAGCTGAAAGTATAAGAAAAATTGCTAAGTAAGAATGATCATAAAGCTAATAGATCTGAAGCACAATATAACCAAAACAGAGCATGAAAATATGTATTAATTCCTATATATGTTCAAAATTTGTGAAATGCGAAATTTTAATTGACTATATAGTCATCCATTATTGACAACTCTTAGATTTATTCTTAATGATAATAAGTAATAGGTAAATAAATGAACTATCTTTTAATTTTCAACTTCTTATCTTCCTCTTCATAGTCTATCTAAAATGAATTAACTTCTCTGTCATTCTTACACACACATACAAACACAATCAACAACCTTATATTCATTTTATTACACAACACATAAACATATATCTTAATTGAACAGAACTAACAGTTATTTTGAATTTCACCTATACTATTCTTAAATGGAATTCCTAAACTTAGGGGTTTTATGATGGCAATGTTGACATTACAAAATAGCATAAGTAAGGCGCATCCTTACCTCAACACTAAGCCCTAGCACAACCAACTCCACCACCAAAGCCTTGAAACCATTGCAAGCGAAGTTTATTCATGCTCCTCCAATCAAGAACGTTGATGACATTCTTTCTCCATTTCTAATAACATAGTCCATAAACAACTCATAATTTGAAAAAAAAAACACTAATCCAGTCACTTACAACAATAACAGTTATGAAAATAGTCCAAAATTAAATTACCTTGCAAAAACTAAAATCATTAAAATAATAGACTCACAAACATATCTAAATGCATCCGACATAAACACTATGTAGGCCAGAGCAAAACTGACTCTGTTTTTTCCTTGACTAGAACCTAAAATAACTCAATTAGTTGAACTTAACAAGAATGAAGAAATATGGACTTACCCATATGGAGGAGAGGTCGATATGAGACTGTTATTGGCGAGAGAGAGATGATGAAGAGAAAATCCAAAACCAACAAAGAAGTACCTGAGATGTTTAAGGAAGAATGATGAGGTTTCCTTTGTATTTTGGAGAATATAGAGAGAGCGTCGAATGGGTGAGGCAATGTTCATTTTAGGATGAAATCATCTTCTGATTTAGGGTTTCGATTTGGGGGTGGAGGATGTCTTAATGTTTTATGAGTCTCGTTTTCTTTGAAGGATATTTTTTGTTTTTCTAAAGAGTCTCTTTTTGTTTTTAATTTTTTTATGGAGGGAGCCTTTTAATTTTTTTATTTTTTTTTTGACGTTGGAGATAAATTTTTGGTTTTGGAGGGATTATAGAATTTTATAAAATGAAAATGTAATTTTAAGATTTCAAATTAAAATTTAATTTTAAACAATAATTTTGGATAAGAATGAATTCTTTGTGCATGTATCTTAACTTGGGAAACGTGAAAAGATAGGGAGGGAATGTGAAAGTGGAAAGTTTGGAGAGGGAATAGAAAATTAGGGTATACAAATAAAGGAAATTTAATAAAATAAAAAGTTACGTAAAAAACATAAGGACGATTTTGTGATAACTGTCGTAACAACTGTCGCAGTAAAAATACAAAAACATTCCCAAAAATTCCAAATAAATTCCCATGGCGTATAAACACATTTATCTAATTTTCCATTTCTTTTAATTCTGATTTTAGTACCTTTTGCTCATATTTTTATAATTTTCTTTTATTTCCTTTTTCAATTTGATTCATTCTTGATACTTGATCTTTATCCAATTATTTTGCATAGCTCTAAAAACATTTTGTGTCCATTCTTTTTTCCATGTTCAAATAACATCTTAAAGCATCTAAAACTATTTTCGTCATATTTTTAAAGTCATTTTATCATGCATTTTGGTGATCATTCTTGTGAATTCCCTTTCTTTGGTTCAATGTGAATTTTTTAACTTGTTTGAACTAGTTTCTTTCTGAATCTTGGTGTGAGCTTTTGATATGTGTTTAGGCTCTGACTTAGGTGCTTTATGACCTAATTTCATGTTTTTCCAAACCTTCTTCTATTTTTGCATTGTTTGATTATTATAGGTCACATTTGTGAATGTTCTCTTAACTTTTCAATCTTGTTTGATTAGGAGGCACTTGTGCCATCATATTAGAACCATTGTGTGCATCATTAGAGGTCCTTTTTAGAATATTATAGGTCCTTTTCCAAGGATTATAGGTCATTTGCTTTGCTTCTTTGTTTGGTTTGTGTTTGTATTCTATAATGCATCCTTACTTGGAATGTTTGACCTAAACTCGCATCTTATCTCTTCTTGTGCCCAACATGACTTATTTGTTAATCATCAATGCCTATTCATGCATTTTATTTGAATTTCATATTGAGTATGCTACTGACCCATAATCACCTCATACCTTCAAATGTCATTCATCTTTAACTTGTATACTTGTTCATGTTTGACACAATTCATCCTTCTTTCTTAACTAATTTCAAAGATAGCTTGCATGTGCATATGATATGATCAATTCTTTCATTCTAATTACATCTCAAATGTCATTTGGTACTAACCTATAATCCATTTTCATCCATTTTTTGTTTGCCACTTTGACTTGTGTTGCAAGTTATTTCTTTTCTTTAAGTGAAACTTGTTTCTTTTCTTCTTCTTCTTCATCTAATTTCTTCTACTTGAATATTCTTTTCCATGATTGGTATGCTTGTTCATAGACATTATAGGATATTCAAATATGATGTTTAATTCTGACTTGCATCCATTTGCATTTGATTTCATGTTCTTTTTCAACTTTGACTTGTGTTACAAGTTTCTTCCTTTCTTACTTGAACTTGAACATTGTTTGCTTCTACTTTGCTTCATCTTCTTAAATCATTTCACTCACGCTTTGTATGATAATTCATCTACATTAATATGCATTGTAATATGTCATTCACTTCTGACTTTGACATTTCTTTATGCATTTATTCATGTTTGCATGCCATACACATTTATACTTTATCCATGCTTCATAATTTGAACTTGTATGAATCTTTGGCATCTTTCTTGACATAGTTTGACATTGTTAGGTACCTTAGCTTTAGTGGAACATAATTAGACATAGCTACTGACTTTAGAAGTCATTGAACACTTAGAGCCATTTTCCTTTTAGGTTTCGGCTTTGTTTGATTCATAAGTTTATTTCATAAGTAGTTTGATGCTTAATTGTCTTCCTTCTTTTACTTATGCTTTCATATTCAATTGTTTAGCTAACCTTTGCTTGTAGGGGCTAATGGTAGGTTGAGTGTGTGGATATGCTTCCACACATACTTTCTTCCCTCATCTTTTTAATGCTTTCTCTTTTGTGTTTGTGCAAAGCATTTCAATGCTTTCTTTGTTCAACTTCTTTCTTCTCCCTCTTGGTTCATAACTCATCTTCTATCTTAGAAGTGAGTTATGTTACCTCTTCTTCTTCTTCTCTTCTTTTAGACTTAGGTTTCTAAACCACACTTAACCTTTAGGAACATCCAAGCATGATAACTCTTAGGATTATTAGTCACCCTTTAGACTTTTACCTTTCTTAACCTTTGAGTCTCTCATCTTCTCATATCAAAACAAAAACAAAAATCAAAACATCTAATGAAGGATTAACATGTATTGCATGTGAGCCTTGCATGTGGGAAATGGAATGAGGAGGGTTTCCCTCCGCCTTTCTAGAGTGTTTAGCATACGTCTTGTTAGGACGACCATGCGACGCATTCGATCCTACGTGAAAGACTTAAATACAATATGCGTTGTAAACACAAAATAATCAAAACACTTCTTTTCAAAGTACAAAAACAAACAAACAATTCTCTTCTCATCTCTCCATTCCTTTCTAAAAGGATTCATCATGTCCTTTCTACCGCAAACAGGTAACGCCTAAGTCTCCCTACAGCGAGCTGCAACACCTAACTGCTGGAATGCACACACTGACGTTTCCATAAAAAAACACACAAACAAAGCAACCCTTGTTGATCCGAACTACGTTTGCTCTGATTCTTCTTTCTCGTATGATTGAAGATACGTAGGCACGAGAGGAGATATCTCGACGGGCAACCTTTCCCTGTAGTCCGTTGAACTACGTTGACTCTGACTTTCCCATTGCACTGAGGGAATACGTAGGCCTAGGACAATGATAATGTCCTATCAAGTTACTTCTTTCCTTTTTCCCCTTCTCTTTTCTACCTTTCATTTCCGGTTCTCTAGTTAGCAGTTGATATCCAGTTTCCTGCACCCTTTGATCGAAACAGCAAGCGTGGATCCCCTCGAGTACGATGGACGCGTGGGGGTGCTAACACCTTCCCTTCGCGTAACCGACTCCCTTACCCGTTTCTCTTGGTCGTGAGACCTCGTTCTTTCCTTCACTCAGGTTTATGCAGTGTTTCCTTTCCCTCTCATGGGACAAATACACATTGCTGGCGACTCTGTTTCTGCGCCACTTTCGCGTTTGTACTTGGATGAAAATCCCGGGAGCTGGCGACTCTGCTGGGGACCTAAGAGACCAGAATCTCTGGTTTCCTAAGCGAGTCAATCCTAGCGCTTGTCTGTTTTTCTTTCATTGGGTGTTTACTGGGTGCTGTATTTTGCTGTATTTACTATTTTACTGTATTGTTATTTATCGTATTACCGCTTTACTGTACTTTACTGTACTTACTGCATTTTTATTTTCTGTCAAATTGTACTGTGCTGGACTGTACTGGTTTCCTGTTTGGTGGGATGGGTGTTCTGAGAGATGAGGCCACTACCCAGGCTCGAGTGTACACATAGGTTTTAGAGTGGATAGTCATGACGCTTGCGTGGTGGTGACCACGTATTGTTGTTCATGAGACCCACAACCAGAGGAGGTTCTATCAGGAGCTATCTGCTACTGTATGTTTATACAGGCCAGTGGATATTCTCTTGAGGGACTGTCGACTCTGGTGTCCATTCCCGAGAACTCAGTAACGGCACTCCTCCCGAGAGGTGATAATGGCAGACCAGAAATGGCAAACCCATTACACATTCTCGATCCGAGGACCCAATGCTGGGAACTCACTGTAGGATATCCCTTTTTGAAAGAGAATCAGTGGAGGCACTCCTCGATTGGTGATAGTATTATACCTCTATGGATGAATGTATTATTGCTTCTCGACCTAAGTGCCAGAAGCTAAGGACCTTTCGTTTTGGAGAATCTGTTGAGGCCTCCTCGATTGATGATGATGCCAAACCAGAAATGGTGAACGTATCATCATTTCTCGACCTGAGAGCCCGAGATACTGAGGATCCTAGTACCCACATGTGAGACGGGAGGTTTGTTTACAGGTTTGCAGGTAACCTTAACTATCATCCTACCTGGTATTCTGGTTCTCTTATCAGTGTAAACTTATCAGCCTGGTATTCTTGGATTCTGATTATGCCGATGTTCTTGTATTCCAGTATTCTGATTATTCCGACATCCTGGCATTCTGGTATTCTGATTATGCCGATATGATGGTTATTCTGGTGTTCTGGTTATTCGGATATACTGGTATTCGGGTATTCTCTTCAGAGCAGACCTTTGAGCTTATCCATTCAACAGCACAGCAGTATTGAGCATTGTGGAAGCTTTGATCCCATGTCTTATTGCATTCATCTTTGCATTGCATTTGCATCTTGCATCATTTTGCATATCCTTCTTCAGGCCAGAACAGTGAGCTCATCCATCCTCTGTCCACGACTTGCAGTTGATTCCCAACTTTCATGTTAGACTTGAACCAGTATCTTCGCAGAATCATGAACTCAGGGGAACAGAATCAGTTTGTGACTCAGGCCGATGTTGAATTGATGAAGAGTCAGTTGGACCAACTGGTAGAAGTTATGAGAGCCATGACTAGGGGAGAGGCCAATGCTCATAGGACTTCGGTTATTGGGAATGCCATTCCACCTCTGGTGAACAATGTTGCTCAAGCTCAACCTGTACGAATTCCTGTTGAGAATCAGGCTATACACGAGCGTACCATCGTCCGAGGTGGACATTCTTCTTCTCTTGATGATGCAGACTATTAAAGTTTTTCCTTTTCTGTGCCAGATTTCCAAGGGGTGGTTCCAAAGATGAAACCTAAAGGCCCACGATCTGTTGAGTTTTTTGAAAGATACCGCATGATTGACAAGGAGCTCAAAGCCCCGAAGAGGCGTGATACTCTTTATTTGAATGCTTCGAGCATGTGTTTGGTGCCTGGCCTTGTGTTGCCACCAAAGTTTAAGACACCGATGTTTGAGTAGTACAAAGGGGATGGTTGTCCAAAGCAACATTTGGTGATGTCTTGCCGAAGAATGACCTCTTACGTCCACAACGACAAACACATGATTCAATGTTTCCAAGACAGTCTGAGTGGGGCATCAGTGTATTGGTATACGCCATTAAAGAGTGGTTGCATCCAGTCATGGTCAGATTTAGCCAACGCCTTCTTGAAGCAATACCACTACAATCTTGACATGGCTCCCAGCCGAATGCATTTGCAAGACTTGTCTCAAGCAGATAATGAATCATTCAGAGGGTATGCTCAGAGATGGAGAGAGTTAGCTACTCGTGTTCAACCACCACTTTTGGATAGAGAATTGGTAGATTTGTTCATGAATACCTTGCAAGGTTCGTACTTGGAATAGATGATTGTCAATGGGGCAGCAAACTTTTCTGACCTGGTAATAGCTGGAGAACACATCCAGAGCCTGCTCAAGTGTGGAAAGCTCCAGGGCGTCTCGAACTTCTAAGCCAGTGAAAACGAATCAGTTGTCAGTTCTCAAGAAGAAAGGGAGGAAGAAAATAGTCCCATTCAGGAATCTTCCTCACCTTATTCTCAGCATTCAGGCATATCAACTGTTCAGAATCAGCAATCTTCTGGGTCTTCGTATCAGGGACAATATCCTTCTGCAAATCAAGGACCTCCTCAGAATAAACGATCATATCGCCGCCCGCCGCGTCAGCACGCCCGACAAAGGCCAAGGAAGCCAGAGAGGTATTTCGCTCAGTTACCAATGTCGTACAGTCAGATACTTCCGGATTTGATCAAGGGTGGACTAATAGTGCCAAAGGAATTGAATCCAGTGCCTTTTCCATACCCACCAGGATGGGATGCTAATGCTCATTGTGATTTCCATTCAGGGGCACTAGGCCATGATATTGAGGGGTGTAGAGCATTCCAGCACCAAGTGCAAGACTTAATTGACTCCAAAGTAATCAAGTTTGGACCGGATGGCATGAAGGTATCAGGTGATCTTACACCAGTAGCTGCAAAGGAAGTGAGTATTCCTTCCCCTTCTCTAGGGTCTACCTCAGGTCACAGGTGTATTCCTCAGCTTCAGGTTTCAAAGTCATCACGTCAGCAACCTTTGTTTGTTCCTCGGCCAAATGTGGAAAGAAAAGTACAGGGGCAGACTAGGCACCATAATCAACATTGGCAGCAAAACCGTCAGCAACAGAGGCAACAAGGACTTAGGAGGTCTGAGAGAGTGTCTGCTCCAGTTCCTATTTCTCAAAGCCGGCTTCTTGCTCGCCTTCTCCAAGGCTCTTTGATTCAGCTGGGCAAGGTAGCACCAATGCCGTTTCCTTTTCCTCCGGATATGACATGAATGCCAGGTGCGAGTTTCACTCGGGAACGTTTGGACATACAATTGACAATTGCAGAGTGTTCAAACATAAGGTGCAAGACTTGATTGACTCAAAGGTTATCACACCAGACGGGTGGCCCATAAATTGAACTTTCTTCATCAGATAAAGCACCCAGTTTGCAAAGACATATTCAGAATCAATAAGTCCAGACAGAGTCAAGCCTCCTCAACAAGGATAATCATTTAGCTTCTTTACTGCATTCTCATGTGTAGCTTTTTATGTTTGTCAAAACATTTGTATGCATGCATGAAATTTGTTTTTCTTTTAATGTTAATCCTAATAAAGCGCGCATGTTTTTCCTGAAGTAATCCATTCGTATTCACTCATAAGTTTGTATATGTGCATTACAATACCAACTGTCGTGCTTAAACTCTTGAGGGAGGATGATGAGTTGAAAACGCAAAAATATATAATTGTGTGCTTTTGGATAAAACCCTATTGACGATGTGTAAAGGCATTATTTCAAATCCCAAACGCTGAAGATATAAGGAGATAGACCCTCGTCCAAATAGGAGCCCTAAAGTAGGAGTTTCTTTTAGTAAAAAAAACCCTAACATTTAACCCCGGGGTAGGGTAGGCGTCAGTTAGTTTGACCAAGCGTTCAAACCTCAAAAGGAGTGTGCATCTGAGGATCCATTACTTTTCACTCTACCGCATCAAGAGGTCCAAAGAGCGAAAACCACAATGGTTATCCCTCATCAACTGAGAAGTGAAACAGTCACAACCCTTCCAAAGAAATCAAGACAGCCGGTGTCACACGACGTGTTCAAGAAAAAAAGAGAATAAAAAAAAAAGAAATGAAAAAGCCCGCTAAGTTGAAACTTGAAAACAAGCAACTTAGGCAAAAGTTAGGGCATCCCGCTGGACTCCGAAATCAAAGATTCAAAAGAATCCGTCCAGGCAAAAGTTAGGGATAAGCAAAAGAATGTGAAAGCAAAATGTGAATAGGATTACCCAAGAAAGATCCTCAAGCGAAAGAACAAAGTCGTGTGACACAAACACAAAGACGAAAAGGGATGACTGTTACTCCAATAAACTGATTGGTGCTTAAATTGTTAAAAGTCAATGGTTCCTCAACCATCACAAAGGTTTATTTTGAGAGGTGAACGCTAGTGCCGAACTAACTGAACGTAGGACTGGAGGACATCACGAAGAGTGGGTGGGCACTAATAAATTTTGAGCCTTATATCCCTTGTTTCAATAATCGTGAACCAGGCCCCGTTACAAAACCGAAAGTCCTTAATTGAAACAGGGTTATTTCGAAAGCATACTACCAAGAGATGGCGTTCCTGACTCTTGTGAGTTGTGCTAAAAGATCTTTGTTGGTGTTGCATATGCATTGCATTCTTTCATTCAAAAATTAATGTCGTATCCTAACCCGTGATCCGCTCACAAAGGGTTTGCGACATCTTTTCAGTAAAACTTCAAGATTAACATGTGTGTTGCATTAGAATTTTCATTCTCAGAATAAAACATTTTCTTCTTGCATACATTTGTTTGACATCAAAAGAAGTTTACATATGGAAATTCAGTCCAGAAGCTTAATCTTGCCGAGTTAAGAATCCAGAAACTCCCGAAGGATAGCCACATCCAGTGGTACTGCCTCAAGAAACTTTGTTGAGCAGGAGCTTTCCCAACAAGTTGTGTTAAGATGTAGCCGATCTGGGGCAATCACGTCGAATCATCTCTTTAAGGTGTAGCCAATTTGGGCCAATCATGTCGAGAAATCTCTTAAGAGTTCAGCCAAACTGGGGCAATTACTTCGAGATTCAAATCTCTCCAAAGGCAGGTATTCTGGGTCTTCCTTCGAAGATCAATAGTCAGGGGCAAAACCACTTCAAGGTTCATACTGGGGCAAGCCATCCCAAGAGCACGAGAAGTTAGTCCATCTAGACGACTGATCAGCCTATCCAGGGTTCAGAGTATTGGGGTAGAATATCTCATGGTGATATGAGATTGTTCATGAATCTTCTCTAGGCGAATTCCTCTGTAGACCATACAGTCTGAGGCAGTTATGTCGAGATCCGACGAATCTCTCCAAGAGTTTGAAGGCATTGAGGCGTTTCAGATGCCAAGTCTTCTGTAAAATCCTCTTGAGACAATTTCTTCTGGTGGACCGTGTGGTCTGGGGCAAGTGGAAAATTGTTAAAAAAACTCTTGTTCACACCTATACAGTCAATCAGCCAAAAGGCTTGAAACAAAGGGGCATTCCAACCCAAGGCATTTGTGGTCCCCTGTCTTTAGCAGGCTTCATTAATCATGTTCCCAGCAAGAGATGCATCCAAACCTTTCTCCCCAACAAGTGGTGGTTCATAGTTGGATTTTTTCAGTTGCAGAAGTCATATCCAGCACGGGGCATACGTGCATATCCTTTTTCTTGCAGGTAGCAGCCTCATGATAGTCTCAAAAGCAAGATTGAAGCCTTTTTAAGAGCACGGGCCATCTCTTCCAGACAAGTAATCACTCACCCCTAAGTCAGAATACCGGGGCAATCATGTTCAGGAAAGGGTTCCCGTATCACCTTTTTGTCACAACTTGTACTGACTAAGTTCACCGGTTGATTAGCGGTCACTCGCAATGGCTTGAGATTGACAGGCAACTACGACAATGTCGTTGTATCTTATTAAGTCGATTCTCCCATTCAGTACTTCCAACGGCTACAAGCTTTTCTGTGTCGATAATAGTGGTTGATTCCCCAGCTGAGTCAGAAGGCTGATTATCCCTCGCAAAGGATCTTGGGTTTGATAGATCCCCAAGCAGAGTTTTAATGACTCTTTTTCCTCAGCCGAATGTCATTCAGAAAGTTCTCATCCCCAGCGAAGTTCCATGAGCAGAATAATCTCCCTCTAGGGCAGAGTCATTCCAGTGGAAACTTCCTCAACAGGATCATCACACCTCAGTGTATCTGCTAGCTAATTTATTTTTGGCAATTTGTGGCAAGCGTTATCCCAGGTAGAAGGGTTAATCCCCACAGAGCAATTGAAGGATCGAACAATAATCTTTTCCCCGCGGAGTTAGATTCCTCGTCTGGAGTCTCTTTTGCATTTGCATGTAGTTTGCATAGCATTTTTCTAAAGCGTAACATTCCATTGATATGGAGCATTATGACAAAACTTAAACATACGCATACAAAACATAAGCCAGGTTCAACCGTTTACCTGCAAGCCAGAGTAGTTCACAGACAAAACCTTGTCATGCAACCCCAGCAAAGCTCACTACAACGCTTGATCGTACAATGTTAGTTTCAATACCCGTCCGTATTGACCTTTGACACTCGTTCGTGTCCTTTCAGCACTCGTCCGTGTTTGAACTTTAGTTTCAATACCCGTCCGTATTGACCTTTGACACTCGTCCGTGTCCTTTCAGCACTCGTCCGTGTTTGAACTTTCGTTTCAATACCCGTCCGTATTGACCTTTGACACTCGTCCGTGTCCTTTCAGCACTCGTCCGTGTTTGAACTCTTATTTCGATACTCGTCCGTATTGACCTTTGACACTCGTCTGTGTCATTTCAGCACTCGTCCGTGTTTGAACTCTTATTTCAATACACGTCCGTATTGACCTTTGACACTCATCTGTGTCCTTTCAGCACTCGTCCGTGTTTGAACTCTTATTTCAATACTCGTCCGTATTGACCCATGACACTCGTCCGTGTCCTTTCAGCACCCGTCCGTGTCTGAACTTTTTAGCCAATACTCGTCCGTATTGACTTTTGAGATACTCGTCCGTATCTTATTAATCATCATCTGATACTCGTCTGCATCGTCCACTTGGGCACTCGTCGTGTTTCTTTGATGATTGTCCGATGCTCGTCTGTATCGTTGACCCGAACACTTGTGTGTGTTCCCTTATTAATCATCGTCCGATACTCATCCATATCGTCGACTTGGGTACTCGTCGTGTTCCTTTGATGATTGTCCGATGCTCGTCCGTATCTTTAACCCGAACACTTGTGTATGTTCCCTTATTAATCATCGTACGATACTCGTCCGTATCGTCGACTTGGTCACTCGTCGTGTTCCTCTGATGATATTCCGATGCTCATCCGCATCGTTGACCTTTGACACCCGTCCGTGTCCTTTCAGCACTCGTCCATGTTTGAACTCTTATTTCAATACTCGTCCGTATTGACCTTTGACACACGTCTGTGTCCTTTCAACACTCGTCCGTGTTTTCTTTCCATACTCGTCCGTATGATCATTGATAATCGTCCGTATCCCTATTTCGATACACGTCATATCAATCTATGCAGTTATTTGCTGATACTTCCAGAAGGGTTTATATCCCTTTTCTTCTTTATTCAGCGTGCAAATTTTTTGGTTGTTTTGGTATTCAATCACAATTCACCTTGATTGTCTGAATAGTCGTTGCTTTCATCCTTCTCAGGTTAACAGATGATTGAATAGGGGCAGCTGTAACACCCCAAAATTTTCCCTATTATTGTTGCATAGCTTATGTTTCATTGCATTGCATTTATATCTCATTTCATCTCATATCTCATACAAGTTGCAAAAGGCATGTGATCAGTGGATTTCAGAGCATTGACTATTCAAAGAAGGAGAGCTAAAGCCTAAGGTCTTCAAGCAATCCTCAAGAGTCTCTTATGTCTCATATGATCTCAATTGATCCCACAAGTCATTGGAGGAAGGGAATTGACCAAGAAGATGGACAGTTCATCATCTCCTGGCAAAAATAGTCCAAATTAGGGTTTGGGATTCAAGCAGTCTCCTGATGAATTTTTCATTTAAGCTTGATCTCAATGTTTTCTACATGATATCAAGTATCTAAGGATGGAGGATTGCCCATTGGGCCATTTCAGAAGGTTTTCAATTGATCAGTTGCTTGAGAATCAAGAAATTTAAGGAAAAGTCAACTGTGCAGTGAAAAAGTCAACTCCTGACTTTTTAAGGTCAAATTCATGGTCCTCAAGTTAAACATGTCCAATGGTGAAGATTTGATCAAGAAATGTCAAGAGATTCATCATAAATCAAGAATTGTACAAAGTTGCCAAATTTAGAAACTTAGGGTTTCTAAAAATGGAAAGTTTAGGCCATTTTGCACTCATCTTCAAGGAATTCTTTCTTCAAGATAAAAGCTTCAAACTTCAGGCCTAATTTGAGTCAATCAAAGATCACATCTTAAGCTTCAAATCGATATAAAGAACTCTTCCATTGGATCAAAATTGAGAGAGTTATGATCAATCAAAGTTGAGCAAAATTAAGGCAAATGGGCCAGGCAACTAAGTCATGGGCGAGCCAGATGCCCTGCATTTTATCAAACACGTGGTGTACCATGTCGAAGTCCATTTTTCTCCCTCAAGAAGGCCTCAAATGGAAAATTGTTGAACACCAATCTTGTTCATCTCCATGCCCTCTACAATGTTCATGTTTATCAGTTTTTCATCTGATCAATAGATTGGAAGTTATGGTTGCTCAAAGTATTGGTGTCAACACTGAATTCCATAGGCCCATGATGCCATGCATGATACAACTTGACACGCCCAAGAAGCCAGTCATGAACAAGTGTTTTTCTTGTCACTTTTGAATACCTTAGAGGTCTTCATTGCATTTGGTACAAACATCAATCTTGTTCTACATTGTCTCATCTTTACATAGACCTCAAGAGTGCATCATTTCATGCCTTGTACACGAAGAAATCTTCCATCAAACTTCATTGTTTTCATTGTATTTTGATGACCAAACATAGGAAGTATTTGTATTGTTTTTGCTTTGGTTCAGTCAGTCCACACGCATACACCATTCACTCTTTTCCTCATTTGAACACACACCATCTTACACATACATGCCTGCCATACCTACCATACACCATAATAGAAAAATTTCAAAAGGTGAGAGACTTGTTCACTAAGTTTCACATGCTGCAGCAAGCATTACATAGATCCCCATCATAATTACCATGTTCTCACCATAACATAAATAACAACACACGAGATCTTCTCCTTCTCATTTCAATTTGCTTCACCCACCTCCTCATTGTTACACTCACCACAACTAACCTAACCTAACTTATAACTGTCAACCACATGAGTTAAGGCCTAACCAAGGGTATAAAGCTAAACTCTAACAGAATTTGCAAGGGACACTTCATTTTTGCACTTTCACCACAAAGTTCACTTCAAGTTTCTCTCTGAAATTCTCTCTTCTTTTGCCACGAGTTCTTCACATTTTTACTTCTATCTTCATCATTCATCAACCTCAAAGCAGTGGTGGATTGAAGAAGAGCATAAATATTCATCATTCGCAAGTTTACTTCATTGATTTTGCAAGGATTCAAACTTTCAGTAGCATTTATTTTGCCCCATTGAAGCTCAAAATCAAAGCTACACCTCTGGTTTTCTTCTGATTCAAGATTTCTTCAAAGTTTCAGGTTCATTACTTCTCCACTTTTCTTGAGCGAATTCACTGATTTTAAGCTTGTTTTATGTTGATTATAGCTTAATAGAAGCAATGTGATTGATCTGGCTAGTGATAGGCACCTTAAGTGCTTAGATTCAAATCTTAGGGCAAAAATGTTTGTGCTCGATTCTCTCTATACATGCATGTTGTGTGATTTCTGAGGTAAGATTCGTGTTCTACATGACTTCAGCTTCATTTCTATGTGTGGTTTGCTAATTTCCTCTGACCTGAAAATGTAACCTCGCCGGAGACTCGCCGGAGAAGACGACCGGAAGTCTTCTCCGGTCACCTGATTTTTGTTCAGGTCAAAACCCTAGTTGTGGCCTGCTTTAAAACATAGCCGTCTGATTTTGTTTGATCCAACGCTCATAAGTATGCCAACACATTAATGATCATGTGCCATTCGTGTGCCATTTTTTTTACTCTGACTGCTTGCGTGTGTGTGAGTGTGTGATTGCTATCGTGTGCTTTAGATCTGATCCACTCATCTTGCATACTTTACTTGATTGATCATCATGACTTAATCCAACGCGTGTGAGTGAGTCAACCTGTTGACTGAGTTCCACCATATTTCTGTACACACACGCGCCTTTGGATTAGATTCTCCCAATTGCTATCTGCACACCCAAATTTTGAGCCCAATTATTTTTAAACTAGCATTTTACTCACGCTGCACCCCCTTAGTCTACTTCTTTCTCTTTTCCATTCAATGTTTTATACATGTTCCATTTCTTTTTATTAAAAATACCAAAACCTTCCCAAAAATTCCAAATAAATTCCCATGCCATCTAAACACATTTATCTAATTTTCCATTTATTTTAATTCTGATTTTAGTACATTTTTCTAATATTTTTATAATTTTCTTTTATTTCTTTTTTCAATTTGATTCATTCTTGATACTTGATCTTTATCCAATTATTTTGCATAGCTCTAAAACCATTATGTGTCCATTCTTTTTTCCATGTTCAAATAACATCTTAAAGCATCTAAAACTATTTTCCTCATATTTTTAAAGTCATTTTATCATACATTTTGGTGATCATTCTTGTGAATTCCCTTTCTTTGGTTCAATGTGAACTTGTTAACTTGTTTGAACTAGTTTTTTTTTCTGAATCTGGGTGTGAGCTATTGATATGTGTTTAGGCTCTAACTTAGGTGCTTTGTGACCTAATTTCATGTTTTTCCAAACCTTCTTCTTTTTTTGCATTGTTTGATTATTATAGGTCACATTTGTGAACGTTCTCTTAACTTTTCAATCTTGTTTGATTAGGAGGCACTTGTGCCATCATATTAGAACCATTGTGTGCATCATTATAGGTCCTTTTTATAATATTATAGGTCCTTTGCCAAGGATTATAGGTCATTTGCTTTTCTTCTTTGTTTGGTTTGTGTTTGTATTCTATAATGTGTCCTTACTTGGAATGTTTGACCTAAACTCGCATCTTATCTCTTCTTGTGCCCAACATGACTTGTTTGTGAATCATCAATGCCTATTCATGCATTTTATTTGAATTTCATATTGAGTATGCTACTGACCCATAATCACCTCATACCTTCAAATGTCATTCATCTTTAACTTGTATACTTGTTCATGTTTGACACAATTCATCCTTCTTTCTTAACTAGTTTCAAAGATAGCTTGCATGTGCATATGATATGATCAATTCTTGAATTCTTATTACATCTCAAATGTCATTTGGTACTAACCTATAATCCTTGTTCATCCATTTTTTGTTTGCCACTTTGACTTGTGTTGCAAGTTATTTCTTTTCTTTAAGTGAAACTTGTTTCTTTTCTTTTTACTTCTTCTTCATCTAATTTCTTCTACTTGAATATTCTTTTCCATGATTGGTATGCTTGTTCATAGACATTATAGGATATTCAAATATGATTTTTAATTCTGACTTGCATCCATTTGCATTTGATTTCATGTTCTTTTTCAACTTTGACTTGTGTTACAAGTTTCTTCCTTTCTTACTTGAACTTGAACATTGTTTGCTTCTACTTTGCTTCATCTTCTTAAATCATTTCACTCACGCTTTGTATGATAATTCATATACATTCATATGCATTGTAATATGTCATTCACTTCTGACTTTGACATTTCTTTATGCATTTATTCATGTTTGCATGCCATACACATTTATACTTTATCCATGCTTCATAATTTGAACTTGTATGAATCTTTGGCATCTTTCTTGACATAGTTTGACATTGTTAGGTACCTTAGCTTTAGTGGAACATAATTAGACATAGCTACTGACTTTAGAAGTCATTGAACACTTAGAGCCCTTTTCCTTTTAGGTTTAGGCTTTGTTTGATTCATAAGTTTATTTCATAAGTAGTTTGATGCTTAATTGTCTTCCTTCTTTTACTTATGCTTTCATATTCAATTGTTTAGCTAACCTTTGCTTGTAGGGGCTAATGGTAGGTTGAGTGTGTGGATATGCTTCCACACATACTTTCTTCCCTCATCTTTTTAATGCTTTCTCTTTTGTGTTTGTGCAAAGCATTTCAATGCTTTCTTTGTTCAACTTCTTTCTTCTCCCTCTTGGTTCATAACTCATCTTCTATCTTAGAAGTGAGTTATGTTACCTCTTCTTCTTCTTCTCTTCTTTTAGACTTAGGTTTCTAAACCACACTTAACCTTTAGGAACATCCAAGCATGATAACTCTTAGGATTATTAGTCACCCTTTAGACTTTTACCTTTCTTAACCTTTGAGTCTCTCATCTTCTCATATCAAAACAAAAACAAAAAGAAAAACATCTAATGAAGGATTGACATGTGTTGCATGTGAGCCTTGCATGTGGGAAATGGAAGGAGGAGGGTTTCCCTCCGCCTTTCTAGAGTGTTTAGCATACGTCCTGTTAGGACGACCATGCGACGCATTCGATCCTACGTGAAAGACTTAAATACAATATGCGTTGTAAACACAAAATAATCAAAACACTTCTTTTCAAAATACAAAAACAAACAAACAATTCTCTTCTCATCTCTCCATTCCTTTCTAAAAGGATTCATCATGTCCGTTCTACCGCAAACAGGTAACGCCTAAGTCTCCCTACAGCGAGCTGCAACACCTAACTGCTGGAATGCGCACTCTAACGTTTCCATTAAAAAAACACAAACAAAGCAACCCTTGTTGATCCGAATTACGTTTGCTCTGATTCTTCTTTCTCGTCTGATTGAAGATACGTAGGCACGAGAGGAGATATCTCGACGAGCAACCTTTCCCTGTAGTCCGTCAAACTACGTTGATTCTGACTTTCCCATTGCACTGAGGGAATACGTAGGCCTAGGACAACGATAATGTCCTATCAAGTTACTTGTTTCCTTTTTCCCCTTCTCTTTTCTACCTTTCATTTTCGGTTCTCTAGTTAGCAGTTAATATCCAGTTTCCTGCACCCTTTGATCGAAATAGCAAGCGTGGATCCCCTCGAGTACAATGGACGCGTGGGGGTGCTAACACCTTCCCTTTGCGTAACCAACTCCCTTACCCGTTTCTCTTGGTCGTGAGACCTCGTTCTTTCCTTCCCTCAGGTTTACGCAGTGTTTCCTTACCCTCTCATGGGACAAATACACATTACTGGCGACTCTGTTTCTGCGCCACTTTCGCGTTTGTACTTGGATGAAAATCCCGGGGAGCGACACTCAAGTGTCGTAAACTCCTTATTTCTTGTAGTGAATATTTAGGGTGTTACAACGCACATGTCATACACAAGGGTATAACAGACTCATAACACAAGGCCTAATGGATAAACTCGGCTCTGATACCAACTATGTGACACACTAAACCCCAAAAAGTTATCTTCCTTTTTATAAACATACATTATGGATAAAGTATCTCATATAATCATATAGGGTATCACATTAACATAGGTAACGTAAAACTTGTCATAGTTGAGTACTTGATGAAAACATAGAATCAAACATAACAATGTGGAAATTATTAATCCTAACCCTGATGTCATAATATTAAATCCTTACTAAAGCTAACATATGAGCTGACTTAATAGCTCAACAACAATTAACATAAAGAAATTAAAGAATTTGTCTCATACACCATCTTCAATATCCTTACAATAATGTGATTACTCCTCAGTCTCGACTTGAGAATACTATGCATATTGATTTACATTGGATAATATAGAAACAAAGGGGTAATAATACATTCTAGAAAATACGTGTTATAATAACAACAAAGTTCAGCATAAATCACAACATACAATATTACACAATCTTACAATATTTCATAGAATCATATGACTATACACATTGGGCACATGAATGATTATGCAATACACTTATCCTTTAATCCAATGCATGTGATACCATCACTAAACTCAGAGCTTATTTTCATGAGTTATAATAGTTTAAGAGGACATATGAGCTACATCCATCAAAGCTACACTTTGCTAGACGTCGGTAGACCATCAATGTCTAGGAGAACACATGATATATGTATGCATTACATCACCTTTCGCTAAACTCTACTCCTAGGAGTACGTGCGAGCTATGCCCACTACTACAAATAACACGTTTTATGACGAAACTTTCACCTCGAAATGCTAAAAACTGAGTATAGTTCCTGGTAGTGTCATGCTAAAAACCTGTTACCTCGGTTACCCATAGAACCGAGGGAATATATCTATAAGGGAGCGCTATTTTATTTTTAATATAACATATTACCAGAATATAAATATTAGGGACGCTTCGAATCCCAGTTACTTCATTTTTATGTTTTTTTCAATGGATTAATTAGTATTTCTCACTTAGCGCCTTTCCGGATTCCATTTTTTCTATTTTAAAATTTTTTCTCTTCATTTTTTCCTAAGTTAATTAGTAAATCTCAAAATCTTTATTATCAATAAAATAGATTAGGCAATAATGCGATTGAAAAGGAAAGGAAAAATTTCATTGATAATCAATTATAGATTACAAAAAAATAGGACAACAGATAATTATTCCACATATTCAAACTTCTTAATCCACCCAACTTCAGCAGTTAATCCTGCTCTTTTTACCCTTTTAATTATCCTAACTGAGAGAAAAGTTCAAAAAGAACTCTTCCTCGCGAGAGGTCACAACAATTTCCATTAAGAAGTTAAAAATAGTGTTCTGGACTGGACCAATGGCTGGACATGGCCCAATCCACCTCTGCTCCCAGAATGGCCCAATCGCCTAAGTCCATTCCACAAAGGGGCAAAAGTCACCTTTCTGCTCCCCCAACCGGGCAAGGACTGCATCGCTCCTCCCCAGAAATGCTGCCCGTTCCGCACGGTTTCTTCACTCCCCGAACAGCCAGGGGCATGTGCCCGACATTATGCCTATGCCTGACATAACGGCTAGTTTTGGGCACCCTCCCCGACATAACGGCTAGTTTTGGGCAGTTACCTACTCTTTGGGAAAACGGTTATTTCGCCCCGAAAATAGTACTGTTAGCCACGCGCTTGGGGGAATTATATAAACCCTCTCACTTGAGAGGGTCAGATATCAAATATTCACCCTCGAAACTCACGCTTTGTACTTGCCCCTTTTCTTTGACCCTTTCTTACTTGAGCGTCGGAGTGCCTTGCAGGTACACCCCCTCCTCCTCTTCATACACCCAGCATCTCAGACGTACTTGGTGGCCCACTTCAATAGGATATGATCTAACCTTCACGATCAGTGGCGCCGTCTGTGGGAAGCATTTTTCTCCCCATCTTTCTTTCCCCGGAAACCGAAGATCAAAGCAAATTTCCAAGATCATCATCATGGCCACACAAGACCACGCCAAAAGTGCTCTCCAACCCGATGTCCTCCCCGTCAACAAGACTGACGTTGACGGCCCGTCATCACTTGACCGCAACAACGATCAGCCTTCGCTGGACATCCAGCCCATTCCTGTTCCGCCCAACGCTGACCCGGCCGTGGTGGCCCTCCTGGAGGCGATCAACAAAACCAACACCCTGATCCTACAGCAGAACGAGAAGATCGGGGTGCTAGAAGAATCCAACCGTCCAAGATCTCCTCCGAGGAGGAGGAACCAACGACGATCAAGGAGGCCGCAGCCCTGGCGAGATATCGACCGAAGACTGCGCGCTGTTCGGAAGCGTGACCAAGTTTCCCCGCATAACCAGCACTCTCCCCGTCACAAGAGGACCCGAAGGGACGAGCAGTCACCCCCGGTCAAATCTAAAGGCCGGGCCCGATCACCTTCTCCCCGAAGGAACCACTCACTTTCTCCCCGAAGGAACCGCCACCGCGAGCGTACCCTTCAGTCCCCGCCATTCACCAGTTCCAGCAGCGACGATGAGCCTCGCGTCCCATTGTCCCAGGAAATCTTGGAAACCCGTCTCCCTAAGGGCCTGGAGAAGCCCCGTCACTGGGTACATACGACTAGACTACTAACCCCGACGAGCACATCGAGAACATCGATGCGCTATTGGACTACCACGGCGTCCGGGGCGCCATCAAGTGCCGGCAATTTCCGACCACGTTCCGAAAAGGGGCGATGACGTGGTATAAGCAGTTTCCCAAAGAATCCATTACATCATGGAGACAACTGGGCAGAATGTTCTCGCGACATTTCAGAGCTTCTCGCCGTCACCCCAAGACTGAGGCCTCCCTTGGAGCCATAATCCAAGGAAAGGACGAACCTCTCTGTGCATACATCGAGAAGTTCAACAAAGAAGCAGTACAGGTCCCTACAACGGACGAGATGAAAAAGTTTCTGCTCGAGCAAGGACTTCGCTCGGGCTCAGAGTTTTCTATGGCCGTCGGCCTCGCACCTCCGAGGAACCTAGATGCCCTCCTCCTTAAAGCCTAATCGCACATTCAGTACGAAGAGAAGGTTGCGGCCAACAACGTTCGAGCATCACGCCATCAGGAGAACACTCGGGCCTCCAGAGGCGAGGAAGCCTCGACATCTCATCAAGCCAAAAGGAGGCGTGAAGATCGTCCTCGAGACTCCCGCGACAGCAAGGGACCCTCCGGGCGATTCAACGACTATACCCCCCTGACCGTCTCCAGGGAGAAGATACTGTCGGAATGTGCGAATTCAGAATTCAAGCATGCAGGGGTCCGCTTCCTCAAACAACTGCCAGCCAAACCCAACGCCGACAAATCGAAGTACTGCCATTATCACAAGAGTCACGGCCACACTACTAAAGACTGCATCCATCTGAAGGATGTTATCGAGATACTGATCTGGGACGGCAACCTAAAATAGTTCACGAAGAAGAAAGACACTCCTCGGCAGGACACCCAGGAGTCCAAGAAAATAGAGGAAGAGGTGCCTTCCTCGGAAGAGGCTAACATCCAGGTCGCTATGTCCGTATCGTGACCAGAGGACTTCTACGTCCCAGACAAGCTCAGCGCCTCTGCCTATTTTGCGGCCCACAGCCCATGGGAGACGTTTCCCTCCGCTATGGTTATCTCTGGCGGAGGCTTTAACAAAGTCACTGTGGGCTCCGTGAAACGAAAATTTGAGCATCTCATCAGCACAAACAACAATAAGGTGACCACGCTCGATCAAGCCCAGAAAGGCTCTGTCCCCATCTCCTTCTACCAGGAAGAGCTCCTCGAGGGATCTCCAAACTCAAGCATACCTTTGCTCGCAGAGCCCGAATGGAAAACTTCGACGTTCACAGAATTCTCGTCGACCAGGGCAGCTCGGTCGACATTATATACTCCCAGCTGTTTTCAACACTTCAGCTGGACGAATCGCACCTTACCCCCTACGTGGGGTATGATTTACAGGGTTTCAACGGATCAGTGACCAAGCCATGGTGATACGTCGAACTGATAGTAACCTTTGGATCAGCTGAGACGGCCAGATCCGTCAAAGTACAATTTCTGGTAATCAACTGCCCGTCGCTGTACCAGTGCATATTCGGAAGACCAACTCTGGCCGAGTTGGTAGATGTGCCTTCAACAGTCCACCTCAAGATGAAGTACTACACTTCAAAGGGGATGGTCGCCACCCTCCACGGCAACATCGAATCTGCACGACGGTGTTTCAAAGCAGCCACAAAAGGGCTCAACGCCATTGCGTCCAAGCCAAAGGCATTGAGCAAGCCAGCATTGGCCAGCATCTCTGAGGAAGCCAAGCCCCTGCCTTAGGTCGACTCCATTGACCTCGACAGCCGCTTCCCCGAAGAAGACCAACAGGGGGACCAAGTAGCTTCAGCCAGCTCGTCTACCTCATCCAACAGCAGCTCCTATCTGATGCGCCCAATCCCGGATGGCAACTTCGAGCTCGTTTTGTTCGGCGACGACCCTCAGCGGGGAGTGAAGATTGGAGCAGACCTGCCCAACATCGCGAGGAAGCAGCTCAAAGCATGCCTCTGTTAGAACGCCGACCTCTTCACCTGGAGCACCGCCGAGATGCCCGGCTTGGACCCGTCCGTCGCCTGCCACCAACTGACAATTGACCCGGCCGTCAAGGTCATAGCACAACCTAGGAAAAAGCAGTCTCCGGAGAAAACGGAGGCTGCAGAAAAAGCTGTAAGGGACCTCCTCGAGGCCAAAATTATCTCGGAGGCCAAGTACACCACTTGGCTGTCCAACGTTGTACTTGTAAAGAAATCTAATGGAAAATGGTGAATGTGCATTGACTACACCGATCTTAATAAGGCATGCCCGAAGGATGCCTACCCCCTCCCCAATATTGATAAACTTGTTGATAATTCTGCCGGTTTAAAACTTTTATCATTCATGGATGCCTACTCGGACTATAATCAAATACCAATGGCAATGAGCGGTAAATACTACACGGCCTTCATGACCGAATCGGGGAACTATTACTACAACGTAATGCCCTTCGGCCTAAAGAACGCCGACACGACCTATCAAAAAATGATGAACAAGGTCTTTCAGGGAGAGATAGGTGTAATACCCCAAAATTTGCCCTCTCTTTTCTTCATATCATTTAGCATGAGCTTTCATTTCATTGCATTGCATTCAAGCATAGAAAAAACAAAGCATCAAGCATTTAACATTGCATCTTGCATAAGGGCATGTAATCAGGTGATTCTCTAAGGTGTTGATCATCCAAAGAAGAAGACCAAGTGTTTCTCACAAGCTTCAAGGATCTCTAATATCATGTATCATCTCCATTTGATATCATAAGTCATTGAAAGAAGGGAATTCACCAAGAAGATTGGACAGTGCATGATCTCCTACACAAGGCAGTCAAAAGTTGGGATCTGACCCCCAAATGTGCAAGGTCTTTGAGTTTTTATCACCTCCAAGGGACATATCTCATCTTTGTTTGAGAGGATACACAACATATTCAGAGGAATTGAGATTTGGAGGATGTGTTTTTTCCTCCTAACCAGAGGGTGCCAAAACTAGGGTTGGACCTAAAATCAGTTTATTTATGATTTCTTGGGCAAGACGTGATCTCATGGCATTCCTTATGTTCTTAAGTGTTCATGGAGGGAATCTTGGCCATTGGTTCTTTGAGGAAGATGTTCAATGGATCAGTTACTTGTGTAATAAGCAAAAGTCAACAGTTCAAAAGGAGAAAGTCAACTGTGGAATTTTGAGCTTTTTTTTTCATGGTTTTCAAGGTCTCACATCCTCTTATGGTCTTCAAATGCCAAGTTTCATGTCATTCATCAAGAATCAAGGGTTTGTGCAAAAGTTACTAAATTTGGAAAATGACCTATAATGAAAACTTTCCATTTTTGGCAACTTTTCCATCACATTCAACTTGACTTTTCATCATCAAGGAAGCTCCAAATGAATTTTACTCCAACATGAAAGTTGAAGATCTTTCTCTCCCATTTCCAAAAAGTACTAGGACATTTCCATATCATTTGTGGAACTCTAGTTATGGCCAAAACAAGGCAAGATGCTTTTCATGGATTCCTTATATGTCAAATTTTCCACCTTTTGCATTTTTGCACAAATGGACTTGTAATGTTCCCAATTTCTTCATGCCATATTACAACATCAAAATACAAGTCAATAAGATCATTTGTGTCCTTTGAATCAATTCATGCTATGCCATATTTCCCATTATTCTCACAAAGTGCAAAAATGCCAAATTAATTCAAAACTTGCAAACCAAGAAAGTACAAGGCCCAAAATCAATTCAGAAGTGGTACATGAGTAAATTGGAGGTGATTTTTGCTGGAAACAAGGGTTTCCCACGTGCAAATTGGTGGTGGTGGTGTAAAATGCATTTTTAGAATTTCACTCAAATCTCATTAACAAGAATTCTAATCACTTCCTAATCCTAATCAGTGAACTAATGAAGGGTATATATGCTTACTCATGCCCTCACAGCTAGGGTAGAAGCTCTCATTTGCACACTTGTGGTTTTTTGCTCTCACACTTCCTCTCATTGAATCTCATTCTTCTTGGAGCTTCTCTGAGTTTTCTCTTCATATTCTTGATCAGTGAAGAGAATAGAGCAAGAATCCACCGTTGTTTTGAGCTCATACTGAAGAATTCATCAAGTGCCATTCAAGAGGGATCATCTTAAAACTTCAAGATCTAGCCAAATTCAAGCCTCTATTTGCATTTATTTTGCAAATAGAGATCAAAAGGAGTTGATCTGCAGCATTTAGAAGGATTTCTTGGTGTATTTCGTGTTCTTCAAGGTTCAGGTTGGTGATTTTTTTATACTCACAGAACTTGAATTTTTGATATGCATAATGATCTATGATGTGCACTGATCGTTCTGAGCTATTTTATTTGAAGTTTGGACATGTGGTTTGTGAGATATGTGGATTTAAAGTTTTAGATCTAAACTTGTTTCTCTTTGATTTGCATTATTGGTTGGTTATTTGTGAAAAATAATTGCATATTTGAGATCCTTGCGTTTTTCTGGTCAAAATGGAGGACCTATTTGCAATTTCTGGAAAAAGTCACGCCACAGCTCACCAGAGAGGGTGGCCGGAGCCCTAGCTCCGGCGGCTGGAAACAGCAGTCCGGCGAGGGAGATTGTGAGGAGGAAGAGATAATCTGACCGTTGATTTCCAGATCCAACGCCTATCCATGTGCCACATGTCTTTTATTTTGTGTTTTAAATTTATTGATTGCGTGTGTGCCACCTTATGTTTGTTACCGTGCGTCCGTCCATCGTGGCCATTGTTTTTGTTTTATTTTTTATCTTACGGTGGAGTTTTTGCCAGCAATTAAATGAATCATGCGCGTGGCACATGGGGGAATATGGTGGTCACTACCTGCTTGTGTGGTTGCGTGTGTACGTGGCTATGGTGTGCCTGGGAAATCACGTCCGCTGATCTTGATTACCTTTCGTTTGTGTTGACTTTCTTTAATGCGTTGGATCATACGGATGGCTGGATTTAATTCTGAACATTTGACTGAAGTACATGTGCTCCCTTTGACTTCGTCTTGGACCTTTGACTATTGGGCCTTTGCTATGCGCGCCCCCATCAGCCCATTTCTTTATTTGCAACGTGGTTGCATGGCTGTTTGCACCCCCCTTGTTCTTTTCATTTGTTTGTTTTGCATTTTTAATTTTTAAAATTACTTTTATGCATCTAAAAATCATATAAAAAAATCATGAAACTTATTTTTAGTTTTATCAAATGTTTCCATATTTTATTTTCTCATTTTATTTTATTTTGGCATCTGTTTTAATTAATTACATTAATTTTCTTTTCTTATTTGTTTCACTTGCACACACCAACTTGTGAAATTTATTTCTCCTCATCTATAATACATTTTTAATCCGTTCTTTTTGCAACTGTTAGGTGACATATTAAATTGCATAAAAACATTTTTTTTCAATTTTTAAAAGCTTTTCCATATTGCATTTTGGTCCCTTTATTTTGCATGTTGAATCATTGTTCTTATGTGATCTTTGCCCAATTGTTTGAGACACTTAGTTTGTGATTTTTGGTTTGATCTTTTTGTACATGTTACTTGACTGAGTTAAATTCTGTTTGAATATTTTTTGGGAATTTATGGGACCACTTTTCTATTTTTGGTTGATTTTCACTTGTGGTTTGAATTTGGTTGAGGCATGCTTAGACACTTGACCTAGTTTGAGTGCATTTGTTTACTTGTGATTGATTGATGCTTGAAATGTTTTTATGGTATGATCATGTTCTGTTTGAGCTTACTTGTGGCTTTGGAATCATCCTCATTTGATCATTTTCCAATTTGTTCTTGATTTTACAAGTTGATGTTGTTTTGGACTTGAATCTTGTGATATGTTCAACCTAATCTTGTGATGTTTCCTTGCTTGATCTCAACCAATGCATGAGGCCTTTTTGTTTGATTTGTATGACATGCTAGAGGTTCTGAACTTCTTGGTTTAAGGTGCTTTATGTGACATGTTCTCACTCTTTGCTTCACATGTTTCTTTGTTTGTTGGCATGAATGATAAGTGGATGCTTTGATTAACTTTGATGCATGTTTTGAATGTGTTGCTTAAGGTTTCATCTTGCATGACTTGAGTTTGATTTTGGTATGATGTTGATACATATGCTACTGCCCCCTTGAGTTCATTACTTGGTTTTCATCTCACTTGATCATCATGGTTTGATTTGTATGATGCATATCATCATCATTGGTTTTGTGGTTTCTTTGGCTCATAATGCATCATAATGTGAAACATTCTTGCATGTTTGGATTAGATGATCATGATATGAATTAAATTCTGACTTGGTTTCAATTTCATCTTATTTTGTTCATGTCATCTTTGTATGAATTCTTAGTGTGTGAAATTGTGAATCTTGTGCAAGTTTACTTGCATCCTTTCTTGTGTGCCTTCACTTGTATACTTGATATGTGCTTATATGATCTTTGAAGCATGTTCTATGTTATGATTTGGATATGATGATTATGGTGTGCTTGCTGCCCTATCTCTTTTCTTTTTCTTCCTTTCTCTTTTCTTCTCTTTCACTCTTTATCATCCCATGAATCTCAAGACTTGTTCAAGTCTTGGATTCTCTTCTCCTTAGAGCTACCTAGTCCAACTTAATTTTTGATTAAGCTTGGAGTAGGATTAGCATTAGGTTAGGTAGTCTTTTCTCCTAAACCTCACTAACCCTAGGATATCCATGCATGATAACATTAGGACTCTTAGTTTCCCTTTAGAATTTCCCTTGCGTTGTTTCTCTTCTCATCTCAAAAGAAAAGTAAAAAAACACTTAATAAAGGTTAACGTGTATTGCGCTTGAGCCTTACATGTGGGAAGTGGGGAAAGAGGGGCTTCCTCTCATTCTTCTAGGATACCTAGTGTACGTCCTATTGGGGACGATGCGCGAAAGTATTCGTTCCTATATTTAAGACTTTGGTCCAATGCAAGTTGCAACCAACTGTAAAAGACACATCTTCCTAAAAAACTTCAACCCAACAATAACGTCGTTCCTTCGGGAATTCTTTTCTCATCTCACTCACTCTCAGCGTACGAACGTGCTTCTACTCATTCTCTTGCAAGATGGTAACGCACTCGGACCAGCAAGCCTACAACACCTGAGCTAGAACGTCAGCCGTTCCTAAAAAAAAACAAACAAAGTGACCCTCGTTAAGGGGAACTACGTCGCTCTGATTCTCATGTTCCCGATGAGATACGTAGGCAGTGGGGTAGGGCCCATGCGAGCACTTCTTTTATTTTCCCTACATTTGTTTCTTGCTCTCTCTCTCTCTCCTTTCTTTTTCCTTTTTCCCGTTCCTTTTCCTTTCCAGTAGCAGCGGAGCTCCAGACGATGACACCCTTTGATTGAAGCAGCAAGCGTGGATCCCATCGGGTACGATGGACTTGAGGGGGTGCTAACACCTTCCTCTCAAGTAACCGACTCCCGAACCCAGTTCTCTTGGTCGCAAGACCATGCTCTTTCCTTTCCTTTAGGTTTATGCGGTGTTTCCTTTCCCTCTCTTGGGATAAATACACATTGATGGCGACTCTGTTTCGGTGCCACTTTTGCGTTTGTACTTGGATGAAAATCCCGGGAGCGACAGCTAGCGACTCTGCTGGGGACTGAACCCAGAATCTCTGGTTTCCTTAGCGAGTCAATCCTAGCGCTTGTTCGTTTTCTTTCTTTGGGTGTTTATTCTGGTGCTGTGTTTTGCTGTGTGTTGTATATTACTGTATTGCTGTTTACTGTATTTTTTTACTGCTTTACTATTTTTATCGCATTTTACTGCATTACATATCATTATATGCTGGATATTACTGCACTGTGCTGGCTGGTTTTCTGTTTGGCGGGTTGGGATGCTTTGAGAGATGAGCCCAATACCCAGGCTCGAGCATACACCTAGGTTTTAGCGTGGGCAGGCGTGACGCTCCCGTGGTGTTGGCCACGTGTGGGTGATTACGATGCCTACAATCAGACGAGGTTCTATCCGAAGCTATCTGCTACTGTATGTTGATACAGGCCAGTAGTTATTCTCTGGAGGAATTGTCGACTCTGATGACCATTCCCGAGGACTCAGTTATGGCACTCCTCCCGAGATGTGACAGTGGCAGCCCACGTTCTGTGGCAAACCCATTGCACATTCTCGATCCGAGGACCCAATGCTGGGAACTTGCTATAGGATTTCCCTTTTGTAGCGAATCAGCGGACGACCTTTTTGATTGGCGATAGCATTGTATCCTTCAGGCTGAATGTGTTATTGCTTCTCAAACCTCTGAAGCTGAGGATCTTTTGTCTTGGAGAATCGGTTGAGGCCTCCTCGATTGATGATGATGCCAAACCAGAAATGGTGAATGTATCATCATTTCTCGACCTGAGAGCCCGGGATACTGAACATCCTAGTACCCACATGTGAGAGGGATGGGGTTTACAGGTTTGCAGGTAACCGTGACTTTCAACCTACCTGGTTTTCTGGTTCTATCACTATGGAGGTTATTTGTTCTGATTTTTGGTAAAGAGACTTGGTTTGTTCAGTCAGCGCAGTATAGCCAGTTTGTGTGGACACCTTGATCACATGCTCCGCATTGCATTCCTTTTTTCTGACATTCATGTTTGTGCATTTTTAGGTAGTATCTAGTCTTTGATTCCAGTCAGAAGGCATTCATAGGGATGGACACTAAGAGGGGTAAGAAGCATATCATCGTCTACAGGTTCCCGAAGATCACTCTTGGCCCGTTGAACAGTCTGCAGAGTATAGCTGGTCCAGAAGTTTTAGGAGCCTTTGAAGAGAAGTATGGTTGGATTTTACCCCTGGTTCAGAGTCTTAGTGAGTACGAATACAATGGGCTACACACCTTGATGCAATTTTATGACCCTTCCTTGAGGTGCTTTGTGATGCCAGATTATGTGTTGGTTCCTACCCTGGAGGAGTACTCAGACCTTTTGAAGATTCCTGTCAGAGAAGGTGTTCCTTTCTGTGGTTCCCAAGGAGATTGTGATTTCCAGGCAGTGGCTGAGGCTCTTTACTTGAGCAGATCTACAGTGGAGGCTGACTTTTCTAAGAAAGGAAAATTCCGAGGCTATCACTTGGGGTACTTAGTGAAGAAGGCTCAAGAGGAAGAAAAAGAAAAGAGGTGGATGGCTTTCAATGCAATATTGGCTCTGTGCATATATGGCATTGTGTTATTCCCTAATGAGTCTGATTTCGTCGATACGGATGCTATTCAGATATTTACAGCTCAGAATCCGGTGCTGACTTTGTTAGGTGACCTCCACTATGCCCTATACAACAGGAATGAGAAAAGACGAGGTGGGGTGGTTTGTTGTTGCGCACCTCTCTTTTACAAGTGGTTTGCCAAACGTTTACCCCAATCTGGTGCTTTTGTTGATTCAAGGATTTCTTTAGAGTGGAGTAAGCGTCTGATGGGCTTAGCTGCTAAGGATATTCTGTGGGTGGACAAAGGATTAGTAGGGGCTGATATTTTGCATAGTTGTGGTCGGTATCCTAATGTACCCTTGATTGGAAGAAAAGGGGGTATTAATTACAACCCATCTCTGGCTATTAGGTAGTTTGCATATGCTCTAAAAGGTCCTCCGGCTGGGAAAGATTTAGAAGAATCTTTGTACTTTCACATGACCGATGGTGTGGCTATTTCACAAGAAGCTTCTCAAGCTTGGCTTAGCAGACAGAAGATAGGTAAGGCCGTTCTGGGCAAACCTAACAATCAGACTTTCCTTCCTTATGTGGATTGGGTAAAACAGAGAGTTGAGGAGTATTACTTGCCTTTTGATCGAGCACCTATGCTGTACCCAGAAAGTGTGGATGAAAGACTCACAGTACCATTCGAAGAATTCGATAAGCAGCGTAAGTTGGTATCTGATTTGAGGGTGGAAAGCTCTGACATGAGTCGTCGACTACAGAGTGCTCTACATGATAACTTGGAGTTGAAATGGAAGGTTCAAGACATGACTACGCACCTAGAGAAAAGAGAGAAGGATTTTGCTGACAGGGCTCAACACTTCAAAAAGATCAGTATGGCTGCTGATTCGTCAGTCAAAGCTAAGAGGAAAAACAAGAAGCTTTTGACTAAAGCAGAGGACGAGTTGGCCATGTATCAGGATATGTGGAAGGAAGCCAAAACTGAGAATGAAGAGCTGCAAGAAGAGCTTCAGGTAGTGAAAGCGAGGAAAGACCGTTACTTTGCCAAATGGAAAGAAGCCCAGAAAGAAATTGAAGAGCTTAAGCTGCAAGCGGGAATCAAGAAGTCCAAGCACAAAGGCAACGATGTTGAAGAGAAGATTGCTATGCTGAAGCAGGATGTTGAGAAGAGGAACAGGTTGATCAAGGGTTTGCTAGAAAGACCTGCTCATCCAGATACTGTGAACCTTCTTGAGGAGATTGAAGCCGGTTTATTTGGAATTGACTTGTAGTAATTCTGTTGCTTGTTTTTGTTGTGATTACCATCAGGATTGTTGATGGAATCACTTTTGATTGTATTGAACCTATTTGTATGACATCTTATGCTATGTTATTGCAATGTTTGGTCATCAGCTGTTTGAAAGGGGTTGTCTTTTGATTGATTCTGCATTGTTTCTGGATTCGGATTTATTTTCCGATGTTGTGTCCGATGCCTTGCCCAAAGCTGGAATCAAAGCAGATTCGGTTTGGAATTGTTCAAATATGATTGTTTGCATTTCGCATTTGCATCCTCATAATCATAGGCATTTTTGCATAACAGGTGTTCTGGAGCGTATTTCTTGTTCTGACTGGGTATTCTCTGTAGGATAGCAAACATGAATTCTTCCGACTACTCTTTTCATCACAATCAAGGTTCAGATGTGGAACAACTCCGAGCGGAGGTGACTGAGATGAAAGCCCAGCTGGGGCACTTTATGGTGGACATGCAAGCTTTGATTCAGGGCCAGAAGATGCTGAAGGAGGAGGTCAATCAAGTGAAGACCCAGATGAGTTTTGTTATGGAAGTTGTGAGAAATGCGCTCAGAAGGGATGGTAATCCCACACCAGAGGTTGTAACAGAAGTTGTCGTTCCACCCTTGCCTGTGGAACCTATTCCCAAGAGTGATGTGTCTCACGGATTTTCTGCACCACCTGGAGTTCTGAAACTTACTCACCAACAGTTACCTCTTGTTTCCCTAGACGGTCCCAAGGCTAGGAGGTACCTACCAAAGTTGAAGAAACTTGACAGAATCTTTGATCCGCTTCCCATGTCCTATGCCCAGCTGTTGAGGCATCTACTCCAACTCCAATTGGTTGAACTTCGGACAATAAATCGCCCTGATGGAAAGCTCCCACTCAATTATGATGCAAGTGCCCATTGCGACTTTCACTCTGGTGCGCCGGGGCACAATGTGGAAAAATGAAAAGCCTTTCATAATTTGGTCCAAGATTTGATTGATTCAAAGGCGATAAATTTCGCGCCGGGCGGCGTAAGCATGCAGAGTAATTCTACTCCTACTGCTGCAGGAAATGTGAATTCCCTTGCATTCCCTCTTGAAGCGGCATTAAGTCAAGGGCATATCTTGCAGTCTTTGGTCTCAAAATCCCCATGTCATCAGCTTGTTCCCGATCATAGGCCAAGTTTGAAAAGAAAAGTGCTGGGAAAAGAGGAGTACTCGAATCAGTATCAGCCGCATGCTAGCTCTCAGAGGAGGTATCAGAGACCCAGAAGGCCAGAGAGAAAATTTGATCCTATTACTGTTCCTCACAGTCAACTGCTTGACCGTTTGCTTCAAGACTCTTTGATTCAGTTAAAGGAAGTGGCTCCTGTCCCGTATCCTCTTCCGCCAGGTTATAACAAGAATGCTAGGTGCGGGTACCACTCAGGGGCACCGGGGCATGCCATTGAAGATTGTAAGGTGTTCAGGCATAAAGTGCAAGATCTGATTGATGTTGGGATCATTATTTTCACTGCAGATGGGTTGTATGTTAACTAAGGCTTCCTAAGCCAGCACGTAAAAAGGGAAAGACATCATCAGAAGCAGTCAGTCCAGACGGAGTCAGGCCTCCTCAACAAGGACAATCATCTAGTTTCTTTGCTGCATTTGCATATGTAGTTTTTATTTATTTGTTCAGACATTGTTTGCATGTTAAAACTTGTTTGTATTTGGTTTGATGATTTTAATGCAATGGATATGTTTTCTTGATTAATTTCATTTGTGTTTACTCATTTAATGCTAACGTGCACTGCAATACCATTTTTTTCTTGCTTAAGCTCTGTGAGGGAGGATGATGAGGTAAAAACGCAAAAATCTCTAATTGTGTGCTTTTGAACAGAACCCTGTTGAGGATGTACAGGCATTGTTTCGAGTACCCAAACACTGGAGAGATAAGGGAGATAGACCCTCGTTAACCCCTTTGAGACTTGAAGTAGGAGTTTCTTCTGTATAAAAAAAAACCCTCACATTTAACCAGGGGCAGGGTAGTCTTCAGTTAAAATGACCGAGCGTTCACATTTCAAAGGAGTGTGCATCTGAGGATCCATTACCTTCTATTCTACCGTCAAAAGGTCAAGAGGTGTGAAACCATAATGGTTATCCATCAACAACCAAAGAGTGAGGCAGTCATAACCCTTTCAACAAAGTCAAGACAAGCCGGTGTCACACGACGTGTTCAAGAAAAAAGAAAAAGAATAAAAAAAAAAGAAGGAAAAGCCCGCTAAGTCAAAACTTGAAAACAGGCAACTTAGGCAAAAGTTAGGGCATCCCGCTGGACTCCAAAATCTAAAGATTCAAAAGAATCAGTCCAGGCAAAAGTTAGGGATAAGAAAAAGAAAGTGAAAAACAAAAGGATTACAAAAGAAAATCCTCAAGCAAGAATAAAGTCGTGTGACTACGAACAAAAAGACAAAAAGGGTGATTGTTACTCCAAAGCCTCATTAGGTCTCAAACCATCAGTGCATGGATTCCTTAAAGATCATGAAATCTTTTTGAGAGATGAGCGTTTGTGTCAATTTAGCTGAATATAGGACTGGAGAACATCACGAAGAGTGGGTGGGCACCGATACACTTTGAGCCTTAAATCTTTTTTTCTCAAAACCGTGAACCAGGCCACGATACAACCCTCAAAGGTCCTAATTGAAACAGGGTTATTTCAAAAGTACACTACCAAGAGATATCGTTCCTGACTCCTATGAGTTGTGCTAAAAGATCTTTGTTGGTGTTGCATGTGCATTGCATTCTTTCATTCAAAGATTAATGTCGTATCCTAACCCGTGATTCGTTCACAAAGGGTTTGCGACATCTTTTCAGTAAAACTCCAAGATCAACATGTGTGTTGCATTAGAATTTTCATTCTCAGATTAAAGCATTTTCTGCTTGCATACGTTTGTTTGACATCAAAAGAAGTTTACATATGGAAATTTAGTCCAGAAACTTAATCTTGCCGAGTTGAGAATCCTGAAACTCCTGAAGGGCAGCCACATCCAGTGTTACCTCTTCCAGAAATTTTGTTGAGTGGGGTCTTTCCCAACAAGTTGTGCTGAGACGTAGTCGATCTGGGGCAATCACGTCGAACCATCTCTTTAACGTGTACCTCATTTGGGCCGATCACGTCAAAGAAATCCCTTCAGAGTTTAGAAAACGGGGGCAATTACTTGAATATTTTTCTGTAGACCATATAGTCTGGGGCAGTTACGTCGAGATCTGACGAATCTCTCCAAGAGTTTGAAGACATTGAGGCGTTTTGGATGTCAAGTCTTCTGTAAAATCCTCTTGAAACAATTTCTTTTGGCAGACCATGCTGGTCTGGGGCAAGTAAAGAAAAATTGTTGGTCACGCATATGCAGCCAATCAGCCAAAAGGTTTGAAACAAAGGGGCATTCTAACCCAAGGCATTTGTGGTCCCCGTCTTTAGCAGGCTTCATTAATAATGTTCCCAGCAAGAGACATATTGAAACCTTTCTCCCAATAGGTGGTGGTTTAGCGTTAGATGTTCTCTGTTGCAGAAGTCATATCCTGGGGCATGTCTTTGTTGCAGGTAACAGATACATATGATTTCAAGCACAAGACGAGTAATCACTTATTCCCACGCAGGAGACTGGGGCATTCGTGTTCGGGAAAGGGTTTACTTGTTACCCTTTTGTCACAACGTTTACTGATTGAGTCCATCAGACGGTCGACGGTCATTCATGACGTCTCGATATCAGTGAATTGAGTTCAACTGAGTAACGTTATACCTTACTAAGTCAATTCTCTCATTCAGTGCTTATAGCTACAAGCCTTTCTGTGTCGATAACGGTTGTGAATTCCCAGTAGAGTTGCTTCGCAGACACCGAAGTTGATGGTTAATCCCCAGTGAAGTCGTCAGGAGTTTGAAGATGCTTGATCTTCTGTAAAATCCTCTTGGGACGTTTCTTCAGGTAAGCCTTGTATCGTGGAGCAAGGAAGCAAGTTGTTGACCTTCCCAGGCATGGGGCATTTTGGATTTCCCCAGCAAGAGATATTCCGGGTCTATTATCCCCAGTAGAGTTTGAGGATGTTTGGTCTTCTGTAAAATCCTCTCAAAAGGCATTCCCCAGCATGAGATGCTCTGAAGCGGTTTTCTCCAGCAGAGTTTGTTATAAACTCATTCTCCCCAACGGAATCTTCAAACGGAAGGTTCGCCCAACATGGGGCATTGTGATACTTTTCCTAAGCTCGACAGTCTTATTCCTCAGCAGACTACTGTGGAATTGCTTTGAGTTTCCCCAGCAGATATAAGGACTCTCTCCCAGCAAGTTGCAGTGAAATGTTCCAACTAGGATTGGCACATCCCCGGCAGAGTATCTCTTCCCCAGCAAGATCGTATCTCTGGTAGCGGTATCCCCACAGAGTTTAGCTTTGAATCTTGTTAACAATACTCCCCAGCTGAGTTTTTTTTCCCCACGGAGGCCTATTGATCAACAAAATCTATTCCTCGGTAGAGTGTTAGTACATGCTTTCCCCAGCCGGATAACAAATTGATTCTTTCCGCAAAGGATCTTGGGTTTGATAGATCTTCAAGCAGAGTTTTAATGACTTTCCTTCCGTAGCAAGACGTCATGTAAAGAAATTCTCATCCCCAGCAGAGTTGCTGTGACCAGAATTCATCCCCCAAGCATATGAAGTAATTCCTGGCAGAATCATCATTTCCTCATATTTCAAAGTCCAATTTAATTTTGGCAAACTTGACAATTCGAAGCAGATGGATTGTTCATTCATTCTCCAGCAGAGATTTTATCCTTTCAGGAATCTCCGAGATCAAATCATTGATTGTTGTTCCTCAGCAGAGTCAGCAGAGATGTCTGACACGGATGCAGAGAATAATTTAGTTTTGGAATTCTTAAAGTCCAACCGTAGATTGGCAAAAGGTCCATCTAAGGGTGGCAAATCATTGGAAAGTCCAACCGTAGATTGGCAAAAGGTCCATCTAAGGGTGGCAAATCATTGGAAAGTCCAACCGTAGATTGGCAAAAGGTCCATCTAAGGGTGGAAAATCATTGGAAAGTCCAACCGTAGACTGGCAAAAGGTCCATCTAAGGGTGGCAAATCATTGGAAAGTCCAACCGTAGATTGGAGAAAGGTCCATCCAAGGGTGGCAGATTCTTAAAGTCCAACCGTAGCTTGGCAAAAGTTCACCCGTAGTGTGGCAAGTCAGTAGTCGTCTGACTCCCTTTAAAAGACCGCAGCTAAGTCCAACCGTAGAGTGGCGAAAGGTCCATCCAAGGGTGGTAAATTCTTAAAGTCCAACCGTAGATTGGCAAAAGTCCCCCGTAGTGTGGCATTTCAGCAGCTAAGTCCAACCGTAGATTGGCGAAAGACCATCCAAGGGTAGCAGATCATCAGCAACTCCAACCGTAGATTGGCAGAAGTCCCCCGTAGTGTGGCATCTCAGCAAGTCCAACCGTAGATTGGCAGAAGACCCCCGTAGTGTGGTATCTCAGCAAGTCCAACCGTAGATTGGAAGAAGTTCCCCGTAGTGTGGCAATGCAGCTGCTAAAGTCCACCCGTAGTGTGGCAGGCCAGTAGTCGTCTGGCGTTGTACAAAAGACGTTGTTAAAGTCCACCCGTAGTGTGGCAAGCCAGTAGTCGTCTGGCGTTGTACAAAAGACGTTGTTAAAGTCCACTAGTAGTGTGGCAAGCCATTAGTCGTCTGGCGTTATATAAAAGACATCTCTTCAGTGGTTTTCTTCATCACCAGATTTTTCTTCAAGCAGAGTTCGTTTGGTTGGGTTTATTTCCCTTTTCTTCTTCCCTGCAGAGTGCAAATTTTTGGGTTATTGTCGGTATTCAATCTCTCCATACCTTGAAAGTATGACAGCAATCGCTATCATCCGTTCAGGCCTGCAGTGATTGAATAGGGGCAGCTGTAATACCCCAAAATTTGCCCTCTCTTTTTTTCATATCATTTAGCATGAGCTTTCATTTCATTTCATTGCATTCAAGCATAGAAAAAACAAAGCATCAAGCATTTAACATTGCATCTTGCATAAGGGCATGTGATCAGGTGATTCTCTAAGGTGTTGATCATCCAAAAAAGAAGACCAAGTGTTTCACATAAGCTTCAAGGATCTCTAATATCATGTATCATCTCCATTTGATATCACAAGTCATTGAAAGAAGGGAATTCACCAAGAAGATTGGACAGTGCATGATCTCCTACACAAGGCAGTCAAAAGTTGGGATCTGACCCCAAAATGTCCAAGCTCTTTGAGTTTTTATCACCTCCAAGGGACATATCTCATCTTTGTTTGAGAGGATACACAACATATTCAGAGGAATTGAGATTTGGAGGATGTGTTTTTTCCTCCTAACTAGAGGGTGCCAAAACTAGGGTTGGACCTAAAATCATTTTATTTCTGATTTCTTGGGCAAGACTTGATCTCATGGCATTCCTTATGTTCTTAAGTGTTCATGGAGGGAATCTTGGCCATTGGTTCTTTGAGGAAGATGTTCAATGGATCAGTTACTTGTGTAATAAGCAAAAGTCAACAGTTCAAAAGGAGAAAGTCAACTGTGGAATTTTGAGCTTTTTTTTTTCATGGTTTTCAAGGTCTCACATCCTCTTATGGTCTTCTAATGCCAAGTTTCATGTCATTCATCAAGAATCAAGGGTTTGTGCAAAAGTTACTAAATTTGGAAAATGACCTATAATGAAAACTTTCCATTTTTGGCAACTTTTCCATCACATTCAACTTGACTTTTCATCATTAAGGAAGCTCCAAATGAATTTTCCTCCATCATGAAAGTTGAATATCTTTCTCTCCCATTTCCAAAAAGTACTAGGACATTTCCATATCATTTGTGGAACTCTAGTTATGGCCAAAACAAGGCAAGATGCTTTTCATGGATTCCTTATATGTCAAATTTTCCACCTTTTGCATTTTTGCACAAATGGACTTGTAATGTTCCCAATTGCTTCATGCCATATTACAACATAAAAATACAAGTCAAAAAGATCATTTTTGGCCTTTGAATCAATTCATGCTATGCCATATTTCCCATTATTCTCACAAAGTGCAAAAATGCCAAATTAATTCAAAACTTGCAAACCAAGAAAGTACAAGGCCCAAAATCAATTCAGAAGTGGTACATGAGTAAATTGGAGGTGATTTTTGCTGGGTACAAGGGTTTCCCACGTGCAAATTGGTGGTGGTGGTGTAAAATGCATTTTTGGAATTTCACTCAAATCTCATTAACAAGAATTCTAATCACTTCCTAATCCTAATCAGTGAACTAATGAAGGGTATATATGCTTACTCATGCCCTCACAACTAGGGTAGAAGCTCTCATTTTCACACTTGTGGTTTTTTGCTCTCACACTTCCTCTCATTGAATCTCATTCTTCTTGGAGCTTCTCTGAGTTTTCTCTTCACATTCTTGATCAGTGAAGAGAATAGAGCAAGAATCCACCGTTGTTTTGAGCTCATACTGAAGAATTCATCAAGTGCCATTCAAGAGGGATCATCTTCAAACTTCAAGATCTAGCCAGATTCAAGCCTCTATTTGCATTTATTTTGCAAATAGAGATCAAAAGGAGTTGATCTGCAGCATTTGGAAGGATTTCTTGGTGTATTTCGTGTTCTTCAAGGTTCTGGTTGGTGATTTTTTCATACTCACAGAACTTGAATTTTTTATATGCATAATGATCTATGATGTGCACTGATCGTTCTGAGCTATTTTATTTGAAGTTTGGACGTGTGGTTTGTGAGATATGTGGATTTAAAGTTTTAGATCTAAACTTGTTTCTCTTCGATTTGCATTATTGGTTGGTTATTTATGAAAAATAATTGCATATTTGAGATCCTTGCGTTTTTCTGGTCAAAATGGAGTACCTATTTGCAATTTCTGGAAAAAGTCACGCCACAGCTCACCGGAGAGGGTGGCCGGAGCCCTAGCTCCGGCGGCTGGAAACTGCAGTCCGGCGAGGGAGATTGTGAGGATGAAGAGATAATCTGACCGTTGATTTCCAGATCCAACGCCTATCCATGCGCCACATGTCTTTTATTTTGTGTTTTAAATTTATTGATTGCGTGTGTGCCACCTTATGTTTGTTACCGTGCGTCCGTCCATCGTGGCCATTGTTTTTGTTTTATTTTTGATCTTACGGTGGAGTTTTTGCCAGCAATTAAATGAATCATGTGCGTGCCACATGGGGGAATATGGTGGTCACTAACTTCTTGTGTGGTTGCGTGTGTACGTGGCTATGGTGTGCCTGGGAAATCACGTCCGCTGATCTTGATTACCTTTCGTTTGTGTTGGCTTGCTTTAATGCGTTGGATCATACGGATGGCTGGATTTAATTCTGAACATTTGACTGAAGTGCATGTGCTCCCTTTGAATTCGTCTTGGACTTTTGACTGTTGGGCCTTTGCTATGCGCGCCCCCGTCAGCCCATTTCTTTATTTGCAACGTGGTTGCATGGCTGTTTGCACCCCCCTTGTTCTTTTCATTTGTTTGTTTTGCATTTTTAATTTTTAAAATTACTTTTATGCATCTAAAAATCATATAAAAAATCATGAAACTTATTTTTAGTTTTATCAAATTTTTCCATATTTTCTTTTCTCATTTTATTTTATTTTGGCATCTGTTTTAATTAATTACATTAATTTTCTTTTCTTATTTGTTTCACTTGCACACACCAACTTGTGAAATTTATTTCTCCTCATCTATAATACATTTTTAATCCGTTCTTTTTGAATCTGTTAGGTGACATATTAAATTGCATAAAAACATTTTTTTTCATTTTTAAAACTTTTCCATATTGAATTTTGGTCCCTTTCTTTTACATGTTGAATCACTGTTCTTATATGATCTTTGCCCAATTGTTTGAGACACTTAGTTTGTGATTTTTGGTTTGATCTTTTTTCACATGTTACTTGACTGAGTTATATTTTTTTTGGGTATTTTTTGGGAATTTATTGGACCACTTTTCTATTTTTGGTTGATTTTCACTTGTGGTTTGAATTTGGTTGAGGCATGCTTAGACACTTGACCTAGTTTGAGTGCATTTGTTTACTTGTGATTGATTGATGCTTGAAATGTTTTTATGGTATGATCATGTTCTGTTTGAGCTTACTTGTGGCTTTGGAATCATCCTCATTTGATCATTTTCTAATTTGTTCTTGATTTTACAAGTTGATGTTGTTTTGGACTTGAATCTTGTGATATGTTCAACCTAATCTTGTGATGTTTCCTTGCTTGATCTCAACCAATGCATGAGGCCTTTTTGTTTGATTTGTATGACATGCTAGAGGTTCTGACCTTCTTGGTTTAAGGTGCTTTATGTGACATGTTCTCACTCTTTGCTTCACATGTTTCTTTGTTTGTTGGCATGAATGATAAGTGGATGCTTTGATTAACTTTGATGCATGTTTTGAATGTGTTGCTTAAGGTTTCATCTTGCATGACTTGAGTTTGATTTTGGTATGATGTTGATACATATGCTACTGCCCCTTGGGTTCATTACTTGGTTTTCATCTCACTTGATCATCATGGTTTGATTTGTATGATGCATATCATCATCATTGGTTTTGTGGTTTCTTTGGCTCATAATGCATCATAATGTGAAACATTCTTGCATGTTTGGATTAGATGATCATGATATGAATTGAATTCTGACTTGGTTTCACTTTCATCTTATTTTGTTCATGTCATCTTTGTATGAACTCTTAGTGTGTGAAATTGTGAATCTTGTGCAAGTTTACTTGCATCCTTTCTTGTGTGCCTTCACTTGTATACTTGATATGTGCTTATATGATCTTGGAAGCATGTTCTATGTTATGATTTGGATATGATGATTATGGTGTGCTTGCTGCCCTATCTCTTTTCTTTTTCTTCCTTTCTCTTTTCTTCTCTTTCACTCTTTATCATCCCATGAATCTCAAGACTTGTTCAAGTCTTGGATTCTCTTCTCCTTAGAGCTACCTAGTCCAACTTAATTTTTGCTTAAGATTGGAGTAGGATTAACATTAGGTTAGGTAGTCTTTTCTCCTAAACCTCACTAACCCTAGGATATCCATGCATGATAACATTAGGACTCTTAGTTTCCCTTTATAATTTCCCTTGCGTTGTTTCTCTTCTCATCTCAAAAGAAAAGTAAAAAACACTTAATAAAGGTTAACGTGTATTGCGCTTGAGCCTTACATGTGGGAAGTGGGGAAAGAGGGGCTTCCTCTCATTCTTCTAGGATACCTAGTGTACGTCCTGTTGGGGATGATGCGCGAAAGTATTCGTTCATATATTTAAGACTTTGGTCCAATGCAAGTTGCAACCAACTGTAAGAGACACTTCTTCCTAAAAAACTTCAAACCAACAATAACGTCTTTCCTTCGGGAATTCTTTTCTCATCTCACTCACTCTCAGCGTACGAACGTGCTTCTACTCGTTCTCTTGCAAGATGGTAACGCACTCGGACCAGAGAGCCTGCAACACCTGAGCTAGAACGTCAGTCGTTCCCAAAAAAAACACAAACAAAGCGACCCTCGTTGAGGGGAACTACGTCGCTCTGATTCTCATGTTCCCGATGAGATACGTAGGCAGTAGGGTAAGGCCCATGCGAGCACTTCTTTTATTTTCCCTACATTTGTTTCTTGCTCTCTCTCTCTCTCCTTTCTTTTTCCTTTTTCCCGTTCCTTTTCCTTTCCAGTAGCAGCGGAGCTCCAGACGACGACACCCTTTGATTGAAGCAGAAAGCGTGGATCCCATTGGGATAAATACACATTGCTGGCGACTCTGTTTCGGTGCCACTTTCGCGTTTGTACTTGGATGAAAATCCCAGGAGCGACAATAGGCGACATGCTCGAAGTCTATATGGACGACATGATCATAAAATCTCATGAGGAAACTGATCACACTGCCCATTTAAGGAAGGTCTTCGAACAGGCCAGAAAATACAAAATGTGTTTCAACCCGGAGAAGTGCACGTTCGGTGTCCGGGCAGGAAAGTTCCTCTGCTTCTACTTAACGGAACGAGGAACCAAAGCCAATCCTGATAAGTGCCGAGCATTCTTCGAGTTTCCAACACCCAATTCAAAAAAATTCATCCAGTCCCTCAACGGGATGCTCGCGTCATTGTCACGTTTCGTGGCCAAGTCTGCCCAACACGCCTTACCATTCTTCAAACTCCTTCACAAGGAGGCAACATTCAAATGGACCGAGGAATGTGACAAGGCTCTTCTCCACCTGAAACGGGAACTCTCAGAACCACCCGTCCTCTCTCGTCCGGACAACGGCGAAACTTTATACCTGTACCTCGCCATAGCAACCGAAGCGGTAAGCGCCGCTCTCATCCACGAGACACCTGACGGGCAGAAGGCCATATATTTCACGAACAAAGCACTGCAAGGACCAAAGTTAAGGTACCAACAGATAGAGAAAGTGGCTCTGGCCCTCATCAATGCATCCAGAAGATTAAGACACTACTTCCTAGCCCACACAATCGTGGTTCGAACAGATCAACCCATAAAGCAGCTGCTGGGACGACCAGACATGGTCGGTCGAATGCTCAAATGGTTGCTTGAACTTTCCAAATTTGACATCCAATATGAAAGCAGGAAAGCCCTAAAGGCCTAGGCTCTGGCCGACTTCGTCGTAGAAATGACTATCGCAGACTCCCCCGTGAGCGAGGCGCACAAATGGACCATTTTTGTGGATGGTGCCTCCATCTTAGCAGGAAGCGGTGCGGGCATCATACTGGTAAGCAACGAAGGAATCATCGTTGAAGTGTCGCTCACCCTGTCCTTCCCAACCTCTAACAACCGGGCTGAGTACGAAGCCTTCCTCGCTGGATTACGTCTAACCGAGGACCTGGGCGCAGAAGAAGTCGTCATTTGCACAGATTCACAACTCGTGGCCCTTCAGGTCCGAGGAGAATATCAAGCCAAAAATGACAACCTAACCGAATACTTAGTCCTGGTCAAAAAGGAAATGGAGAAGTTCACAATGGTAGAAGTGAAACATGTTCCTCGCGAACACAATGTCCGAGCAGATGTTTTGTCCAAACTGGCTAGTACAAAGAAGAAAGGCGGAAACAAGTCCATCATACAAGAGGTTATACCTCGACCCAGCATCGAGAAGGCTTCCCCGACCCTTGACGTACACGTGATCGGCGACAACAATTGTTGGATGACCTCCGTTTCCAACTACCTCGCCAAGGACGAACTCCCGTCCGACCCCTAGTAGGCCAGCGTAGTTATGCGAAGAGCCTGCTCTTACGTCCTGGTCGAAGATAAACTCTACCGGTGAGGATTTTCCATTCCACTGCTCAAATGCGTCGAGGAAGAAATGGTCGCTCACATCTTGCGTGAAATCCACGAAGGAATCAACGCCCAACATCTCGGTGGAAGGTCCCTTGCCCGAAAGGCCCTCCGAGCAGGATATTACTGGATGACCATGCAGCACGACGCTAAAGAACACGTGAAGAAATGTGATAAATGCCAATGGCACGGGGACATGCACCTGGCTCCACCTAACGAGCTCCAGGCTATGTCCTCCCCGTGGCCATTTGCCTGGTGGGGCCTAGACATCCTAGGACCCTTCGTGGTAGGATCAAATCAGAACAAATACCTAATAGTGGGCGTAGACTACTTCACAAAATGGATAGAAACGGAGGACCTGGCCAAAATAACTGCCTTCAATATATTACGTTTCTACAAATGAAACATCCTCGCACGTTTCGACATCCCCAAAGCGATAGTAACAGACAATGGGACACAATTCACGGAGAGGAAGTTCCAAGACTTCGTTGCCCAACTAGGCACGAAGCAACACTTCACGTCCATCAAACACCCTTAAACAAACGGGTAGGCTGAAGCAGCTAACCGGTCATCCTTCGAGGCCTCAAACGAAGGCTCGACGAAACAAAGAAGGCTTGGGTCGAGGAGCTACACAGTGTCTTATGGGAATACCTCACAACTCCACACTCTACAACGGGGGAAACACCTTTTTGTCTAGCATACAGGACAGAGGATGTAATCCCCGTCGAAGTTCACGTACCCTCCATGCGGACAGAGTCGCCCCTAGATGAGGAGATGAACGACGGATCATTAAGAGAGGAACTCGACGTCGTCGAGGAAATCCGAACTGGGGGAGCCCTCCGCGAAGCCTCATTAAAACAAAAATTACCATCAGGCACAACGCCAAGGTGATACGACGAGAGTTCAACATGGGAAGCCTTGTTCTAAGGAGAAACCACAAAGACTCTCGCGAGGGCAAACTAGCCGCTAACTGGGAAGGACACTATCGTGTCCGAGCAAAAATGGAAAATAGGGCCTATTACCTAGAACATCTCAACGGGGAAGAACTAGCTCGACCATGGAATGCCAAAAAGCTAAAACAATACTATAGCTAAGGCCCTAATTCTCATTTCAACCCGTCACGACGACGAACGTCAGCTACCGACCATTATGCACGCCTTGGTACAAGTGTCGTATACCAATAAAGCAGAATCCCGCTCAGTAACAAGCCGAGTATCTGCTCGACAGCGGTCCTCAATCGAGCACCGCCGTCGTCAAAGTACCATGACTGGCAGAACCCCAGCTCGCGATGGGACGTTCACGCCGTGAACTCAGGCCTCAAACGCGACCTGAGCTCTGCATCCCCGCCAGGATATTCCCCGGCCGTTCGACCAGTACCCCTCACTGCCGAACACATCTACAACGAGCAATCCCCTGAAACTTCAAATAAGTCAAAATACTCCCTATCACGGGCAGACGTACATTCACAACGAGCATGAGCACAACACTTAGCAGAAAATATAAGCAAGTAAAACCATGCAAATAGCGAAACCGGCCACCAGGATCGGACACATAATTTAAATATGATAAATGGTCACTAGGACCATGATTGTACTGGATTACATAAACTGGGGGTCACGCCCCCAAAATAGGTTACAACAAATACACGGCACGCAGGCCGGATAAATTACAACAACAAAAAGTAAATTCTTCACTCATCCATCTGGTCGGCAGGCTCGGGCTGAGGCTCCTGGTTCTTCGCGGGTTGATCCTCGGCATGCTCTTCAAGAAGGGAGTCAGGCATAGCGATTTGGCCTTCTTCAACATACGCTAGATGATGAGTACCCTCGGTGGAAAAGTCAAGTCCAGGGTTCACCACCCGCAGTTGAGACACGGCATTCTTGAAGGATTCGTCCGCAATGACGATATTATCACCCTCGGCCGCCAACATACGGGCGACTAGCTCAGACATTGTCTTTAATTCCTTCACATCCTCGGGTTCATCTTCGCCCAGAGCATTGACCGCCCTCAACTGCTGGACCAGCTCCTCAGCTGCTTTCTTCTCCGCAGCCAGTGTAGAATTCTCCTTCTTCAGCCTGGCCACTTCCTCGTCAGCCTTCTTTCGGGCATCGCCAGCACTCTTCACCTCTTCTGTGAGAGATGCCATGGTAGCCCGAGCATCCTTGAGTTCAGACTCAGTTTCTGAATCCCCTTTAGCATATATGGCCGCCATCTCCAGAACTCTGACTAGTACAGAGGCATCTTGGGCCACCAACGCCCTCTTGCTCCGGCGATCCATGCTTTCCAGCCGAAGAGATTCTGCCTGCGGCACGACCAAGGAGTTCGCCTCAAAGAATCTTCTATCAAGTATGCAAGGGGGAAGCTCGAACTTCCCTTTCTCTGGGGCCCGACTGAGATCCACAACGTCGTTGGCCCTCGGCCGCTTGGTTTGTGAGGTCGAAGGCAGGGGAGATCCCCGGGGAGCATGAGTGGGAGAAGAGGTCCCTGCAGCAGATTGAACAGGAGTGGGAGCACGCGCATTGGCAAACCGAGACTTCGGAGGAGCCATTCCGGGCTTGTTCCTCGTAAGAGCATTCTTCACCATCCTCTCATGAGCCTGAGGCATCTGACCTGCACAAACAGAATACGAGCATGTTAGATACGAGAAAAGAAAATAGTCCAGGAAAATTAAAATAACTAAGACTACCGAGCAGCTTCTGGACTTCCGCAGGAGTCTTGCACTACAGGAGTGCCTTGGTATTAATAAAGTGGTATTCAGCCCTCTGGCTACCATCCGCCTCGAAGATCGGTTCACCCTTCTTCGTCCAGAACTCAGCGAGCAGGAAGGAGTTAACGTACTTCACCATAGTCTCGTACGCAACAACATCCTGCGCGTCTAACTAGTGCGGCTGAAGAACGTAATCGCCAGGCTTCTTGGTGAAATGGTCGGGTCCCTAATGGATGGGGAACTTGTATACTCTCTCCCCGATAAACTTCCCAGCCTCGTCACGCAGCTCATTTACCTCCTCGTCAACCTCGATCTCCCAGAGATAAGTGTTATCCTGGGCATCTTCCGATACAGGCTCGATGATGTAGTACCTCTCGTTGAACGTCCGTACCGACTCAAAAAAAGGCTTGAACAGCTTGCAAGGCTGTTTCAGCGAAACCCAACCGTACTTCCTCCCCGACAGCTGCCGTTGAAGATGAAAGACAGTGAAAAATAAAGGGAGAGTAGCCCCTATTCTCAGATACTCGCACGTCAGCTCGAACACCCGGATGAAGGCCAGCGAGTTCGGCAGCTTCAAGTGCACAAACACTGACTGCTGAAAATCAGTGAACGGTAATCTCAATCCCAACTCTTTGAAGGAATATTCATACATAGTAAAGCGATCCCTGAAATCTGTGCAGACCCGATCATCCTCAGAGGGAAAGTGCACCTTCCACTCACCCTCTGGCCCGACTTCCATAAAAACATCCCCTAAATACACCGCAAAGGTGGACCAGTGCTCGGCTGGTTCAGCCACCTCCCACTCCTCCGCGGAATCCTCAATGGTATCCTTTTCCATATCCTCCATTTCCTCCTCTTCCCCGACCTCGCTGGGGATACTCGAAGTCGTCGAACTACTGCTGTCCGAGGAACTTGCTTCTTCCTCGGACGAGTCCAGGATAATTTCTCCATCTGGCCCCGTCACCATATCGATCACCTGAAAAGCAGAGAAAAAATTGAATTCGACGATAGATCAAATCCACCCTTCCACCGCTAGTCAAGTGAAAGGGTGTGCAAAGGGCTGAGGACGACGTCCCTGGCCTAAGCCCTAACATCGAACAAAAACTCTGAGAGTCTCCCACGAGGAGATGCCCGGAGCAAGCCGCTTCCGTACGAGGAACTTCCTCGAGCCACTTCCCGGTTTCCATTTGAAGCACCGCCGGAAACTGCAAAGCTTCACTGGAAATTGGGAAAGCTCGTCAGAAACTTTATCGCTGCTTCTGAATCTGAACGATAACAGCTGTTACGCATGCATCATCATTGCAATGATGCCGGAAACTACCCGATTCACCAGAATATCCTAAAACCTAGCGGCCTCATCGGTGGTGGAAAATGGCACGACCACCGTCTACCACCAACAATCACCGGAAACAAATCTATTTCATCTTCTACACCTAAACCTAACCGCATGCAAGACTACAAACAACCGTCAAATGGATAAAAGAGCAAAAAACCAGCGAACTTACTTGATTAAGAAGGTAAATAGCGGCTGCCTGAAAGTTGATGTGGTGGCCAGAATAGCAGACGACGGTGACGGGTAGGAATCCTGAAGAAGTTGAAGAGAAACAAGAGCGAAAATTTCAGAATGGAACGAGTTCCCCCTTTTTATACAGAGGGACACGTGCGATGGCACACCCTCGTAGGTCATGATGGCTATTAATTAGCCATCATTGCCTAGCAACTGCTGTACAGAACTCTATGAACACGTGGCGCCCTAATGTTTCCAATTCCTTCCAACCGTTAGCCTCCCCGTACGACGGGCAGTTCTATCACGGTCAGGAACATCACGGGGACCAAAGGCAGCGGGCACCATGAGACAAACCTCCTACGTCTCCAAGCGACGACCCTATGTTAGCTCCCCGGAGCCACGAGCTATCCTTAAGTCATCACTCCCATGTTCGGGAGCAACGACTTAGGGGGCTTCTATACTGGACTGGACCAATGGATGGACAAGGCCCAATCCACCTCTGCTCCCAGAATGGCCCAATCGCCTAAGTCCATTCCACAAAGGGGCAAAAGTCACCTTTCTGCCCCCCCAACCGGGCAAGGACTGCATCGCTCCTCCCCAGAAATGCTGCCCGTTCCGCACGGCTTCTTCACTCCCCGAATAGCCAGGGGCATGTGCCTAACATTATGCCTATGCCCGACATAACGGCTAGTTTTGGGCACCCTGTCTGACATAACGGCTAGTTTTGGGCAGTTACCTACTCTTCGGGGAAACGGTTATTTCCCCCCGAAAATAGGACCGTTAGCCACGCGCTTGGGGGCATTATATAAACCCTCTCACTTGAGAGGGTCAGGTATCAAATATTCACCCTCGAAACTCACGCTTTGTACTTGCCCCTTTTCTCTGACCCTTTCTTACTTGAGCGTCGGAGTGCCTTGCAGGTACACCCCTCCTCCTCTCCATACGTCCAGCATCTCAGACGTACTTGGTGGCCCACTTCAACAGGATCTGATCCAGTCTTCACGACCAAATAGTAAGAGGAAGATTACTTTTGATGTTATGGATAAGGAAGTACAAAAGATGTTTGTCATCTGAAGTAAGCGTTTCTATTTGTTTCTATCTTGGACAAAGATTCGACACTAGAAGTTGATGCCAAATTTTTACAATTGGGATGAAAGTAGCATGACTGGTGAGCTTGTTGTAGTTGGCATAAATTAGGAGAAGGTGTGTTGAGAAGACATTGTTGAATCTATAATGTTCAACAAAACTACCTTTCTCTCCACACTTTATTGTCTGAGAAATAAGTGATGGAGTAATGGTGATAGGAAAGCCATATACATTGGATTGTATTGACTCAATATCCTGACCAAAATGGCTAACGGAGGCATTTAACTAGAACTCTATTACGAGATTAGTGTAGACGGGTCCATGAAGCATGTCAAAGTAACCTTTCAATTTTTTATTTTGGAAATAGTTTTCATTAGATCAAAATCTTTGTCTTTCAACTCATCGAAATCAAAAAACTTTTCATTGATAGCAAATAAAAGTTTTTCATCTCCGTTGAAGGTTTTTGTAGACATCTTTGAATAAAAAGAAAAGACTTTTAAACTAGATTTGAAGACACAAAGAGATGGAAATGAAATGTGATCTGAATAGTGTATAACTAAATTGTAAAAAGGGAAGTGAAATGATCATAAAATCTCAAACGCCTCCTTGAAAATCCAAAAGTTACGTTACATTTTGAATATGGATTATCATTACTATTCTAGTGATATGAATCCAAGGCGTGATATTTTATTTTTTTTAAATATAAAAACCACATATTACCTTGGTTTTTTCATATAATCGAGAGGGGAAACCACATATTACCAACAATCCAGAAACCTTTCTTTTTTATTTGTAAATATTCTTTGTAATCAATGAAATATTAAAAAAACAAAGTTTATTTACCTCGATTTTCTATTAAAACGAGGGATAAATTATTTTACCTAAACATTAAAAACCATTAGTGATTCTGTTGATCAAATATTTGTCGTTCATTTCAAGGCATATCAATACTAAAGTCACTGCCATTAGTGATCCGCGTGAAACATAAAACAATTTCATTATAAAAGCATATTATCTGAATATGAAGAAGCAAGTGAAGCATCATGAAGTGCTTGAAACTATTAATATCTATCTCTTTAAGGTTTGAAAGATCATTTTCCATGAAAAGATCGCTAATATGGATGCAAGAGCAGAAACTATTTGGGTTTAAGGTTTGTGTTCTTAAATATTTATTTGAGCGAAAATCATTTATTTATCTAACCTTTTTTATCAACCCTTTTTTGTTTTATATCATAAACAAATCCATGCAAGGTAAAACCATTGAGAATATAGTCGCACCCATCATTTGTTCTTGCCCAAACATCAATGATTCGAAGATCTAACATATGATCTTCATGGACTAGTTAATTTTTATTTTAATATTTTGTGTAAACAATGTAATATTCTGGGTAAACATTGTAGTTTGTAAACAAATTGATTTATTAATATCATGTGTAATCAATGTAACAAGTTTTAATTAAAAAAAATCTATCTTACCCCTCGGTTTTATGGATAAATTGAGAGGTATGAGACACTGTTTTTCTAAATAATAAAAATGCAGATGTTGGGGTTCGAACCCATAATTAGATAACTTTACCCCCCAGTTTTTAATTAAGCGAGGTGTTAAGTGACATCCTTTCATTTCACCATTCATTACATCACCTCAGTAGCCGAGGTCATATCTCTTTCGCGTGCGACTGTTATACCCCAAATTTTTACCCCTTAGATGTCATAACATCTTGCACTTGCATTTAGGTTTCAATCATCTTTGCATTGTTAACTAACCATCATATCTTGCCAGTTTGTTCTTTTATGTAAAGGTTAGGTTTTTCACAAGAAAGAGTGCAAGGTCATTAATCCAAGTTCTCACATGTTTCAAAGTCTCCTAAGACACTCTTTGGCTCCATACAACCACCCCAGTGTTCACTAGGTGATTGAGATGGGTAGTTGAATTCATCTGTCCAAGAAAGTCAACTGAGGCTCCAAAGTTCAAACATTTGGTCTTACAAGCTAGTCATTAAGCTCTTAAGTCAAATTCCATGATCTCATTGTGTTTGGATCAAGAGAAATCAAGAAGAGACCATCAGATTGAGAGTTGTGGAATTAGGGTTTTAACCTGAAGAATCACAAGGAACCTTGGTGTGATCAGTCAATGCCTTGATTGGTTCATCAACCAATTAAGCTCACATACATCCAAGAGATCTTATCCAATAAGAAATCAAGAGTGTTTGACTCCCATCACAAGGGCAATGAACCTCAAAGTTCATCTGGCCCCAGATTAGGGTTTTCTTCAGAAGAAAGTCGACTGTGCCCTAATTCATGGTCAAAGCATGATCCCAAACCATGGGACATGATCCTTTGTGTTCATATATATCTTTGGAACTCATCTAAAGTATTGGAGAAGTTCAAAGTTACAAATTCATTGAGGATCGCACTATGGAATTCATCTGACCTAATTTTCATCTGACAAAGTCAAACCTTTGACTTTTGATACCTTGATCCAAGATGAAGCCTTTAAGTTGTATTCCATAAAGACATGCTTAATTATTGAGTTAGAGCATATGAAATCAGCATTTGAAAGGTTTCTTGCAAAAAGGGCAAGGTTTGGTTCTTAAATTCTTCTAAGTGTGGAAGAATTCACTCCTTGTGCAAATTTGGAAAAGTTATAACTTTCAAACCACACATCCAATTTTTGTGACTCAATGTTCAAATTGAAGCTCTCATCATGAACTTAAAAACATATTAGAGGATCCTTATTCAAAAGAGGCTTGTTTTTTAAGTTAGGAGGCTTAGAAATTCAAGGCAATTAAAGACACAGTGAATTTTCACTACATTTTGCCCTAAAATTCAGCCAACTTCATCTCCATTTATCACCCTGATCCCTTTGGATCTAGGACTTGGAGTGATCATGAAAATTATAGAGGACATTTGGGGCTTTCCAAAAAGTACTAGAACTCCCCAATCCATGGAGGGAGTTGAGAGATTCGAAGAAGAGAAGTTTGGTGTCCATTTCTTGAATTCCAAGTTACCAACATGTGCATAATGATGCATAACCACTCCTAATCACCAAAACTCTCACAATTCTGATGGTTAAAGGCAATATTAGTATAGCTTGGACCTCTTCCACAAAAATACAAGTTGCAAACTTAAAATATAGTAGTTTATGTCAAGTTAAGGCAAGTGGATACATGAGAGATAAACTTTTTCAAGGAAGTATGGTCATTCCAATTTTCTTACAACATAGAGCCTTGTTCCAATCCAATCAATATAGCTCAACAGTCCTAACACTATTTCTGACCATTTGCTAAAGTGCTTGTAGCCTCATGACTCAGCATACAGCTTGCACGAAGGGAGTTGCAAGAAATGGCAAGTTTGGCAAATTGTGATTTCTGCCCATACCTCAAGCCTCTCACTTCTCCTATAAATAGAGGATCAATCCTCAGTCCAAGACACACTAGAATCACCCCTAAAGAAATGCTGATACTCTCTGAAATCTCTCACTCACTTATTTTTCCAATTTTGCAAGAACACTGCTCCAGATCATTCCACTCGTGCATTTCATAAACTAACCTCACAAACCACCTTTAAACACTTCATAAAGCTCATTAATACCACTGAAACATTTCTGTAACATCCTATACATCATCTGCCATTTTCAACCTCCATTGTTGCAAGAAGGATCGGGTTCCACTTTTGAGGTATTTTCCAAAGTTGCCGACCACCTCAATCTCCTCTCCTAGCATCAACAAGGCAAGGCAGATAATCATTTCCATTCTGTAAGTACCACAGAAGAAGCCTTGGACTTTCTCCAAGAGGTAAGGTCTTCCAACCTTTGAAACTCGCATGTTCATGCACTGTTCTATCTTCATTTTATTGTTAAAATGTAGTATGTATTGTGCTTTGTTGTTCTGAATGTATGCTTGCTTTGGTTGGTTTGAATATCTCATGTTATAACATGTTGAAGTTTTGTGGAGTTGCACTGTTGTGTGAAGATTTGTGAATCATATAGTTGTTGTTAGTTGAAACCAGTGCCATATTCGTGTCCCTGGTGAAGAATGCTCCACTTTTGTTTTTTACATCTTGTGATTTGATGGAGTAATGAGTGAGATATGGTTGATGGAAGGTCTGGCCATGGTGTTGTTCTAGGGCACGAGCGAGTGAGGGAGAGAATGAAGAAGATGATGGTGATATGGCACCCAGTCAGCCCAACGTGGCGCTGAGGTGGCCATTTGGTTTGTTTCTTAAAATAAAAATAATCAGAAGCGTTATATGTTTGGATGTAATAGCCACCCCAGTGGTAGAAACCTTGCCATGCCTTTCCTTTTCGCCTGCCTTGCCTGGGTTTGATCCTGCGGATCAACCCTTTTGCACATTTTTCTGATTTTTTGCTTGCCTTACTATTTTATTGTGTGCTCGCACCTTGTTATCACACTACGCGCATAGCTCGGATGGTGAGTGTTTTGTGGCTGAATATCCAAGGGTGTGGGTTCAACACCCATATGAGACATTCCCTTCTTTTTTTAATACTTGTTTTATTTAAATCTTTATGGTTTGTACCTTGATTTCATTTGTTCATAACTTGTTCATTTTTTATCCTTTTGTATCCATTTTTTTGCAAAATGTTCATTGAAATGTCTATTTTTTTATGGTGAAAAGAAATTGTCCAAAATAATTATTTATGAGACATTTGTAAATGTTGAAAGTGAAGGATCTTTTTAGGGTTTTCATGAAAACTTCTTTGTATCTTTTGGTTCTTTTGCCATGATTCCTTGGTTTGCCTTTATTGTTTGGAACCTAATGAATGTTGTTTGAACCTTGTATGAAGTTATAACATTGTATATCATTAATACAACCTTGATACCATAATGCTTAAATGTGTGACTATCTTTGCAAATACCTTGTTCATACCATGAGATCTTGTTAGATCATTTACCCTTGTGACATGAAATTGTTTGGCCAAACATGTGCACATGTATGCCTTGAATCTTTGATACCATGTTTGAGTTGTTCTTAAGTGTTTATATGTCTTGGATTGAATGCATGAACCTCATGATGTTGTCACCCCCTTTAAATACATGTTTAAACCCCAATACTCATGTATGGTTGTTACCTACTTGTCAAACATGTTAAAGCTTGTTCACATGATCTCTTTAATGTGTTTACCTTCTGTTTACATGATTGTTGTTACACATGTATGCTTATGTGCTTGTTGGTTGTTACCTCCTCCTTGTTGAACTTTATTCATAATTGATTTCATACCATGAGAACTTGGTTCATTGTTTGCTTAGGTGTTGTAACATTTTTGTTTCATATATATTCTTTGGTTGTCACCATGATCTGTTTATCCCCATGTGAAGATTTTGGTTTTTACCTTAAACTCTTTGGAATTAATCCTTGCTTTGAGTGTGGTTACATTCATATTCTTAGCCTTGGTGATTACCATGCTTATACTTTCATCTTGCTTCAATGATGTTTGTTATCTTGAACTTCTTTAAGTTATCCCCTTTAAGTGAGGCTAGCTCTTTAGCTCTCCTCCTTAAACCCTCTTTGTTCCCTTCCTTCCAAAGGAAAGTCTCTCTATTGACCTCAAAGTCATAGATAGCTCATTTATCATCTTGGCATCATTAGAGTCATCCCTTATCCTCATTAGGATCAATCCCTTGGCCTCATTAGAGCCACTTCTCCCTTTAACCTAATTAGGTTCCCTTCTTGTGAGCACTATCATCATAGTTGCTCACTCCCCTCCTTGGCCTCATTAGAGCCATCTACATTATGACTTAGGTTTCACCTAGAGTTCTTCAACTCTATGTGAGCATCATCATCATGATGTTCCTTTCCCCTTTGGCCTTATGAGAGCCATTCACCTCTTAAACTTAGAACTAGGATAGATCTCTTAAACTCGATGTGATTCACATCATCATGAGTATTCACTTACCCTTTACAATTTAGACTTAGAGAGTTCTTTAACTCTATATGAGTACCATACTCATTCCCCTTGGAACTTTGGCCATAGTCAATGGTTCCTCACCCCTTAGTTAGGTGAACTACGGTTGCTATGATTCTTTAGTCAGGATACATAGGCACAAGACGCGACGTCTTGGCGAGCATACTTAGTATATACACCCTTAGGTCTTTACCTTTAGCACTTTGGTCTTCACCATAGGTCTTTACCTTACCCTTAGCATATTTCCTTAGCAAGCAAACATAACATAACATAAATACAGACAAGAGGTTCATGTATAGTACTACAGATACTTAGGGTGCTAATACCTTCCCTTAGTATAACCAACCCCAAACCCCCGATCTCTTAGTTGTGTCTTCACATAGCGCAATTAGGGTTTTCTTTCGATCTTTACCCTTTCCTTTAGATAAATCAAAGCTTGTTGGTGAACTTAAAAGATGTGTGATTTAATTTAATTAATAGCTTGATATCTGATTCTCACTGCAACAGAAATGGCGACTTCACTAGGGAGACTTTTGAGGGTTACGCCCACCTTGTTTTGTTTGTTTTATTTATGTTTTACTTGCTTGATTGTACATATCTGTATATTTGTTTGGGTTCTTCTGTTTGGCAGGGTGCTACTTTTGAGTGGTAAGATAAGTCCTAACTCGGATTTGAGATACACATATGATATGATTGTGGTGTAATCAATAGTCGACTGTTAGGAGTAGTCCTAACAAGTTTGGCATATGATGACCACGCTCAGTTGAGGCCCCTTTGGGATTATTGATGTCTGATGTGAGTAGTCGCATTGATGTCACTCTTTCTGACCTGGGAGTCCGTGAGACTGAGGACCGTAGTTACCTTTACCCCACTTGGGCTTTTTAGGACGTAGTGTGATGGCTATGAGGGAGTAGTCCCAAATAGTTGATACGCGATACTACACTCAGACGAGTTTATCTTGAGAATATTATTAACCCGCGTGAGTAGTCACATAGGCCAATAATATCCGAAAGATTTATCTATGACTCTGAGAACTTTTTAGAACCCTGTTCTATAGTTGATGAACTCATAGTACACACTTTTTGGGATGGGTAGACCATAGCTCCACGCATGAGACCCCTAAACCTAGGACTTGTGTACTTTTGATTGTGTGGACATATGTTTGTGTTTGTGCTTTTGTGTTTTGTGCATTGCATACATCTCATTGCATCCATTGTTGGTTTTAAGGAACTCAATCGTCTTTTTTGTTGAAAAATCATAGGTATCATGGATATTGAGAAAAGGAACTCTAAGAAGTACAATTTCAAGAAACCCAATTTGGTAGAGTTGAAATAAGCTAGTAGCCTTGGTATCTTGCCCTGAAAACTTCAGAAAGCATTATGGAAGATTGATTGGTATTCTCAGAACCAAGATGGAAGATGGTGTTCTTGACACATTGGTGCAGATTTATGACCCTCTTTACCATTGCTTCACCTTTCCCGACTACCAACTTATGCCGACATTGGAGGAGTATTCTTATTGGTTTGGTCTACTTGTGAAAGAATAGGAGCCTTTCAGTGGTCAAGAGAAGGTTCCTTCACCAAAGGAGATTGCTGATTCTATCCACTTAGAAATGTCTGAAGTCAAGCCTCACCTCACCACCAAGAATGGGATCAAGGGTCTACCTTCCAAGTTCTTATTTAATAAAGCCTTATTCCTAGCTAAGATGAATAGTATGAGAGCCTTTGAAGCAATCTTTGCACTCCTTATCTATGGCATGGTCTTGTTTGCTAATGTTGAGGAATTTATTGATATCAACGCTATTTGAATCTTCTAAAGTGGAAACCCTGTACCCACTCTGCTTAGTGATACTTATCACTCTATCCATCATAGGACTCTCCAAGGAAAGGGTACCATTTCATGTTGTGCACCTTTGCTCTACAAATGGTTTGTGACTCATTTTCCTCGAACATCACGCTTCAATGATAATCCAGACAAGCTTCGTTGGTCTCAGAGAATCATATCTCTTACCCATACTGATATCTTTTGGTACGATCCAGCTTATGACAAAGGAGTCATCATTGATAGTTGTGGCTTATTCCCCAATGTACCACTTCTTGGTGTCAGAGATGGGATCAGCTACAACCCTATTCTTGCTAGACGTCAATTTGGATTCCCTATGGAAGATAAGCCTAAAAATATCCTTTTGTCTGGTTTCTTGTATCTTAATGAGGAAGCCAGTTCAGAAACTAAGTGAAGTGTTTTTCATGCATGGGGAAAGCTCCACAAGAGAACTAAGAATGACTTGGGAAAGAGAAACTGTGTGGCCTTGGAACCATTCCTTCGCTGAGTTCGATCTCGAGCTTGTGATCTTAAGATGCCATATCTCCCCGAGAGACCTCCACAGCCTACTGTTGTATCTCCTTCTATCATTCCTATTAGCGCATGGAAGAGTATCAAGAAACTCTAGCAAGGATGAAACTTGAGAGAGACGTGTGGGAAGGAAAGTACTACACCATTTAGGATGAACAAATGGAGATGAAGAAACAGATGAAAGAGAAAGACGATTTGATTGAATGGCTTGAGAGACGTGTGATTGACTGACCTGTGGCGCCAGCGAATTTATTTTTCTTTAGCGTGCAACCCACTCCTAGCACTCATGAGTATTCAAGTATTCCACCGACGTCTGGCACTTGGAAAGGGATTGTTGACAAGTTAATTCTAGAGAATGACAAGCTGAAGAGACAGATAAGGATGCGTGGAGATTAGCCTCTCTAGATAGGGTTGCTTTTTAGGCCTAGCTGTTGTTCTTATCTCTTTGTATTTTGAGCTTCTTAAAAATAATTTGAAAGTTGTAACTTTTCTCAATATTTAAATGAATTGAAGCTCATTTCGAAACTGTCTCTCTTGAGTTCCTTAAAACCAACTGCATTCGCATTTCATCTTGCATTTTTGTTAAAACCTATCAAGGAACTAATTTTGTTTTGCAGACTTTGTAGAGATGGATTTTGAAAGGAAAGTAACTTGGTCGTACACCTTCATGGTTCCCGATGTTGAGCAGCTGAAGGAACTGGGAAGACTGATTGAAGATCCGGTGGCATTCTCATTGAAGTATGGAAGAATTCTCCCGCTGTTGTGGCTCCAAGGGGCTGAAGGACTGCTAGAGACTTTGGTTCAACTTTACCATCCTCTTTATCATTGCTTTGTGTTTCCATATTACCAACTGATGCCAATGCTGGAGGAATACTCCGCCTTGATGGGTCTCCCTGTCAACGATTCTCCTTCATTCTCTGGTTTAGAAGACGAGCTCAGCGCGAAGGACATTGCAAAAGGAACAAAGCTAAGGTTGTCTGATATTCAAGCCCACATGACCACAAAAGTGGGACTTGCTGGATTACCCGCTCAGTTCTTGTTCGAGAAAGCCCGTTACTTTGCTGATAGGAAGAATATTGTTCTCTTTGAGTCCACTTTCACTTTTCTAGCTTATGGACTGTTTCTGTTTCCCAACGCTAAAGACTTCGTCGACGTCAATGCTATTCAAATCTTTATGCTCAGGAATCTAGTTCCTACTCAGTTGGCTGATACTTATCATGGCATTCACTCAACGAACATACGAGATGGAGGACAGATCGTCTGTTATGTTGCTCTCCTTTATAGGTGGTTTATTTCTCACCTACCAAGGACCGCAACCTTTTGGGATGTGGAAGACAATACTATTTGGTCCAAAAGGCTCATGGAGCTTACCCATGCTGATATCAAGTGGTATGACCTAATCAATTGAGGGATTCTCATGATTCACAGCTATGGGGATTTCCCCAATGTACCTCTTATGGGCAGAAAGGGATGTATCAACTATAACCTCGTTCTCGCTCGCTGACAGCTAGGTCATCCAATGGAGGAGATACCTGATCTTGGCAATCTGAATAGGCTTTTTCTTGAGGAAGGAGAAAATCCTGGGTTCATGCTCAGAGTTGCACACGCCTGGCATTGCATAAACAGACAAGGATGGACCGCAATGGGGAATTGTGGCTGTACTATCACCGAGGCTTGTTTAGAATGGTCCCGTGAAATAGCTCTTGTGATGAGGATGCCTTATCCACGTCATAAGCCGCCTACAATTTAAGAATTGAAGCTGAAGAAAGTGCTGGAAGAACTGACTCTTGATAAAGCAAAGATGCTAGAACAAATCAACAACCTCATGAGGGAGCTCAGTGGAGAGGAAGGGCCGTCATCCAGTGGATTAGACTCCTAGTTTCCTTTTATGCTGTATTTTCTATTTTTCTTATGTAACGAACATTGAAGGTGTACCGCCTATGCTGTAATATTTGCAAATTTGCTAATGAAAGAGCTTGTTTCGAGAAATATCCTTGTTATTTCCTTGATTCTGTGGTTGGCATTTATTTTGCTAAAACTTTTCTAGCAGTAAGGTGTTGATAAATGATATTCTAATTTGCTGCATTCAACATGTCGAATGAAGATGTCCCATACCTGCTCATAGGACATCGCGTCTGGATTCAGTTTTAAAGCAGATTCTGTTGCTGAGATTTGTTACTGAATATTCTGTGAATATTTGGTTATCCTATGTGGCATCCAAAGCATTTTTGGATTGTGTTTATTTGTTGGTTTTTCGGATTTTCTGCTGTTTCTAATTATGGAGACATAATAGGAAACTTTAGATTGAAGACCTATTTTGTTGGAGTTTATTTTGCAGATTTGTGAGCAGTCTATTTGCTGCGTTTTTGAAGCCCAATTCAGTCCAGATTAAATGCTATATATTGACTGATGTAAACCTTGTTTAGGTGTGGAACTTACATGTGTTTTTGTTAGGGTTTTCGAGTGTATTTTGTGAGCCTAACTGGTATCATTCTGATAACAGTATAAGGACTAGTTTTTGTGTTGTAAGTTCTGTCAGTTACTCATAAGCTTTTAAGCATTGAGTTTCTTGTGTGTCAATTCTCATAAGCTTTGAAGTATTGAGAATTGTGTGTTTTGAAAGTGTGACTTTCGGTTTGTTACTTGTGTAGAAAGAAACCAATCACGGGCTGTGGTTGTAGAGGGATTTGAGGAGGGCCTCATACCTAGGTGAGTCTTAGGTAGAAGTCATAGGAAGGGTAGTGATTAAGTGAGCAGATTATTTGGTTATTGTATGATCTGTGAATTGATACTATCGTATATTGGTTTCGTCCTTGGCTTGGTAGCCCCCAAAGTAGGATTGTTGATCCGAACTGGGTAAACATATCACTGTGTTATTTACATTCTGCACTGTTATTTTTATTGTTATCTTATTCATTGTGTTGGATATCAGTGTCTCAACATCTGTGTAGGACATCTGATATCTGTGCCAGAATTTCAATTGGCATCAAGAGCTTGCACCCTTAATTGGTTCTGGGTGAGATTCAGGGAAGGTACTTTCTGGTACAATGGACAAGGATGGAGGATTTTTGAACAAACCACCTCTGCTTGATGGTTCCAACTATGACTATTGGAAACCAAGGATGATAGCATTCATCAAATCCATCGATGATCAAGCATGGAAAGCTGTGATAAAAGGATGGGAACCCCAAAGGTTAAAGATGAAAAAGGTACCCCTACTGATGTGGTGAAGGTAGAGGAAGACTGGGATGATGCAGATTACAAAGGGTTCGTGGGAAATTCCAAAGCCATGAATGCATTGTTTAATGGTGTTAACAAGAATATCTTCAGGTTGATTGAACATTGCACCATTGCAAAAGAGGCTTGGCAGGTCTTGAAGGTTGCTCATGAAGGGACTTCAAAGGTGAAGATGTCAAAACTTCAGATTCTCACTACCAAGTTTGAAAATTTGAAGATGAAGGAAGATGAGAGCATTCATGATTTTCACATGAACATCATTGAGATAACTAATGCCTCAAGTGCCCTGGGTGAAAAGATGTCTGATAGCAAACTGGTCAGAAAAATCCTCAGATCTCTACCTAAGAGATTTAACATGAAAGTGACTGCTATAGAGGAAGCTCAGGACATAGATAAGATGAAAGTGGATGAACTTGTGGGATCACTTCAAACATTTGAATTGGGGATCAGTGAAAAGACTGAAAAGAAGAAGAGTATAGCTTTTGTCTCAAAGGCAAGTGATTCAGAAGGAGAAGGTAATTTGGATAGAGATGAAGGCCTCTCAGAAGATCTGGTGTTACTTGGTAAACAATTCAACAAAGTGCTCAGAAGGATGGATTGGAAGTCAAGATTAAATGTTAGGGACAAGCCATCTGACATCAGTAAAAATCATAATGCTGGGAGAAATATCAGTACTGAAGATAATTCCAACCAAGGGAGAGGAGCTCAGTGTCATGAGTGTGAAGGTTTTTGGCACATAAAATCTGAGTGCCCCACATATCTCAAGAAGCAAAAGAAGGGGCTATCAGTCTCATGGTCAGAAGATGACTCTGAAACTGAAATTGATGAGAAGCCTGGAAAGAGGGTTACAGCATTAACAGGTGTGTATGAGTCTGATGAAGAGTCAGTCAGTGAAGATCTCACTTTTGAAGAGCTAGCTGCTTCCTATAAGAACTTATGCATTAAAAGTGAAGAAATATGGCAGCAGAAAGAATAACAAAAGAAAGTTATTGCTCACCTAAAAGCTGAAAAGGTAGAGCATTTGGCTACTATCTCTGATCTGAAAAGTGAAGTGGTTGTTCTGAACTCTAAACTAGATAATGTTATCAAGACAGTCAGAATGCTTAATAGCAGCTTTGATGTGCTTGATGAGATTCTGAAGTCAGGGAGAGATGCTGGAGATGTTAGTGGTCTTGGGTTTGAAAGTTCCAATGAGGTGGACAAGGGAAAATGGCCTGAAGTGACACCTTCTCAATCTAAGAAAAAATTAAAGATGTCATATAACATGTTGCAACATCCTTACAGACATCAGAAGAATTTCACAAGAAGAAAGAATCAAAGATGGAAATGCCACTATTGTGGAAGGTTTGGCCATATAAAACCCTTCTGCTATAGATTATATGGCTACCCCAAGACAGGATTACAGTCTAGTAGGGAACAAGAGTGGGTTGGAGCAACGAAAGTATGGACTCCCAAGAGTAATGTGGAAGAACACATAGCTCATAAGTCCTTCAGTGTCTCTGCAAGGGAAAAGTGGTACTTTGACAGTGGATATTCCAGGCACATGACTGGTATCAAGGGATGTCTGTCAGATGTTAAGTCTCATTCTACTAACTATGTGACCTTTAGAAATGGATCAAAAGGGAGAGTAATAGGTGTTGGAAAACTGGACTGTACTGGTCAACCAAATCTGGAGGAGGTTTTACTTGTTGAAGGCTTAGATGCAAACTTGATAAGCATAAGTCAACTATGTGATCAAGGTCTCAAGGTCAACTTTACCAATGCTGAATGTCTGATAATAAATGAGAAGGGTAAGGTTATCATGAGAGGCGAGAGAGCATCAGATAATTGTTATCTGTGGAGTTCTGAGAACACTGCAATATGCTTGGAGACTAAGAAAGCTATTGGCAAGACTATTGAGTTAGAACAGGTGCTGATCAATTGTAAAGCCACTCATAATGTCTGCATGGTGAACTGTAATAATAAGATTAAACTTGGTAAGTATGTCAGCAAGGTAAATTTAGAAGGAGAATTTGGTGAATGCACTCTTGAGGCAAATCGGGTGCTCAAAGTCTGTGGATACCGCGCTTCTCTGGGCCCAGTCCACAAAAGTATAAATAGGCGGGCAAACATATTCTACCTACAGCAAACTCATTCTACAAAAATTCCTCTTGCCCCTTCTCTCCAAAGTTCACGAGTCTTAGGGTTTTCTCCTAACATTCTCAATATTGTACCGTGTGATCAATCAAAAATGTCTCAACATCATGGCACCTCTGATAACTGAGGATCTCCTTCAACCAATACTGGAGATGATGAATCACTGCGAATGATCAACCTCTCTGATCTTGTACTTGATATTGCACCTTTGAACGTTGTACCGGCTGACCCTAAAGGAAAACGACAAGCTTCTCACACAACGAATGTCAATATTCCTGGTAAGAAGTCTAAACCTTTTTCACCTAGGAAGAAAGTCCACTCCATGACTAGTTTGTATGCTGACCAAATAAGCCCTAGGAAATACGTGTCTGAAAAGGGGTCTATGTCTGGTTTAGTTGAGGAGAAGAAGGATTCTAAATCACGAGTTGTAAACAAGAATTCCACTGATGATGATGTTGTCAAAAAGGATAAGGAACTTAGGAGGTTTGTTGCCACGATTCTGAGTGGAGTTGAGACAGATGTCGGGTCTGATGTTCTAACATCTGTGGCAGGAAATATCAATAGCAGCCCTGCTGATAGGACTGATGATGGTGTTCCCATGCATGTGGACCGTGAAAGAATGAGTAAAAAGAAAGTTGATGTAAGAAGGACTGATGATGTTATTAATGTTGATGACCTCACTTCTGATGAGGAACCTATTGCTAGAATGCTGAGAAAAATTAAGAGAAGAAGAGAGAAAACTGTGATAAGTGAAGGCTCTAAGTCTTCGAAACTGCATGGAAAATCTGGAGGCGGGGAGGGAAAAGTTCAATCAAGGCCTCCTAAACAATGGAGCAAGGTTGTTGTGCCCACTAAGAAGAGAAAAATCACTGATCACAGTGAGTCTGACTATGAAGTTGCACAGATGTTCAAGACATCATTGGTATGAAAACCTCTACCTGCAAAAAGACTTATACTGAAAGTTCTATGAGAAATGCAGATAGATGGAAAATTGTGGATCAAAGGAGGATTGCTCTGGAGAGAGAGTCGGGGAAGGATTTCGATAAGTGTAAAGAAATCATGGATCTCATTGCAGCAGCTAGATTAATGAGAACGGTGTCTAAGATAGGACCCTGCTATGGAAATCTAGTCAAGGAATTTGTGGTGAATATATCTGAAGAGTGTGATGAGAACAGGGGTAACAACCTCAGAAAAGTGTCTGTGAGAGGAGAAGCTGTCACTTTTTCTCCTGAAATTATCAACAACTACCTGGGCAGGTGTAAGGAACCTCAACCTGAGTTAGAGGTTATAGACAATGTTGTATGCAAGGAGATTACAGGTGGATGTATTAGATACTGGCCAAATGAAGAGAAGCTGTCGTCTGGAAAACTGAGTGTCAAATATGCCATCCTTCACAGGATTGCTGTTGTGAATTGGGTTCCTACCAATCACACATCTACTATTTCCTCCACACTTGGCAGATTCATTTATGCTATCGGGAAAAAGGTTGCTTTTGATTTTGGGTCATACATCTTTGAACAGATTCTGAAACAAGCTAGTTCAACTGCTGTCAAGATGCCTATTTGTTTCCATTCCTTGTTCTGTGGTGTTATTCTAGATCAGTGTCCTAATCTTGTGTTAAGGAGTGACACTGCGCTCAAAAGAAAACCTCCTATGTCCCTTCACTACAAGTTACTTGGTGGAGCACATGTCTCAGACATTGTTGGGACATCTTCTCAGACTTCCAGTCATGCTAATCTTGATGATGAAATCATTGCACAGCTGCAAGAAACGTGCAAGGAACTGGAAGATTCCATCAGAAGAGACACTGCTCGGAAGGCCAAACTTGATCAGTTAATCAAAACCTTCATGGAGAAAAGGAATGCTTCTGCTGGGACAGCTGGTAAAGACCAAGGAACTGTTGAAGGTAATGCCTCTGTAGAATCTGATAGAGAATGTGAACAGAGTTCAGATGACTCAGGATCTAGGAGTGGTGATACTGATACTGATGTTGTTGCTGATGGAGAGAGTGAAGATATTGCAGAATCTGACGATGATGGTGCTGCAGAATAATGGCATAATTTCTGCAGAAGTTTTTTTTGTTTTTGTCTGGACACCTAGAATAGCTTTTCTATGTATCTCTTTTGAACTTTAACCTTTGTTGTGTTTTACTTATAACTGTTCTACTTGCCTTTGTCATATTTCTGGCTAAAAAGGGGGAGTAGTAGCATGTTTGTGTGTGGTGTGCTTGTGCTGCTGCAGTAGTTGAGGGGGAGATTATGGAATGTTGCTGCAGTTGAGGGGGAGTTTTGCTATGCTGCTATGCTGTGTTGTATGTTGTGATGTGTGTTGTATGTAGTTGAAGGGGAGTGCTGCTATGCTGGATTTTTTTTGCTATGTGTGTTGTTGGTATTTCGCTGCTGTCTGATATGGATTTTTTTTGCTTCTTTGCAAGTTTTTTTGGTGTGTAGTTTTAGCCAAAATAAGCCAAAGGGGGAGATTGTTATTTCCTTGATTCTGTGGTTAGCATTTATTTTGCTAAAACTTTTCTAGCAGCAAGGTGTTGATAAATGATATTCTAATTTGCTGCATTCAACATGTCGAATGAAGATGTCCCATACCTGCTCATAGGACATCGCGTCTGGATTCAGTTTTAAAGCAGATTCTGTTGCTGATATTTGTTACTGAATATTCTGTGAATATTTGGTTATCCTATGTGGCATTCAAAGCATTTTTGGATTGTGTTTATTTGTTGGTTTTTCGAATTTTCTGCTGTTTCTAATTATGGAGACATAATAGGAAACTTTAGATTGAAGACCTATTTTGTTGGATTTTATTTTGCAGATTTGTGAGCAGTCTATTTGCTGCGTTTTTGAAGCCCAATTCAGTCCAGATTAAATGCTATATATTGACTGATGTAAACCTAGTTTAGGTGTGGAACTTACATGTGTTTTTGTTAGGGTTTTCGAGTGTATTTTGTGAGCCTAACTGGTATCATTTTGATAACAGTATAAGGTCTGGTTTTTGTGTTGTAAGTTCTGTCAGTTACTCATAAGCTTTTAAGCATTGAGTTTCTTGTGTGTCAATTCTCATAAGTTTTGAAGTATTGAGAATTATGTGTTTTGAAAGTGTGACTTTCGGTTTGTTACTTGTGTGGAAAGAAACCAATCACGGGTTGTGGTTGTAGAGGGATTTGAGGAGGGCCTCGTACCTAGGTGAGTCTTAGGTAGAAGTCATAGGAAGGGTAGTGATTAATTGAGCAGATTATTTGGTTATTGTATGATCTGTGAATTGATACTATCGTATATTGGTTTCGTCCCTAGCTTGGGAGCCCCTAGAGTAGGATTGTTGATCCGAACTGGGTAAACATATCACTGTGTTATTTACTTTCTGCACTGTTATTTTTATTGTTATCTTGTTCATTGTGTTGGATATCAGTGTCTCAACATCTGTGTAGGACATCTGATATCTGTGCCAGAATTTCAATCCTTTTATTTACAATGTTTGCAAACTTTTAGTTCCTTGATAGTTTTGCTTGCATCTGCATTTGTATTTTTGCATCCTTTCATGTCATAACATGGGTTTTCTTTCCTGTCGTGTCTCATTCCATGGTCTTCTCTTCAGAACCGTCACGCTGAATCTTCGACGTCGATACAACACATGAGCCCAAGCTCGCTAGAGAATGTCTGAACACGACTTTGAAATGGACAGGGTCAACAACGAGTTGAATGATCTACGAGGAAGTATGGGCAGATTATGGAAGTTTTTCAAGTTATTAGAGCAAAGATGGATACTCAGACCACCGTGGTCTCTTAAATTGTCACTCCAGCCGTGGAGCCTGCTACTAATGTCAACAATTGTCTCTTATCACCATTTAGATTGCCTCCCAGTTTTGTGCCACCACCAACTACCGTGACTACTCAACAAGCTGTTCCCTTGGGCAATGAAAATCCCCAAGTTATCCCAACTTTTGCTCTGCCAGTAGTGCATACTCAAGTACATCCTATTTTTCACAATCCACAACCAGTTTATGACTACCCCCAAAATGTCTGAAGAGGGGGATGAACGACATGAAAGATTGAAAGAAAGTGTTGAGACTATCCAAAGAAAAATGAGGGCGATGGAAGGAAGCAATATCTTTAGTACTGACGCTAGAGATATGTGTTTGGTTTCTGGCTTGGTGATTCCTCGAAAGTTTAAAACTCCAAGTTTTGACCTGTACTCAGGCGCGACATGCCCAAAATCGCATTTGATCGTGTATTACCGAAGAATGGATGCGTATGTGGATAAAGACAAATTAATGATCCATTGTTTCCAGGATAGTTTGAAGGGAGCTTTTGCAAAATGGTACATGAGCTTGGACCAATCTAGAATCCACAATTTTCAAGACTTGTCGAATGTTTTTGTGAAGCATTATAAGTACAATATGGATTTGGCCCCTAACCGAAGAAACTTTTGAGCATGTCCCAAAACAATTCCGAATCTTTCAAAGAAAACGCTCAATGATGGAGGGAGACTGCTTCCCAAGTAGAGCCTCCATTATCTGAAAAAGAACTGGCTGACTAGTTTATGGACACCGTGAAACAAAAAATTTATGAAAGAATGATTAGCAGTGTTAGCGCCAACTTCGCTGACATTGTTGCCGTGGGTGTAAAAGTAGAAGCTGGTCTGAAAAGTTGAAAGGTGACCAGTTCTTTGAACAATTCAAGCAATACCAATTTCAAGAAACCTCCAAGCAACTTCCATAAGAAGAAGGAAGGGGAAACCAATGTCGTTATGACAGGTAGGAAAAAGAATCCCGTGTGGAAACAACCGATTTATCAACATCAGTAAAATCCAAATTTCACCAACAACCAATCTATCCAATGCAGTTCACCCCACAACATTATGTGGCAGCTGTAACACCAACTTTTAATCATCAGTCAGCACAGCAGATGCCGGTTTACCAACAACAACCAAATTTTCAACAAGCACCAAGTGCTCCAACTTTTCAACAACAACAACAACAACAGAGGCCACAAGCTTCTTCATCAAACGCTCCCTGCCGAAGACAAGGCGTCAAACCTTCATTTCCACCCACCTACTGAAAAATCCATGACTTTCCATAATCCTAATGTCAACTGTGCATTCCACCAAGGCGCTTCCGGTCATGACCTGGAAGGATGCCTTGCATCGAAATATTTTGTGAAGGGCTTGATGGAGAAAAAGGTTCTGTCTTTTGCGGATAATCAACCCAATGTGAATAATAACCCGTTGCCTACCCATGGGTCTACAAATGCCATTGAAGATAAGAATGATGAGGTATTGATAATGGATGCATCGAAGATTAAAACTCCTGTCAGGATTTTCCATTCCAAACTGTTTGAAGCTGGGTTAGTGAAAGTTAACCACGACAACTGTGAAGAGTGTGATGCCAGTATCAGAGGATGTCATTTGGTTTAAAATGATATTCAGAGTTTAATTGATGAAGGTTTTTTACAAGTATTCAGTAAAGAAAAGATAGTGGAAGTTGCGGTGATTGAGCTCGTATTTAACTTGCCAGAATCAAAAGAGAAAGTGCCCGTTTTTAATGTGCCAAGGTCTGGTTCTGTGGTCCCCATCTTCATTAAACCAAAGCCAGTTTTCAGTACATCAGAACCTGTTGTTGCTTCCGCTGCTAATCAGTCAAGGTCGAGAAACATCCGACAACCTGTTCCGTTCCGTTTTAGAAATTCCAAAGTTATGCCATGGAGGTATGAAGATACTATGGTTAACAAAAGATATGAAGAGGTGGTTCCAAGGAAAGAGGTGGGAACCACTAGTGAAGAAGTGACAAATATAGCTGGGTCTGGGAAGATAACCTGAAGTGGTCGAATTTATACTCCTATCTTCAAAGGGACTGTGCCTAAAGAGACTGTTACTCCTGTACCTGCCAAGGATAAGGAAAAAGAGGTGGTTACCAGTGATGAGGATGCTGAATTCTTGAGAATCATTAAAAGAAGTGACTACATAGTGGTGGATCAGCTTCACCAAATTCCCTCCAAAATCTCAATATTATCTCTGTTGTTGAACTCACCTACTCATCGGGCTGCTTTGCAGAAGATATTGGCTCAAGCCCATCCAAAACATTACTACCAGTCAGTTTGACAGCGTCATTGGAAATAACACTTCCTGCAATACTCTCAGCTTCAGCAAAGAAGAATTTCCCAAGGGGGGTCAAGAGCACAATCTTGCTCTACATGTATCAGTGAAATGCCAAGAAGACACTTTGACAAGAGTCCTTGTGGACACGGGTTCCTCTTTGAATGTTTTACCAAAAAGGACTCTTGAAAAGTTGGCTTACAGGGGAGCTGAAATGAAGCCTACCTCTCTAGTTGTCAAAGCTTTTGATGGCTCAAGAAGGTCTGTGATGGGTGAGATTGAGTTACCAATTCTGATTGGCCCACATATTTTCAATATCATTTTTCAAGTGTTGGATATTAATCCTGCATATAGTTGCTTACTTGGAAGGCCTTGGATCCATAGAGCGGGTGTTGTGACTTCAACCTTGCATCAAAAGATGAAATTTGTGGTTGGTGAAAAACTGGTCATCATACATGGTGAGGAGGATCTGATGGTCAGTAACTTGTCTTCCTTCCGTTATATTGAGGTTGATGAAGATGCTTTGGAAACTTCTTTCCAAGCTCTTGAGATAGCCAATGTTGTTATGCTAGACATTGAAGAACCGGCGGTCCCGAGCAATCCATCTTTTGCTTCCTTCAAAAGTATGCAATCTGCCCTAAAAGAAGGTGTCCCTGAAGGTTGGGGAAAAGTCATTGAAGTTCAAGAGAGGAAGAGATACCAAGGGTTGGGTTACAAACTAACTCGCGGAAAAGCAGCTGCTTCAACAACATGACCAAGGACTATCCAAGAAATGTTTGTCAGCAAAGGACATCAAGTCAATGATGTGATAAGAGCTGAAGAGGATGAAGACATCAACCATCTGGTTTTTTAGTGTGACGCCGCACTTGACAATTGGGAAGCTATTAAGATCCCTGTATTATTTCCTGAGCCAGAGTAATATGTTTGTTTTTCATTGTTTGTTTTCAATTCCATAGCTATGCACAATGCTATTGGACTATGTTGTATGGGCCACCGCTTTTGAACTTTATTAATCAATGAAGATGTTGTTTTGTTAAACTCTTTTGTCTTACAATTTTTGCTTTTAAGGAAAAATGGCAATCTTTTCAGAACTACCAAAGATATTTGCTTCTTGCATTCTATTTTTGTGTATTTTATTAAAATAAGTCCCTCCATCATGCAGAGTAATCCACAAACCTATTGTATTCAATGACCCTACTTTCACTATTGACTTTGATTCACCCATCTATCAAGTTGAGGATAAGGAAGAGGAAGATTATGAGGTCTCGGATGAGTTGGCAAAAATGTGTGAGTACGAGTACACGACTCTTCAGCCGCATGAGGAAGAAATCGACACCATCAATCTTGGTATCGACGAAGACAAAAAAGAAGTCAAGATAGGGGAAATGCTTGGGGTAGAAGTCCGACAGCGGTTAGTGAAGCTTCTTGAAGAGTATGTGGATGTGTTTGTATGGTCTTATCAGGACATGCCTGGTTTGGATACAAACATAGTAGTTCATAATCTACCAAACAGAAACTCCGAAGAAGTAAATCTGACATGGCTCTCAAGATTAGAGATGAGGTCAAGCGACAACTTGATGCAGGGTTTCTAGAAGTCTCAAAGTACCCTGAATGGGTATCCAACATTGTGCCCGTGATGAAGAAGAATGGTAAGGTACGAATGTGTGTAGATTATAGGGATCTCAACAAATCCAGTCCAAAAGACGATTTCTCTCTGCCGTATATCGACACTCTGGTGGATAATATGGCTCGTTTTACATTTTTCTCCTTTATGGATGGTTTCTCAGGCTACAATCAAATTAGAATGGATCCTGCCGACATGGACAAAACTACGTTCATTACCCCTTGGGGAACCTATTTCTACAAAGTCATGCCCTTTGGTTTGAAAAGCCCAGGGGCAACCTATCAGAGAGCTATGGTGACTCTGTTATATGACATGATACATAAGGAAATTGAGGTATATGTGGATGATATGATTGCTAAATCCCAGAGTGAGGAGGACCATTTGGATCACCTTCTGAAACTGTTCAAAAGACTCCAGAAATATCAATTGAGGTTGAACCCTGCCAAATGTACCTTCGGTGTCAGATCAGGAAAGTTACTCGATTTTATCGTTAGTCAACAAGGAATTGAGGTGGACCCCGACAAAGTGTGAGCTATTCAAGAGATGCCAGCTCTGCAGACTGAGACTCAAGTAAGAGGTTTCCTGGGTCGTTTGAATTATATATCCAGGTTTATCTCCAACATGACTCCCACTTGTGAGTCAATCTTCAAGTTGCTTTGCAAAGACCAAACTGTAGAGTGGAATTCCGACTGCCAGCAGGCCTTTGACAAACTCAAGAGTTACTTGCAAGAACCACTGATCTTGGTCCCACCTGTGCCAGAGAGGCCCCTCTTCATGTATATGAATGTATTGGAAGGATCAATGGGCTGTGTTTTGGGCCATCATGATGAATCTGGGTGCAAAGAGCATGCCATCTATTACTTGAGCAAAAAGTTTACTAATTGCAAAAGTCGTTATTCATTGCTGGAAAAGACTTGTTGTGCTTTGGCATGGGCCACCAGACGTTTGAGGCAGTACCTGATATGTCATATTACTTTGTTGATCTCCAAAATAGATCCAATAAAGTATATCTTTGAAAAGCCTGCTCAAACAAGAAGACTTTCCCGTTGGCACATGCTCTTGTCAGAGTACGTTATTAAGTATGTCATTCAGAAGTCCATCAAGGGAAGTGTCTTAGCAGATTACCTCACAGATCATCCTGTAGAAGACTATGAGCCTCTCAAGTTTGATTTCCCAGATGAAGACATTATGGTTGTGAAAGATTGTGAAGAGTCAGGCCCTGATGAAGGTCCCGAACCTGGTTCACGTTGGAAAATTGTGTTTGATGGTTCTTCCAACTACAGTGGACATGGTGTAGGTGCTGTATTGATAAACCCTGATGGTGGTTATACCCCGTTTACAACAAGACTCTATTTTGAATGCACAAACAACATTGCTGAATATGAAGCATGCATTCTAGGGTTGGAAGCAACTATTGATCTCAGAATCAAGATTTTGGAAGTCAGCGAAGATTCTGCTTTGGTTATCTACCAAGTCAAGGGTGAATGGGAAACTAGAGACGAGAAGTTGATCCCATACCGTGCTTATATTGTGGAGATGATCCAATACTTTGATGAGATCACTTTCCGTCATGTTCCACGATCAGAAAACCACATAGTTGATGCTCTAGCCATGTTAGCTTCAATGTGGAAAGTTAACTTTGTTAATGAAACACCACTCATCAGTATCGAGCGCAAGACTGAACCCGCCTACTGCCAGTTAGTTGAAGAGGAGGTAGATGGGAAACCATGGTTTCATGACATCAAAAATTACCTAAAAAACCAAGAGTGTCCCACCAATGCTTCCACTCTTGACAAGAAGACTTTGAGATGGTTATCATCCAAGTTTTTCCTCAGCAATGATGTACTCTACAAAAGGAATCATGACGTGGTTTTGCTAAGATGTGTTGATAAACGAGAAGCAGACTTGTTGATTCATGACATTCACGAAGGAGCCTTTGGTACTCACACCAATGAGCATGCCATGGTTAAGAAGATCTTGAGGGCTGGGTATTATTGGTTGACTATGGAAACTAATTGCATCCAATATGCCAGAAAATATCATAAGTGCCATATTTATGCTGACAAGGTGCATGTACCTCCAACATTGTTGAATGTTTTGTCATCACCTTGGTCGTTCTCTATGTGGGGTATTGATATGATTGGGGCTATTGAGCCAAAAGCTTCCAACGGTCATCGGTTCATCTTAGTGGTGTCATACCCCAAATTTTGACCACTAAGATTTCCCATCATTGTGCAAATCATCATCACAATATGGGTGTACCATTATGCCTCATTAGTCTCCCCAAAGATGAGAGAGCATCCACTACAATCAAAATTAAGGTTTCAAGCCCTCTCAGAGTTCTTAGACAAAGGATCAATTAAGAATTGACATGATATTCAACTTGTATAACCTCTCAAACATCCACAAAGGATCAAGAGGACTCCCACTTCAAGGATTAAGCACAAGGCTACTCCCTTCTAGGTGGATTAAGCCTCAATATCGCCAGTGTCACCAAATTAGGGTTTTGGTCGACCATGGCCTCCAGATGGAAATTTTCCTCTGGTCATGAGCCAATGCTTCAAATTATAACCTAAAATGCTCAATGGAACCTCATGGACCCAATCATCAAGTCAATTTGGCTTTAGCGGATGCATTCATCAAAAATCAGGAATTAAGGTTTCTTGACCTAATTCACCCCTAAATTGACTTTTGGGAAAAATCATGAGCCAAGACCTCAAGAGAAGATTTTAGGGTCTCCAAAATACCACATTGATCCATTTGCAACAATGGATTAATCCAGGAAGCTTGATCAACAAGTTTCAATTTCATCTGAACCACAGTTAGGGTTTCGCGGGAAAAAGTCAATTGTGCCTTTGACTTTTGACCCAGGCATGCTCCCAAACCTTGGGACATGATTCAATACACCTTATAACACCTATAAAATCAATCCATCAAGTTTGATTTAGGTCAAGGACTTGATTTCATAGAGGATCGCACAGTTTGGAATTCGTCTGACAAAAAGTCAACTGTGAACAAAAGTCAACTTTGACTTTTTGAGATTTTTCACAAATATGGTTCTTTGACCCTAAAATGATGTTAATGTGTGATTAGAATCATCATTCATCAAGAAAAATCAATAAAAGTGGGATAACTTGTAAAAGGGGTAACCATAAAAACTTGGAAATTTTTCTAAGTTATGGAACAAAGTGGCTAGGGTACCAACTTTGGAGGATCATAACTCCTAAACCACAAGGCCATTTTTCCCCATCCAAAGCTGGATTTGTAGCTCTCATTACCCTCTACAAAAGCTTCAACTACACCTCATTCTAATTCATCATGGATTTTGAGTTATGGAATGATCAAAATCACAAAAAGTGAAAATGTCACTTTTTTCCAACACTTAGTGAAATTTTCACTAAGTCAGAATCTGCCTTCACTTTTTTCCAAATGTAGGGGATTTTTCACTTGGATCCAAAAGGTATCAAAACCAACTATTATCAAACAGTTGTTGTATCATATAAGGGTTTTCCAAAATGGCCAAGAACTCCATCAAATTCCACTTGAGCCATGAGATATGACAATGGCAATATGCCTTGCTAAAAACTGTCAAAGCAAGGAAGATTTGTGCATTTTGCTCGATTTACCAAATTTTTCCAAATGACAAACACACTTATCCATCTGAACACCTCAAGGGGGACCAAGGAGGAACCAACTTTGATCCCAAGCCTCCCAAGTCTTTGGAACCAAAAGTAGCATGCCAAACCTAGAAATCCCTAAAAGAGGATTGAAGCAATTAATGGATGCACCAAGGTGGCATGGACTGAGCCATTTCCAACTGAATTCAGTCAAGACTTATCCAAGACCAAGGGAACCAGCAGCCTGTACCCTAACCTCTAGTCAATGGCTAGAGGAGACTTGGATTCTCATTGCTCAACATTGGTCAAACCTATGCAGCAGTTGCCATTCACTATTCCTTGCAAAACAAACTTGCTCTACTATAAATAGAGCTCATTTGTGATCGGTTTGAGTACACCAAAGCCATCAAACAGATGTTTTCCTCACAATCTCTTCTTTCACTCCAAATTTTCCTTCCAAAGCAAGTCACTATCGGGTTTTGAGATTGAGAGCAATTCCAATCAAACCAATCACACATACATCTCACATACATCATATAGAAGTGATCCAAACACTCACATAACATCTGGAACACGAAAGTCACAAAATCACCAGCCAATTGCTCAAGCCTTTGACAGATTTGCAGTTGAGGTGCCAAATCAAGTTCCAGCTCAATTCAATCCACTCCAAGCATCCAAACACACTCCATGGCACCTAGGGAAGCTATCCACATCATTGGAACCTAGCTGTAACACCTCTAACCTAGAAATCGATCACCAGCTGCAAGTGGTAAGCATGAACTCTTCTAACTCTATGATCCATGCATTTTTTGCTGCACAATAATTTGGCCATATGTTCATAATCATGCATAGAGTGTTTTCCCTTAATCAATTGCTTTGTTTGAATCGTGTGTGGAATTTCTGAACCTTCATGCAGAATTTAGGGTTCTTGAGGTTTCTCTTTGATTTCTTATTCCATGTTTAAAATAAATGAAATTAAAGACCATAGACATGATCGTGAGGTTGAAACGAGTAGATTGATATGTAGATTGCATGATATAATCAAGTATTCAGTGAGATTGGATAGAAAACGCAAATCTACAGAAACAGAGGAAGGGCGCGTGTTCTTGCCATGTTCTTGGCGCCCTTTTTCAAATATTTGAATATTTGAATTTTGTGATTTTATTTAATTGATTCAAAAATTAATTTCTCTATGAGTTTTAATGATTTTGAGTTGATTCTTTTTTTGATAATTCACAAAAATGTTAAAATATTTTATTTTACCAAAAAAACCCCAAAAATATTATTTATTTCATATAATTGATATTTTTGCAAAGAATTAATATTTTAATTGTTTTTGACATTTAAAATATTTTTTCCTTCTTGATTTTACAAATTTTAATGATTTCTAATCATTTTTTAGGTCAAAACTTGATTTTTGAAACATTAATCCAATATCGCTATTTGTTTTCCACATGCTTAACAATTTTGATCATTTTAATTGAATTTTTTATTCAATTAAAATACATTTTGAAAACAAATTAGGGTTTTTGATTAATTCAACCCTCATCAAACATTTTCAAACTTTTTGGGCCTCTAATAGAGTGTAAGACCCAACCCCTTTTGAAAGTAAAACAATTTTGGGCATCCGTGTATTGTATAAGTCCCGATACCGTTAGAAATCTCGGCACGATCATCGCCTGTTTAAAATAAATCATCTGGGCTTCTCCTTGAGCTATAAGTCCCAATCCCTTTTTAAAAAAAAAATTTTGGGCCTCTAGTAGAGTGTAAGGCCCAACCCCTTTTTGAAACCAAAATGATTTGGGCCTTAGATGTTGTATAAGACCCACTGTGTTTTCAAAAACCTCGGCGCGATCGCCATTTTTAAACAAATAACCTTGGGCCTATCCTTGAGTTGTAAGCCCCATCTCTTTTTTAAAAATAACTTTTTGGGCCTCTAGTAGAGTGTAAGACCCAACCCCTTTTTGAAAGCAAAATTTTTGGGCCTCAGTCATTGTATAAGACCCACAGTGTTTTCAAAAATCTCGGCGCAATCGCCATTTCAAAACGAAAAAACCATGGGCCTCTCCTTGAGCTGTAAGCCCCACCACTTGTACAAAAATAAGTTATTGGGCCTCTAATAGAGTGTAAGACCCAATCCCCTTTTAACCAAAAACTATTTTGGGCCTCAGATATTGTATAAGTCCCTCTGCGTTAAAAGAAAATCTCGGCGCGATCGCCAGTTCATAATCAAACCCTAGGCCTCTCCTTGAGCTGTAAGCCCCACCACTTGTATAAAAATAAACCTTTTGGGCCTCTTAAGAGAGTGTAAGACCCAACCCTTTGTACAGAAAACCTTTTTGGGCCTCAGTCACTTGTATAAGTCCCTGTATAAATTCAAAACAACAGTGCAATCACTGGTAAAACCTTGGGCCTCTCCTTTAGCTATAGGCCCCAACAATTTTTTCAAAGCACTTTCTCCTTTAATTTTAAATATAATATTATTATCAAAGCTTTCTTTGTTGAACAAACTAACAAAACAGCATGGAAGCTCTACAACCGAGTAAGTGTTTACACGCTTTCTTTATCCGCTTTCATATATATATATATATATATATATATATATATATATATATAACTATATTGTGGGGCTGCTCACTATAAGTCTCCTTTCACAAACTTTTATATACTTGTCAAATATCAACTGTGTAATACTAGTATAGTTATTTAGAGTTTTCCCCGGCAACTACGTCTAGCACTAGGTAAAGCCCTGTTGGTCACTCTTAAATACAAACAAAACTAGATCCCCATAGGATTACCAGACACAGTCTTCCCTCCTCTTGGGGTTAAACAATATGGAGACGTGAAAGGCAACATTCTCGATGAACCCTTTCTCAGACTGTCACCCTTAGAAATTGTCAAAGAAACTCTAACTCCCTAGAGATGATCTTTTCTCCGTGAATGGCATCTCTTGAGTTTCTTCCAAATTCTCGAACTTTCCTGGCTTGATCTATTCTCTGTGAATAGCCTGTCTTGAACTTCTCGGGGTTTGGGGACCCACAGGTTTCTTAAAAGCATCCCCGCCTCCTCTTGGGTGTTGTACAAGGACCCTTCGGCTTTTTAAAAGCTCTTATGCCTTCTCATGGGCTTAGTACAAGGACCCAGAGACCTCTACATGTATAGGAACAGAACCTAGTCATCAATTTGCTAGAGCTGTCTTTCTGATTCAAGTGTCAGACCAGTTAATGGGTTGACCTTCATCCCTTAACAAACCAGCCTTCTCTTGGGCATTATAGAGAGATTATTCACTACTTGAGAAACGATTTCTCAAAATACCAGTAGACTTGGACAGTCTCAATACCCTTTGGATTTCCCATTTCCTTACAGAACAGGAAATAACCCTGATCCTCCGATCAGTACCAAAGTACAACCTCACCTGGAATCAGTCTCTTTATAAGAACTGATTTTCTCTTTCATACAACATACTAGACCTGTCACTCAACTGAAACAGTCACCAGCACATTTAGCCTCCTTTTGGGCTTTGTACAATGATTCTCCCCAAGGGAGCCGACCTTTTCACACTCTCTTGTTGAGTATAAAAGGCTCTCTTGTTAAGTCAAAACACTTTCAGCCTCTATCTCAAGCTTCGTACGAGATATAAAACACTCTCTTGTTGAGTATAAAAGACTCTCTTGTTGAGTCAAACCCTTTTAGCCTCCATCTCGGGCTTCGTACGAGATACAAAAACACTCTCTTGTTGAGTCAAACCCTTTTAGCCTCCATCTCGGGCTTCGTACGAGATACAAAAACACTCTCTTGTTGAGTATAAAAGACTCTCTTGTTGAGTCAACCAACTTTTCAGCCTCCATCTCGGGCTTCGTACGAGATACAAAATCACTCTCTTGTTGAGTATAAACGACTCTCTTGTTGAGTCAATCACCTTTCAGCCTCCATCTCGGGCTTCATACAAGATACAAAAACTCTCTTGTTGAGTAAACTCTTTTTAGCCTCTATCTCGGGCTTCATACGAGACAGATAAAAAACACCCTCTTGTGTGGTCAATAGCCTCCTCTTAGGCTTTGTATAAGAAAACCCCGGTTGAGTCAATCACCCTTTTAGCATCAAAGTTGTGCCTTGCCACAGTATACAAATATCAACAACTCCTCTTTAGAGGTGAAAAGTTCTCTCTAAAGTTAAGACCCTTTAGCTTCACATCTTGGGCTTTGAACAAGATACAAATAGACCCTTCAGCTTCACATATTGGGCTTTAAACAAGATACAAACCACCTTTCGCTTCACGTCTTGGGCTTTGAACAAGACACCAAAACAACCTTTTTCCTCCCATAGAATAGGAGGAACTACGATCGCTTTGATTTCCCTGTTTCGTTAAACGGGAATACGTAGGCAGAAGATTGAAAAAAATCTTAGCGAGCATACTAATCAAAAACCCAAAATCCCGTACTTTCACACATCAATCGAAAAGCAGTAAATCTAAAAACATCCTACCAAAAACCTCACAAATAATCCAGACATTGTGTTCTCAGCAAAATAACCAAAGATTGGGCCCCACTTCCACATAGCATCTGTAACCTAACAGACCGCTATTAAAACTCAGTATGCAAGCAGGGTTAATTGGAGACATCTATTTCCCTTCCTTCATCAGCTTCAATAGGATAAAAAATGAATCGACCTGTAGTACCCCATAGCGGCAGTGCTTAAGAACCACGTCCAAAAATCGCTCACTACAGAATAATGGCGCCCACCGTGGGGCTCTTCTCTTTCTTACACTCTTCAGTAGAAAACCCTGATTTCACGAAATATCACAGAAATGACGACTCTGCTGGGGAGTCATTGTCTGTATAGGATCATAAGACTAGAGGTCTAGGATGATTAAGACAAATATATATACTGCTTTTCCTAAATGATATATGTGTTTATTTTTCTGCTATTGGGAATGCGTGTGATGCCGCATGTGGAAAGATTGAGTATACACCTAAGATAGGTGATGGCAATGCGAGTAATCTTACTGGGAGTGAATTCCATTTAAGAGCCTTCGATCGACCATCAAACTCAGTGGAGACTCCCTTTGCAGATACATTTCCTATACGACTTTGGTTGTTGAAAGTAGTGTGGTCGACTGGGTTATCTGAGAAGCTGAGGATTTTAGCAGACTTAAGCCATTTTGTAGTGCGGAAGCTATCGGAAATAGTTGTCACGCGATACTACCCTCATCTGAGGTCACTCTAGGATACATCAGCTCGCTGGCGATTCGCTTGTTGTTGTTATCCCAGAGGGGTCAATGATTTTGCGGACAGGTACAAAAAATACCAGTATAAACCTTGGGGGGGGGGGTAGAGCCTTGACTTCATGACACCGACCCTTTGACCCCATGTTTTTTCTATGTTTTTGTGTGCTGCATTCATACATTCATTTAAAAAAAAGAACATTAAAACAGAAAAAAATCTTCTCTTCTAGTCTCTCTTTTTTCAAACTAAATTAAGACAATGATTGCAAATGTCAGAGAAAGGAGATTGCGCTAATGGATTTCGGTAGAAGGAAAACTCATAAGTACACCTTCAAGGTTCCAAAGTTAGAGGATTTGAGAGGTTTGGCGAGAATGATCACCAACCACGAGGCTTTCAAAGCCAAGTATAGAGGACTACTGTCTCTATTAAGGGTCCATGTAATCGAAAGGAATCCTATCCATGCTAATCCAGTTCTACGATCCAGTTTATCACTGTTTCACATTCCCAGATTATCAGCTAGCACCAACGTTGGAGGAGTACTCTCACCTGACTGACCTGCATATCACTGATCAAGCTCCCTTTTCTGGACTGGAAGAAATTCCAAAGGATCATACCATTGCAAGAGCAATTTATTTGGACGAGTCAAAAGTCAGGACTCACATGACCACTAAGGGTGGAATCCAAGGTTTGCCAGCCCAGTTCTTTACAAAGAAAGCCTTGTACTTTGCTAGTATAGGGAACGTGGCCGCTTTCGAGAGCATCTTTGTTTTGCTCACCTATGGGTTATTTCTGTTTCCCAACATTGATAACTTCGTGGATATCAATGCCATTTAGATTTTTCTGATTGGAAACCCTGTACCGACCTTACTCGCAGATGCGTATCATTCGGTACACTTAAAGAATTTATCCAGCGGAGGAATGATCACGTACTGTGTACCCCTGCTATACAAATGGTTCACTTCCCATTTGCCCAAGTCTGCTGCATTTTGGGAACAAAAGAATACTTTACGTTGGTCGCAGAGAATCATGTCTCTTACCAACTCTGACATCGATTGGTACAATCGAATCTACGACGGGATCAGAATCATTGACCGTTGTGGAAATTTCCCAAATGTACCCCTTATAGGAACTAAGGGAGGAATCAACTATAATCCAATTCTCGTTCGTCGTCAATTTGGATACCCAATGAGGCATGTCCCGCGCAATGCTCATCTGGAAGGTCTTTTCTTTAAGGAAGGAGAAAATGACAGGGCACTAAAGACAGAAATACTGCATACCTGGAAACACGTTCATAGAAAAGGACGAGAGTCTATAGGAAAACCAGATTATGTCTCGGTGGAGCCTTATCTCCACTGGGTACAAACTAGAGCTCTCAAGCTGAGGATGCCTTACCCTCGCCAGGAAGTTCTTCCATTAAGGGACTCTGCCCTTTATTTTATGTCTGGGACGGAAAAGCTTCAGGTTACTCTCAGCAAAGTTCAACAGGAGAAGAGGTCTTGGAGGAACAAGTATCGTATTCTCAATGTGGAGTGTAAGAAAATACAGCAGCTATTAAGAGAAAAAGATGCTCTGATTGAGATTTTAGAGCAACATGCTGTAGAAAATCAGGATGACCAAAGGAATTTGCTCGCTCCTTTCACTTGGCAAAGGAATGACAACCCGACAACGGCCCAAGAGCCCCGGTCAAAGAAAAGGAAAGCACCAGAACCAACACTTGAGCTCTCTTCAGAAAGTACTCCGGATCCATTAGTTTAGGTTTCCTTTTCAGCACTTTGTAATCTACTGTATTTCCATTTCCGCAATCCTTTGAATTCAATAAAACGGGGTTTCCCCACTGTTTGATATTTGCAATCCAATTGTCGAAGTTTACTTTGAATAAACAAAAACATATAATTAATATAATCATTGGATTCATCATTCTCGCGTAAACGCATTCTTCTTACCTACAAATCTTACGTTTGTGTCTCGATTCTAGAGTCAAACTGTCTCATTCGTATAATACTCGGGCCAATCGTCAAAAAAAGATGGATGATCTCGAGGAAGAGAATAGAGAGTTGAGGGAAGAGATCGACACTCTGAAAGAGGATCTGAGAAAGCTTCACAAAGACATGCAAGCTCTAGCAGAAGCTCAGATACAACAACAAAGGACTGTGATCTCAGAGATCACATCAACGCCCATAGTGGAGAAGTATGATCCTAGGTACAAAATGCCTAAAGATCGTCCCGGGGGCATGCCACCCAACTATATCCCGGAAGGATATGTTCCGCCGATCGCTGAGGATCAGGGAACTGCAGCAGGAACCGCTGGGCCTGAAGGTTACAAACTTCGGGAAAGCGAAGATGTCAGGGGCATGACAGCAACTCCTGAAGGTTACAAACTTCGGGAGACACCGAGAGTCTCGGCCATAATGACTATACCACCACCCGTGGTACACACTGTCCCAGAAGAACAAATTCCCTAGATACTTTCTAGTGGAAATGACGGTATGTTCGACAGAATGAACGAATTCCAGGAACAGTTCCTGGAAATGCAGAAAGAACTGCAAGCCCTTCGCAGCCAGGATCTATTTGGAAAGGACGCCGCGGACCTCTGCTTGGTCCCCAATGTGAAAGTCCCGCACAAATTCCAGGTGCCCGAATTTGAAAAGTACAAGGGTAACTCTTGCCCTCAGAGCCATTTGGTGATGTACGCTCGACGAATGTCAGCTCAGACAAAGAACCAGGAGCTACTAATTCACTACTTTCAGGATAGTTTAACCGGTGCCGCATTAAAATGGTACATGTATTTAAACCGCGCCACGATCGGCACATTCAGAGATCTTGGCGCTGCCTTCGTTCAGCAGTACAAATATAATTTGGACATGGCACCGGACAGAGATCAGCTCAGAACAATATCACAAAAGGACAAGGAAACCTTTAAAGAATACGCTCAGAGATGGCATGAAATTTCCGCTCAGATTTCTCCACCTCTTGAGGAAAAAGAGATGACAAAGATCTTCTTGAAAACCTTAAGCTCATTTTACTACGACAGAATGGTTTCCAGTGCGCCCAGTGACTTCACCGAGATGGTGGGCATGGGAGTTCGTCTTGAAGAAGCCGTCCGAGAAGAACGTTTAGTGAAAGACGCTGGATCATCAAGTAGTACAAAACGATACGGTAGTGCTCTCCCGAAGAAAAAAGAGCAGGATATTGGGAATATATCTCTCGGAAAGCAAAGGCGACATTATCAACCAATAGCAGTTGTAACTCCTACTATTAACCCTGCGCCTGTTCCTACGTATTAGCTTCAGGTTGCGCAGAGCTAACCTAATCAACAACAATATCAGCAAAGGACACAACAGCCTCTTCAGCAGACTCGTCCTCCATACAGCAACAACCGTACAACACGACCTCCAGGGTTCGACCCTATACCTGTGTTGTACGCAGAAATGTTTCCATTACTACTGGTCAAGGGGCATGTCCACACCAGGTCTCCTCTTATAGTACCGAAAAATCCGCCTTTCTGGTTCAAAGCGGATCAGACTTGTCCTTACCATCAAGGAGGACCAGGGCATAACATAGAGAACTGTCTCAGTTTCAAATTCGATGTACAAAAGCTTTTCAGGGGCGGGGCCTTATCTTTCAAAGATACGAATCCGAATGTTCTCACGAACCCGCTGCCTCAACACGAAAAAGCTACAGTCAATTTGATAGAGGGAGAGTCTAGCGACAGCTATCAGATTCACGATGTACTCTTATTAAGGGTCAATCTGGTCAAGATGCATTATAGACAGAGTGGATATGGCCATGTGCCACCTCATAATTATCACCATTGTGATATCTGCTCTAAAAATGATTAGGGATGTTCTATGGTGCAATCAGCTCTACAGGAACAGTTGGATCTCGGATGGATCCAACAACACCAAATTCGCAGAGTCAGCATGACCTATACGAATTCCAATATCATTCAGAACCACGACATCCGTGCGATGAATGTCAACTTGGTGGAGATGCACTCAAGGCAAAGCCAGTATCATAATCTGCCGTGGCATGATTACAATTCCTGTGTGACTTGCTCGGTAAACAAACAAGGGTGCTCTTTTGTACAATAGGCCCTCCAGGGTCAGATGGATCTTGGGTGGATCCAGGACTACCATGATAGAAATCCTTATCAGATCAACATGATTCAAATCTTTGATATTCGTTTGATGAATACCAGCTTGGTGGAGTTACACGCTAGGCAAGTCCAACTCAGTTTTCTCACTTCGCATAATTATCAGAGCTGTAAAGGATGTTGTGAGAGTAACCAAGGGTGCGCTCTCGTTCAAAGAACGTTACAACACTTATTAAACCACTGGTGGCTTCTGATCTATATGGATGAAGACACGCAACAAATCAGTGTGCTTAATGGAAACCTTACTCGGCGTCAAAATCAGGATGTTTGATCCGTGGGAACTGACTTGGTGAGGTTACACTGCATCCAAAGCAGGCTTGGCCAGGTGCCACCACATAATTACGAACGCTGTAGGGTCTGCTCGGAAAATAACCAAGGATGCTACCTTGTGCGGGCAGCTCTTCAAGGTCAGGTGGATCATAGAGAGATTCACCCATGTCCGGGTTCCGAGCCAATCGACTGGGCGCTGGACTACTTCGCTGATCAAATTAGAGACGTTGTCATAATCTCTGATCATCAACAAAGCAAGAATGTTTGTACCATCATCCCCCTATTAGACGAATCAAAAGTTCCTAGCCAGGAGCTGATTGAAGTTACTTATGACAGTCAGAAAAATCAGAAGGCTCCTGTAGTTATTTATCTACCAGGACCATTACCGTATGAATCAGCTAAGACGATCCCTTACAAATACGGTGCAACAATAATTGAGAATAGAAAGGAAATTTCATTACCCTCCGTCGTGAATATTACAGACATCAGTCGAGTAACACGGAGCAGTCGAATCTTCAACCGAGGAGTTGGAGAACCTAACAGGGAAAAGGAACTTCACACAGAAGCTCCCAATCCACCGGTCGGTCAATCCAGTGATCCCGACCTTTCAAAAAATAATGATGAGATGCTGTAGCTCATCGAAAGGAGTGAATACAATATTGTTGATGAACTGTTACAAACTCCTTCAAAGATCTCGGTGCTATCACTTTTACTCAGTTCCGAAGCCCACAGGGAGGCTCTACAGAAAGTCTTAGAGCTGGCCTTTGTGGAACAGGATGTGTCAATATGACAGTTCGATGGCATTATCTCTAACATCACTTCCTACAACAACTTAGGATTCAGTGATGAGGACTTGCCATAGGGAAGCAAAAGTCACAACATGGCGCTCAATATCACAGTCAACTGCCAGGACGATGCTTTAGCCAGTGTACTGGTAGACACTGGATCGGCCATCAATGTTATGCCGAAGTCCACTTTAATGCGGCTATCATTCAAAGGATCCCTGATGAGGGGCAGTGAGGTCATCGTCAAAGCCTTTGGTGGATCTCAGAAAGCAGTTATCGGCGAAGTCGACCTTCCCATAACCATCGGTCCTCACACTTTCCTAATCACTTTCCAGGTCATGGACGTCCGGGCAGCGTACAATTATTTATTAGGAAGACCTTGGATACACCAGGTTGGGGCAGTCACTTTGACACTGCACCAGAAACTGAATTTCGTCAAGAACGATCAACTCGTCACGGTCTGTGGAGAACAAGCCTTGATCGTGAGTAACCTATCATTATCTACTTGTATAGAACCCGAGGAGGTTGTTGGAACTCAGTTCCAAGCACTTTCAGTGAGCAATAAGAATCAATCATAGAAAGGAACCTCTATTTCCTCATATAGAGATGCTCTCGAAGTGATTGAAAGTAACAATACGAAAGGATGGGGACAACTTGTCATTCCCACTTATAACAAAGCAAAGAAGGGTCTTGGTTTCTCTTCAACCTATACCCAGACAGCTGCTAACGATGAAAGTTTTCATCTCATTCAGGACTTCTTCCACAGTGGAGGTTTCCTTCACCGAGTGCCTCAAACGGTCCATACCATCAACGAGGAAGATTCCTCCGACACGGATGAGGAATGGAAGTCCTATCTTAACGAGTCGGTTATATGTCTCAGGAAGAGGTGCCTACGCCATTTTGCTATCCCGCACAGAGTCCGAGATTTATACCCAGGTCAGACGTTGAAATGATATATGAAGATTGTGATCCAGAAGGATGTCCTGCTCCACCAAATTCATTCGAGGAAAACACTCTGATGAAGGACAACTTTGACCATGACAATTATGGCCCAATGGATGGCCTTCCTATCTGGCAGCCGTACCCAGGAGACTTGGGGCAAGAAAATCAGCCGAACAATGAAAATCAGCTGAGCATCATTGAACAGAATACCTGCGTCCCCGCCATGTCATGGGATCATTACTCAGGTCATTCAGAAAATATCCAGTACGACGATGAATTGGCAAAGCTTGCCGGACTAGAATTCATCAACTATGCTTTTCCCGAGGTCAACGTCATCGAAAGGGATGACTCCTCCAGTTCCAAAGAAGTATGGGACACCTTGGGACAACCGAATGAAAAATACGAGTTTATGGTCAAGTACACTGCTCCTGAAAGCTCTCGTATCAGGCTCGAAGACATCCAGCCAACTGGATGGGGAGATTTGCCTGAAAGAACAAATCCTATGCAAAATACAACAGAGGAATCCTCCTACGACAACTCTGCCTGGGAGACAGATCCCAATGATCCTGCTCCACCAGAAATCAGCATTATTTCTGAAGACAAATCAAGGAAGGTACCAGACTTTGTGATTCACCGAGGAGTTCGCCGCCAATGGGTTGTTGTCGATGTTCCGAAGATTGTTCATAAGTCAAAGTAATTGTCGTCTTTAACCTTTCACCCTGCCCAGGTGAAACGAATGTTTTGATAGGGCTCGCTTTCTGTAAATTATCCCTCTTCGCTTTGCCCAAAGCGACTGAGTTTTATTTAATAGGGCTGTAGTTTCAAGAATCGACAAAATCATAAATAAAATAACGTCGTTCTGTAATTTCCGCGTTAATTGTTGTTTTCTCTTTTTGCTTTTTTAGAAAATGGTAATCCTAAAAAAAACAAATAATAAAAACAAGCAGTAAACAAAAAATACACTGCATAATCGTGCATTCTCTCTATCTCTTCTAAACACAAATCATCACGTCATGCAGATTGCTTGTTTTAAACCCCGTTGAAACATACGATCTGCTGCCTTCTCCCAACTTTGAATTCCTGGTATTTGGGGCTGAAGAAGAAGGCGACGGCGAAATTCCAGAAGAGATCTCCCGACTACTCAGACAAGAGGAAAGTTCCATTGAACCTCACAAAGAACCGTTGGAAACGGTCAACTTGGGTTCGGAAAAAGAGAGAAAAGAAATCAGGATTGGGGCGCTGCTCAGTCCAACGGCCAAAGAGAGTTTGACAAAGCTTCTAAAAGAGTTTCCTGATGTATTCGCTTGGTCCTATCAGGATATGCCAGGGTTGGATACCAACATCGTGGAACATCATCTACCGTTAAAATCGGAATGTCCGACAGTAAAACAAAGGTTGAGACGGACACACCCGGACATGGCCATCAAAATCAAAGAGGAAGTACAGAAACAGATTGACGCGGGTTTCCTCGCCACGTCAGAATATTCTCAATGGTTAGCCAACATCGTACCCGTCCTGAAAAAGGACGGAAAGGTCAGAATGTGTGTAGACTACAGAGATCTAAATAAGGCTTGTCCGAAGGACGACTTTCCTTTACCACACATTGACATGCTGGTAGACAGTACAGCTTAGTTCAAAGTTTTCTCCTTCATGGATGGATTCTCGGGCTATAACCAGATAAAAATGGCGCCGAAAGACATGGAGAAAACTTCGTTCATTACCCCATGGGGTACCTTTGGTTACAAGGTAATTCCATTCGGTTTGAAGAACGCCGGTGCAACCTATAAAAGGGCCATGACTACTCTGTTTCATGACATGATACACAAGGAAATTGAGGTATATGTCGATGATATGATTGCCAAATCTAAAACAGAGGAGGAGCATATGACACACCTGTCAAAACTATTCGAGCGGTTGAGAAAGTACAAACTCCGCTTGAATCCCAACAAGTACACCTTCGGTGTCCGTTCAGGGAAACTTTTAGGGTTCATCGTCAGCCAGAAAGGAATTGAGGTTGATCCTGACAAGGTCAAGGACATTCGAGAAATGCTTTCTCCGAAAATTGAAAAACAAGTCAGAGGATTCCTGGGACGCTTGAACTACATCTCCAGATTCATATTCCTCATGACCACGACATGCGCGCCAATTTTCAAATTACTAAAAAATAATCAAGACTGCATTTGGAAAGATGACTGTCGAACCGCTTTCGACAGTATTAAGGAATACATGTTGAATCCGCCGATTCTATCACCTCCAGTGGAAGGAAGACCACTGATCATCTACCTAACAGTCCTGGAAGACTCCATGGGCTGTGTACTTGGCCAACAAGACGAAACCAAAAGGAAAGAGTCTGCTATCTACTATCTGAGCAAGAAATTCACCGACTGTGAGACTCGGTACACTATGCTTGAGAAAATGTGTTGCGCTCTGGCTTGGGCAGCCAAACGCCTTCGCCAATATATGATTCGTCACACTACTTGGTTGATCTCCAAAATGGATCCAATCAAGTATGTCTTTGAAAAACCTGCTCTCACGGGAAGGATTGCCCGTTGGCAGATGCTACTATCAGAATACGACATCGAATACCATGCTCAAAAAGCCGTTAAAGGAAGTATTTTAGCTGATCACTTGGCTCATCAACCGATTGACGATCGGGAATCAATCGGGTTTGACTTCCCAGATGAAGATGTCATGTATTTGAAAAATGAAAGACTGCGATGAACCGCTACCCAGTGAAGGGCCAGAACCAGGTTCCCAATGGGGACTAATCTTTGACGGAGCTGTCAATCATTACGGAAATGGAATTGGGGCAATCATTGTTACCCCTCAGGGTACCCACATTCCTTTCACCGCCAGACTTACGTTCAAGTGCACAAACAACGAGGCCGAATACGAAGCTTGTATTGTGGGTCTCGAGGAAGCAATTGATTTGAGGATCAAAAACTTGGACGTATATGGCGACTCAACCTTGGTTATCAATCAGATCAAAGGAGATTGGAACACATACCAATCGGGACTGATTCCTTACAAAGATTATGTGAGAAGGTTGTTACCCTTCTTCAATAGAATCGAGTTTCACCACATCCCTCGTGATGAGAATCATATGGTTGATGCATTAGCCACCCTCTCTTCCATGATTAGTGTAGGTCAATGGAATGACTTACCTAAGATTGACATAATGCGCCTTGAACGGCCCGCTTACATCTTCACGATCGAAGCAGTCATCGACGACAAACCTTGGTATCACGATATCAAATGCTTCCTTCAGAAACAGGAATACCCACCTGGGGCATCCAGAAAAGACAGAAAGACCCTCAGAAGATTGGCTGGAAACTTCTTCCTGAGCGGTGATACACTCTATAAGAGAAATTTTGACTTGGTCTTGCTCCGATGTGTAGACAGACCAGAAGCAGACATGCTGATATAAGAAATTCATGAAGGATCCTTTGGCACTCATGCCAACGGACACACAATGGCGAGAAAAATTCTAAGAGCAGGGTACTACTAGTTGACCATGGAATCCGATTGCTCCAAGTACATGAGGAAGTGTCACAAGTGTCAGATATACTCCGACAAAATTCATGTACCGCCAACACATCTCAAAGTTCTCTCTTCCCCATGGCCTTTTTCTATATGGGGAATCGACATAATTGGCATGATCGAACCTGAGGCTTTAAACGGACATTGGTTCATCCTGGTAGCCATTAACTACTTCACCAAGTGGGTCAAAGCAGCGTCATACGCCAATGTAACCCGACAAGTGGTGGTCCGATTTATCAAAAACAATATCATCTTCCGTTATGGTGTTCCAAGTCAGATCATTACGGATAATGGATCTAACTTGAAAAATAAGATGATGAAAGAGTTGTGCGCTGAATTCAAGATCGAACACCATAACTCATCTCCCTACCGACCCAAGATGAACAAAGCGGTAGAAGTGGCTAACAAGAACATCAAGACGATTGTTCAAAAGATGGTTGTAACCTACAAAGATTGGCACGAGATGCCGCCCTTTGCTCTTCACGGTTATTGAACATCTGTCTACACTTCAACAGGGGCAACCCCTTTCTCTCTAGTATATGGCATGGAAGCAGTGCTCCCCGTCGAAGTAGAGATCTCATCAATCTGGGTATTGATGGAAGCTAAGCTAACGGAAGCTGAATGGTCTCAAAGTCGACACGATGAACTGAATCTGATCGAAGAAAAACGAATGACGGCACTATGCCACGGTCAGTTGTATCAATAAAGAATGAAGAGGGCGTTTGACAAAAAGGTCCGACCTCGCGTCTTCAGGAAAAGAGACCTTGTGCTCAAAAAGATACAATCATTTCTCACAGATTCCCGGGGCAAATGGACTCCGAATTATGACGGCCCCTATGTGGTCAAGAAAGCTTTCTGAGGCGGTGCCTTGAGACTCGCAACCATGGACGTAGAGGAATTTTCCTACCCCACGAATGTTGACGTAGTCAAGAAATACTTCACCTAAACTAAAAAAAAAAACGTCTCAGTGGATTAAAAACCCGAAAGGTCGGTCCAGGCAAAAATTATGGATAATGGAAAGTAACTATGTCCAACAGAGGCAAGTCCCTCAGCAACAGTTACGTCATCCATCAGAAAACTCCAGTCAAGGTCATCTTCGACAGAAGCTCAGGATGCCCAGAATGCAAAGTTGGTAGAAGGATAGTGGTCGTTCTGTTTCAACGTAGCCCTTTTCCCTTAAATTACCATTTTCTAACTTTGTAAATACTCCATAGAATCACGCGCTTGGCTGATTTCCATCCTATCAATAAAATTTGAGCCCTTGTGCTTTTGTTTGTAATTCTTGTTTGTTTTAGCTTTACAGAACGACGTTTTAACATGATTAACGATTCTTGAAATAAAACAAAAATGAATTTACTTGTCAAACTTTTTCTGCTTTTAAATAAAGATGGCAATTTCTTTTGACTGTTGAACGTCGAAAGAACATCGACCGCTTCTCCAAAAGTAATCGAACTTCAAAGTGCAGAATCAAAGTACTCCTTCTAAACCAGTGCACCTGAATGAAGGATCAACTATGTCAGAGACCATGTTTCGTCTGACACCCCCGGCAGAGTTCTTACCTCCTAAGCCCGACCAACGGTTGTTCCCCGCAGGGACTACTTCTCCTAAGCAAGGCATAATTGCTATCGTGAACCAGTGATACTTTTATCCCCCACCGTGGCCGAGTATCCAGTCGTGTTCATCTATTAGTCTGTATGTCGCGTCAGTTTTGTCAGCATAAACGTACATACATCATGCATTGTTGATTTACATTCGCATTCATATTGCATCACTATCACTTTAGTCGGTCTTATCCCCTAGTGATAAAAGTCCTCTCAATCGAGTTGTCAGTTCTTTCCTCATCCATAAATGTTGTGTCTGAACGATCTCTCTACTCCAGTTTATTTCTGGATTAGAATTGGCCCTTGACCACTTTGATAACTTGAACCTCTGAAAAACCAGAGAACCCTCAGCCAATGTCACTCTTCGCCATTGAAGATGATGTCTTCGCTTTCCCGGATTAAGGAAAATCCCAGAGAAAGCCCCTCAACCGAAGATTCTCAGCAGCACATTGGTTCTTCTCTCCAGAAAGTCAATGTTAACAAAGTCACCGGCACCTCAAAATTGAATCACATCATATGGCATTTCTCCGAGAAGATCTCCGGGAAAAGTATGATGTAGTATCCCCAAGCCGGAAGCAGTCTCTCAAAAGACCGGTTTTCCCCAGTAGAACCGACAAATGGCGTCTCCAACAGAGAAGTTTGTACACCTCTACAACTCAGACGACTAGGTTCCCCAGCAAGTCTGACATCAAAATTTTTTCTATCAAATGGCATCTCCCCAGGAAAATTCGGCGAGAAGTTTGAGGAAAACCGCTACAAATAGCGTCCCTTGTCAAGAAGTTAATTGACAAAAGAGACTTAGACCAATTCCTTGGTAGGAAACCAGGATCGGGGGGAAGTTTATTTCAGAAACTTAGACCAGTTCCTTGGTAGGAAACCAGGATCGAGAGGAAGTTTATTTCGGAAACTTAGGCCAGTTCCTTAGTAGGAAACCAGGATCGAGGGGAAGTTTACCTTTTCTAAGCATCATTGCTTAGCAAAAGAAGATGAATGCGTAAGCTACCATTCATAACCATCATCAAAATTTTGGGTATTCCGATATTTAATCCTCTTGCACCCCGAATGCCCGAGTACCTTCGCCATTCACACCTTCGGGTCCAAGAAGATTAAATAAGGGCATCTGTCATACCCCAAATTTTTACCACTAAGATTTCCCATCATTGTGCAAATAATCATCACAATATAGGTGTACCATTATGCCTCATTAGTCTCCCCAAAGATGAGTGAGCATCCACTACAATCAAAATTAGGGTTTCAAGCCCTCTCAGAGCTCTTAGACAAAGGATCAATCAAGAATTGAGATGATATTCAACTTGTCTAAGCTCTCAAACATCCACAAAGGATCAAGAGGACTCCCACTTCAAGGATTAAGCACAAGGTTGCTCCCTTCTAGGTGGATTAAGCCTCAAGATCGCCAGTGTCACCAAATTAGGATTTTGGTCGACCATGGCCTCCAGATGGAAATTTTCCTCTGGGTATGATCCAACGCTTCAAAGAATAACCTAAAATGCTTAATGGAACCTCATGGACCCAATCATCAAGTCAATTTAGCTTTAGGGGATGCATTCATCAAAAATCAGGAATTAGGGTTTCTTGACCTAATTCACCCCTAAGTTGACTTTTGGGACAAATCATGAGCCAAGACCACAAGAGAAGATTTGAGGGTCTCCAATATACCACATTGATCCATTTGCAACAATGGATTGATCCATGAAGCTTGATCAACAAGTCTCAATTTCATTTGAACCACAGTTAGGGTTTCGCGGGAAAAAGTCAACTGTGCCTTTGACTTTTGACCCATGCATGCTTCCAAACCTTGGTACATGATTCAATACACCCTATAACACCTATGAAATTAATCCATCAAGTTTGATTCAGATCAAGGACTTGATTTCATAGAGGATCGCACAGTTTGGAATTCGTTTGACAAAAAGTCAACTGTGCACAAAAGTCAACTTTGACTTTTTGAGATTTTTCACAAATATGGTTCTTTGACCCTAAAATGATGTTAATGTGTGATTGGAATCATCATTCATCAAGAAAAGTGGGATAAATTGTAAAAGGGGTAACCATAAAAACTTAGAAATTTTTATAAGTTATGGAACAAAGTGGCTAGGGTACCAACTTTGGAGGATCATAACTCCTAAACCACGAGGCCATTTTTCCCCGTCCAAAGTTGGATTTGTAGCTCTCATTACCCTCTACAAAAGCTTCAACTACACGTTGTTCTAATTCATCATGGATTTTGAGTTATGGAATGATCAAAATCACAAAAGTTGAAAATGTCACTTTTTTCCAACACTTAGTGAAATTTTCACTAAGTCAGAATCTGCCTTCACTTGGATCCAAAAGGTATCAAAACCAACTATGATTAAACAGTTGTTGTATCATATAAGGGCTTTCCAAAATGGCCAAGAACTCCATCAAATTCCACTTGAACCATGAGATATGACAATGGTAATATGCCTTGCTGAAAACTGTCAACGCAAGGCAGATTTGTGCATTTTGCTCGATTTACCAAATTTGTGCAAATGACAAACACACTTATCCATCTGAACACCTCAAGGGGGGACCAAGGAGGAACCAACTCTGATCCCAAGCCTCCCAAGTCTTTGGAACCAAAAGTAGTATGCCAAACCTAGAAATCCCTAAAAGAGGGACAAGACTCCAATTTTGGATTGGAGCATTTAATGGATGCACAAAGGTAGCATGGACTGAGCGATTTCCAACTGAATTCAGTCAAGACTTATCCAAGATCAAGGGAACCAGCAGCCTGTGCCCTAACCTCTAGTCAATGGCTAGACGAGACTTGGATTCTCATTGCTCTACATTGGCCAAACCTATGCAGCAGTTGCCATTCACTATTCCTTGCAAAATAAACTTGCTCTACTATAAATAGAGCTCATTTGTGATCAGTTTGAGTACACCAAAGCCATCAAACAGATGCTTTCCTCAAAATCTCTTCTTTCACTCCAAATTTTCCTTCCAAAGCAAGTCACTATCGGGTTTTGAGTTTGAGAGCAATTCCAATCAAACCAATCACACACACACACCTTACATACATCATATAGAAGTGATCCAAACACTCACATAACATCTGGAACACCAAAATCACAAAATCACCAGCCAATTGCTCAAGCCTTTGACAGATATGCAGTTGAGGTGCCAAATCAAGTTCCAGCTCAAGTCAATCCACTCCAAGCATCCAGACACACTCCATGGCACCTAGGGAAGCTATCCACATCATTGGAACCTAGCTGTAACACCTCCAACCTAGAACTCGATCACCAGCTGCAAGTGGTAAGCATGAACTCTTCTAACTCTATGATCCATGCATTTTTTGCTGCACAATAATTTGGCCATATGTTCACAATTATGCATAGAGTGTTTCCCCTCAATCAATTACTTTGTTTGAATCGTGTGTGGAATTTTTGAACCTTCATGTAGAATTTAGGGTTCTTGAGGTTTCTCTTTGATTTCGTATTCCATGTTTAAAATAAATGAAATTAAAGACCATAGACATGATCGTGAGGTTGAAACGAGTAGATTGATATGTAGATTGCATGATATAATCAAGTATTCAATGAGATTGGATAGAAAATGCAAATCTGCAGAAACAGAGGAAGGGCGCGTGTTCTTGCCATGTTCTTGGCGCCCTTTTTCAAATATTTGAATATTTGAATTTTGTGATTTTATTTAATTGATTCAAAAATTAATTTCTCTCTGAGTTTTAATGATTTTGAGTTGATTCTTTTTTTGATAATTCACAAAAATGTTAAAATATTTTATTTTACCAAAAAAATCCCAAAAATATTATTTATTTCATATAATTGATATTTTTACAAAGAAATAATATTTTAATTGTTTTTGACATTTAAAATATTTTTTCCTTCTTGATTTTACAAATTTTAATGATTTCTAATCATTTTGTAGGTCAAAGCTTGATTTTTGAAACATTAATCCAAGATCATTATTTGTTTTCCACATGCTTAACAATTTTGATCATTTTAATTGAATTTTTTATTCAATTAAAATACATTTTGAAAACAAATTAGGGTTTTTGATTAATTCAACCCTCATCAAACATTTTCAAACTTTTTGGGCCTCTAATAGAGTGTAAGACCCAACCCCTTTTGAAAGCAAAACAATTTTGGGCCTCAGTGTATTGTATAAGTCCCGATACCGTTAGAAATCTCGGTGCGATCATCGCCTGTTTAAAATAAATCATTCGGGCTTCTCCTCGAGCTATAAGTCCCAATCCCTTTTTAAAAAAAAAATTTTTGGGCCTCTAGTAGAGTGTAAGACCCAACCCCTTTTTGAAACCAAAATGATTTGGGCCTCAGATGTTGTATAAGACCCACTGTGTTTTCAAAAACCTCGGCGCGATCCCCATTTTCAAACAAATAACCTTGGGCCTCTCCTTGAGTTGTAAGCCCCATCTCTTTTTTAAAAATAACTTTTTGGGCCTCTAGTAGAGTGTAAGACCCAACCCCTTTTTGAAACCAAACGTTTTAGGCCTTAGTCATTGTATAAGACCCACTATGTTTTCAAAAATCTCGGCGCGATCGCCATTTCAAAACGAAAAAACCATGGGCCTCTCCTTGAGTTGTAAGCCCCACCACTTGTACAAAAATAAGTTATTGGGCCTCTAATAGAGTGTAAGACCCAATCCCCTTTTAACCAAAAACAATTTTGGGCCTCAGATATTGTATAAGTCCCTCTGCGTTAAAAGAAAATATCGGCGCGATCGCCAGTTCAAAATCTAACCCTGGGCCTCTCCTTGAGTTGTAAGCCCCACCACTTGTATAAAAATAAACCTTTTCGGCCTCTTGAGAGAGTGTAAGACCCAACCCTTTGTACAGAAAACCTTTTTGGGCCTCAGTCACTTGTATAAGTTCCTGTACAAATTCAAAACAACAGTGCAATCACTGGTAAAACCATGGGCCTCTCCTTGAGCAATAAGCCCCAACAATCTTTTCAAAGCACTTTCTCCTTTGATTTTAAATATAATATTGTTATCAAAACTTTCTTTGTTGAACAAACTAACAAAACAACATGGAAGCTCTACAACCGACTAAGTGTTAACCCATTTTCTTTATCCGCTTTCATATATATATATATAACTGTATTGTGGGGCTGCTCACTGTAAGTCTCCTTTCACAAACTTTTATATACTTGTCAAATATCAACTGTGTAATACTAGTTTAGTTATTTAGAGTTTTCCCCGGCAACTACGTCTAGCACGAGGTAAAGCCCTATTGGTCACTCTTAAATACAAACAAAACTAGATCCCCATAGGATTACCAGACACAGTCTTCCCTCCTCTTGGGGTTAAACAATATGGAGACGTGAAAGGAAGCATTCTCGGTGAACCCTTTCTCAGACTGTCACCCTTATAAATTGTCAAAGAAACTCTAACTCCCCAGAGATGATCTTTTCTCCGTGAATGGCATCTCTTGAGTTTCTTCCAAATTCTCGAACTTTCATGGCTTGATCTATTCTCTGTGAATAGCCTATCTTGAACTTCTCGGGGTTTAGGTACCCACAGGCTTCTTAAAAGGATCCCCGCCTCCTCTTGGGCGTTGTACAGGGACCCTTCGGCTTCTTAAAAGCTCTCATGCCTTCTCTTGGGCTTAGTACAAGGACCCAGAGACCTCTACAGGTATAGGAACAGAACCTAGTCATCAATTTGCTAGAGCTATCTTTCTGAGTCAAGTGTCAGACCAGTTAATGGGTTGACCTTCATCCCTTAATAAACCAGCCTTCTCTTGGGCATTATACAAAGATTATTCACTACCTGAGAAACGATTTCTCAAAATACCAGTAGACTTGGACAGTCTCAATACCCTTTAGATTTCCCATTTCCTTAAAGAACAAGAAATAACCCTGGTCCTCCGATCAGTACCAAAGTACAACCTCACCTGGAATCAGTCTCTTTATTAGAACTGATTTTCTCTTTCATACAACATACTGGACCTGTCACTCAACTGAAACAGTCGCCAGCACATTTAGCCTCCTCTTGGGCTTTGTACAATGATTCTCCCCAAGGGAGCCGACCTTTTCACACTCTCTTGTTAAGTATAAAAGACTCTCTTGTTAAGTCAAAACACTTTCAGCCTCTATCTCGGGCTTCGTACGAGATATAAAACACTCTCTTGTTGAGTATAAAAGACTCTCTTGTTGAGTCAAACCCTTTTATTCTCCATCTCGGGCTTCGTACGAGATATAAAAACACTCTCTTGTTGAGTATAAAAGACTCTCTTGTTGAGTCAACCAACTTTTCAGCCTCCGTCTCGGGCTTCGTGCGAGATACAAAATCACTCTCTTGTTGAGTATAAAAGACTCTCTTGTTGAGTTAATCACCTTTCAGCCTCCATCTCGGGCTTCATACGAGATACAAAAACTCTCTTGTTGAGTTAACTCTTTTTATCCTCTATCTCGGGCTTCGTACAAGACAGATAAAAAGCACCCTCTTGTTGGGTCAATAGCCTCCTCTTAGGCTTTTTATAAGAAAACCTCGGTTGAGTCAATCAACCTTTTAGCATCAAAGTTGTACCTTGCCACAGTATACAAACATCAACAACTCCTCTTTAGAGATGACAAGTTCTCTCTAAAGTCAAGACCCTTTAGCTTCACATCTTGGGTTTTGAACAAGATACAAATAGACCCTTCAGCTTCACATCTTGGGCTTTAAACAAGATACAAACCACCTTTCGCTTCACGTCTTGGGCTTTGAACAAGACACCAAAACAACCTTTTTCCTCCCATAGAATAGGAGGAACTACGATCGCTTTGATTTCCTTGTTTCGTTAAACGGGAATACGTAGGCATAAGATTGAAAAAATCTTAGCGAGCATACTAATCAAAAACCCAAAATCCCGTACTTTCACACATCAATCGAAAGCAGTAAATCTAAACACATCCTACCAAAAACCTCACAAATAATCCAAACATTGTGTTCTCACCAAAATAACTAAAGATTATGCCCCACTTCCACATAGCATCTGTAACCTAACAGACCGCTGTTAAAACTCAGTATGCAAACAGGGTTAATTGGAGACATCTATTTCCCTTCCTTCATCAGCTTCAATAGGATAAAAAATGAATCGACCTGTAGTACCCCAGAGCGGCAGTGCTTAAGAACCACGTCCAAAAATCGCTCGCTACAAGTGGCCATTGACTATTTTACAAAATGGGTTGAAGCTGCCTCTTACACCAACGTGACCAAACAAGTGATCGCTCGTTTCATCAAGAATCAGATCACCTGTCGTTACAGAATTCCAAACAGGATCATAACGGACAATGGAACCAATCTGAACAACAAAACAATGAAGGAGTTGTGTGACAATTTCAAGATTGAACATCATAATTCTTCATCTTACCGACTAAAGATGAACGGAGCTGTCGAAGCTGCCAATAAAAACATCAAAAAGATCCTACAAAAAATGGTTAAGACTTATAAGGATTGACATGAGTGTTACCGTTTGCCTTGCATGGATACAGAACTTCAGTTCGAACTTCGACATGGGCAACTCCCTTTTCTCTAGTGTATGAGATGGACGTAGTGCTCCCCATTGAAGTAGAGATACCGTCTTTGAGAATTTTGATGGAAACCAAGCTTGATGAGGCCGAGTGGGTCCAAGAAAGATATGATCAGCTAAACCTCATTGATGAGAAATGACCGACTGCCATGTGTCATGGTTAGTTGTATCAGAAAAGGATGAAGAGAGCATTTGATAAGAAGGTTCATGTTCGTGAATTCTGTGAAGGAGAACTCGTACTCAGAAAGATCTTGCCATCTCAAAGGGATGTAAGTGGAAAATGGGCGCCTAACTATGAAGGCCCATTTGTCGTAAAAACAGTGTTCTCAGGAGGCTCCCTAATTCTTACAACGATGGATGGTGAACAACTCTCACACCCTGTGAATGCTGACTCAGTAAGAAAATATTACGCCTAAAAAACCCGCTAAGTTAAAAACCAGAAATGGCGACTTAGGCTAAAAAAAAAAGGGTATCCCGGTGGGTCATAACCTATGAAGGAGACTCAGGCAAAAGTTAGGGATTAAATAAAAAGAAAAGAGCTCGCTAGGTTAAAAACCCGAAAGGGCGGCCTAGGCAAAAAAGAGCATCCCGGTGGACTGAAAACCCGAAAGGGCAGTCCAGGCAAAAGTTAGGGACAAAAGGTGTTTCACTGAGTCAGAAAGGGTTATCACCCATAACAAGGAATTCAAGACAAAGTTCAAGCTTCATCGCTCTCATCAGCAGCAAGATTTTGAAGGACTCTTAGTCATTAGGGATAGTAGTGGTCATTGAATACGATGTAACCTTTTTCCTATTGCCATTTTTCTAATTGTAATGTTCCATGGAACTTTACCATTTTGCAAGTTCTAATCATGTCTCTAATTTTTCCTTATTATACAAAACTTCATTTATTTTTCAATAATGGTTTTGAAAGCGGAAAATTTTGAAATAAAAACAAATATTTTGAGAAAACACAATGGAAACATCATCTACTTTGGCTCTTGGGATGATTTAGTGAAATCACACGCCTTCCTCAATGACTCTTGTTGTGACGAAAGCACTGTTAAATCATCTGGTGTGTGATTCCCCAATGTTACAAATTTAAATTGACAATGTTTCCTGGATTATATACTTCAATAATGACTGACTACCATGATACGAAGGATTTCTTCCCAGTATCTTCCATAGATTGTTTGTTGAATGGGAAAAATCTTTACCTCCTCAGGTGAAAGAAAAATGTTCCCTATTTGATCCCCAGAGTGACTGTTCTCTTCAGATTCAGCGTGACCCCTCACCGTGGATGTGTTATCCATCCACCCTTTTCCCCAGCTTGTCGGCTCTCGTCAGAGTCGTCTTTTGTATATCATTGAGCATCCGCATCATACCATATCATCATGCATTTTTGCATTGGCGTGTCTTTCGTTTGTGGGTCTTTACCTCCTTTACCTTAACCTGCTCAGGTTAGGTATCCTTTTGAGTTCGTGGGTCGTTATCCATACCCTGCTTGCGTCTGATTTTCACCTGCGTGCGTCAAAGTTGTTTATAATCCATATTCCCCAGGAAGTCTAGTCATCACTATGCAACCCCGGTGATGTCTCATTAGTTGTTCAAATCAATCATTATTATTGATAAAAAGTACAATATTCACTGGCGTGTTTTGATATCGATCATCATCGGTATCGTGAGGTCCGGTATTCACCGGAAATACCTTTAAATCGAATCTTAATTGGCCAGTCTTAATTGTGAGCCAAAAGTCCAGTATCTACTGGCATGTTTCAATATCGATCATCATCGGTATCGTGAAGTCCAGTATTCACTGGCATGATCTTTTAAATCCAATCATTATTGGTATTGAAAATCCAGTATTCACCGACATTGTTTATATCCAATCATTATTGGTATTATAAAGTCCAATGTTTACTGGCATCATCTGAAGACTTTGTTTCTTTGGTACCTAAAGTCTAGTCATTACTGGCAATTGTCAAAAATCCAATCTTAATTGTTCAGTCATAACTGTATGCCCTTTTGTTTCAAAAATCCAATCTTAATTGGTTAGTCTTAACTGTATGTCCCAAGTCCAGTATTCACTAGCGCATTTTAATATCGATCATTATCGGTACCATAAAATTCCAGTGATTACTGGCATGTTTTTCAAGGTTCAATCATTTTTTGCATCTCCCAATTTATCCCCAGCAGAGGTTCTGGTCATTACCAACATCCCCGTAAAAGTCCAGTGTTCACTGGCGTTTGTTGAAAAGTCTGATCATAATCAGCATCTTAAGTCCAATCTTTATTGGCATTTTGAGATTGGTCATTACCAATTCTCTTTGAAAGTCCTAGTGATTATCATCATTTGGCAAACGCAGAGTTTATGTTTGTCTCTGTCTTCTTGTTTTTTCTTGAAGATCCCGTTTGAACTCTTCAGTATAAGAAATTCCCAGGAAATCTGTTTTTGGGTGTCTTTCCTTTTATTCAAAATGATCCCCAGTGGAGATCATGCTTTCTTTCGGGTTTCATCCCCAGTAAAGAGTGTGTCGTCCCCTTTGTTGTCCCCGATATCGTCCGGCCATATTTGAACCTGTCGTTCATCTCCCTGGATCTTTCCCCAGTTGGGATTACCTCTCTGATTTCTATCTCTAGTAAGGATCTGTGGGGCTCCCCTATTTTATTTTCTATCCCCAGTGCCTTCTTAGTCACTCCCCAGTAAGTCTCTTTTGTTGGTTGTGACCTGCATTCCCAGTGAGTCTTGCTTGTGGATACTAGACCCTAGCTCCTCCCCATTTGAGGCTCGCCTGTGGGTGTTTGTTCTTTGTCTTTGTTTGTCTGATTTTGTCGGCATTTTGCACCATCATGACATCATATCATCATACTTGAAGTTCATGGCATGTCAGCATTTGAATGTCTGTTGCCCGTCCTTAGCATATGCATTACATCTAAGGGCAAAATTTTTTATTTTCTATATTTAAATACCTTTCACCTTGATTCCCCGAGGATTATCTCTCTCGTGCCATCCGGTAAAGTTATTAAAATATGGGCAACTGTTATACCCCAAATTTTTAACCCTTAGATGTCATAACATCTTGCACTTGCATTTAGGTTTCAATCATCTTTGCATTGTTAACTAACCATCATATCTTGCAAGTTTGTTCTTTTATGTAAAGTTTAGGTTTTGCACAAGAAAGGGGGCAAGGTCATTAAGCCAAGTTCTCACATGTTTCAAAGTCTCCTAAGACACTCTTTGGCTCCATACAACCACCCCAATGTTCACTAGGTGATTGAGATGGGCAGTTGAAGTCATCTGTTCAAGAAAGCCAACTGAGGCTCCAAAGTTCAAACATTTGGTCTTACAAGCTAGTCATGAAGCTCTTAAGTCATATTCCATGATCTCATTGTGTTTGGATCAAGAGAAATCAAGAAGAGACCATCAGATCAAGAGTTATGGAATTAGGGTTTTAACCTGAAGAATCACAAGGAACCTTGGTGCGATCAGTAAATGCCTTGATTGGTTCATCAACCAATTGAGCTCACATACAACCAATAGATCTTATTCAACAAGAAATCAAGAGTATTTGACTCCCATCACAAGGGCAATGAACCTCAAAGTTCATCTGGCCCCAGATTAGGGTTTTCTTCAGGAGAAAGTCGACTGTGCCCTAATTCATGGTCAAAGCATGATCCCAAACCATGGGACATGATCCATTGTGTTCATATATATCTTTTGAACTCATCTAAAGTATTGGAGAAGTTCAAAGTTACAAATTCATTGAGGATCGCACTGTGGAATTCATCTGACCTAAGTTTCATATGACAAAGTCAAACCTTTGACTTTTGATACCTTGATCCAAGATGAAGCCTTCAAGCTATATTACATCAAGACATGCTTAATTCTTGAGTTAAAGCATGAGAAATCACCATTTGAAAGGTTTCTTGCAAAAAGGGCAAGGCTCGGTTCTTAAATTCTTCTAAGTGTGGAAGAATTCACTCCTTGTGCAAATTTGGAAAAGTCATAACTTTCAAACCACACATCCAATTTTTGTGACTCAAAGTTCAAATTGAAGCTCTCATCATGAACTTAAAAACATATTAGAGGGTCCTTATTCAAAATAGGGATGGTTTTTAAGTTAGGAGGCTTAGAAATTCAAGGCAATTAAAGACACAGTGAATTTTCACTACATTTTGCCCTAAAATTCAGCCAACTTCATCTCCATTTTTCACCATGATCCCTTTGGATCTAGGACTTGGAGTGAACATGAAAGTTATAGAGGACATTTGGGGCTTTTCAAAAAGTACTAGAACTCCCTAATCCATGGAGGGAGTGTCGCTCCCAGGATTTTCATACAGGTACAAACGCGAAAGTGGCGCGAAAACAGAGTCGTCAGCAATGTGTATTTATCCCAAGAGAGGGAAAGGAAACAATGCGTAAACCTGAGGGAAAGGAAAGAGCATGGTCTCGTGACCAAGAGAAACGGGTAAGGGAGTTGGTTACTCGAGGGGAAGGTATTAGCACCCCCTCGCGTCCACCGTACTCGATGGGATCCACGCTTGTCGTCTTAATCAAAGGGCATCGTCGTCTGGAGCTCCACTGCTACTGGAAAGGAGAAGGAACAGGAATGGGAAAGAAAGAGGAGACAGGAAAAAGAAGTGACTCGGTAGGACATCCTCGGAGTCCTAGGCCTACGTATTCCCTCGCAATGGGAAAGTCATAGTCAACGTAGTTCGGACACGAACTAGGGGGAGGTTGCTCGCCAAGACATCGCCATCCTGTGTCTACGTATCCTCAATTTAACCAGATGGAGGAAATCAGAGCAGTCGTAGTTTGACTTAACCAAGCCTGTATTTTTTATGAGCGACGTCAGATTCACGTCCGGCAGTTAGGGTCGAGGCCTGTTTACGACGAGACGGAAGTAACGTGCCCTTTTCTAAAAATGGTTGAGTTTGTTTTGTATTTTTTAGACAAAAATGGATTGAAGTTAGTTTATAACTTGCATTGCACCTAAGTCTACAACATAGGAACGAATACGTTGCATATCGTCCCCAACAAGACGTATACTAAGCATCCTAGAAGAATGAAGGGAGACCCCCCATCCTTCACTTCCCATATACAAGGCTCAAGCACAATACATGTTAACCTTTATTAAGTGTTTTAGAAGGATTATGAGATGAGAAGAGAAGACTCAAGGAAAAGAAAACTCTAAGGGGAATTCTATCCTAAAGTTGTCATGCAAAAGATGGCCCTAAAGGGGAGGCTCAAGAACAACCTAAGTCTAAAGAAGGGAGAGGGATATCACTATCTAATGCTTATCCTACCTCACCTTAATAAAAAATTAAGGATGAGCTAGGATCCCAAAGGGATGTGAAAAAGTTCTACACAATCAAGCATTATATCATGTAATCCAACACATAAGAGAGAAAGAGAAGTAGAAGAAAGGAGAGATGCAAATGAATAAGAACAACAGCTACAACAACGCATTTGTACCAATACAGCAGTAAATTCCAGCCAACACACTAAACAACATTCAACAGCTCATATTCAGCACAAAAACAGGTGCAAAAGGCCAAACAACAGCACATACAACAGCACCTATGCACATGGTCAGCAGTAGAAACCGGGCAGCATGCAATGCATTTGAATACAATTCAATCATGGCATAGCAAACGTGTATCCAACATCATGCATTCCTCAATTAATCATGATCACAAACACAACATACATCATGTTGAATAAACTTGAAGACATCATGGAAAAATGCACATCATGAAAGGATGCATAACATTAAGCATGTGAACAAATTGAAACAAGTATGCACCTCAAGGAATAGAAAGCAATCAAGCATGCACAACACAATTCCAGCAACGTAAGCATTGATCAACAGTTAACATGCTCAAAGAGTGAGTGTTATGTGTTCATCGCATGAAGAACGCAACAACGCAAACATGTCCATAAACGATAAAAATCCAAGAGTCGCGTGTCGACAAAATTGTGCGCATATAATGGTGTGAGGTGCAACAGTATCAAAACAGTCCTTAGACAAGTATCACATTAATCCATGAAGATTAGAAATGAAACGGGATCGAAACATGCTCAAGAATACACAAAAAACTCACTCTGCAACAGTGTTAATCGGTTAACCAAGTGTGTTAACCGATTAACAGCTCCAAAATTAGCAGAAAACAGCTAAAATACACTGGTTAACCGATTAACCAAATTGTACTGCATTTGGTTAATCGGTTAACACTGTTACAGCAGCAAAAAAATAATTTGAAAAATCACTTCCAGCAGCAAAATCACTCATGCAATCATCTCCAATGATCATGTAATCAACAATGCACGAAAATTACATCAAGTATCAGTAATCAAACATCAATTAGATCCAACAATCATCAACATCAAGAATCACATTCAAGCAAAATGGATCAAAATCAAGAACAACCAAAGATCTACATTGTATAAGTTACAAATAAGCTAAATTAAGTATATATCGAAGGAAAACCAACCTACAAAGCTGAGATTTGCTTTGGTGAGTGTTGCAAACGAAAATTGATGAATCAAAGCTAGAAATCCAGGTATCTATGAAGCTCTACCAAGAAAACTTGAAGATCCAAGCAAGAACACCTCAAATAAGCAAAAGCTCATCCAAAAGTGATTCCAACAACTTAATTCAAGATCTAAACCCGTAGCTACTGTAGAATTGAACCAAGAATGAGGATGTGATGGAGGTTTAGCTCAAGATTTCACAAATTCCAATGAAGAATTTGTGAATCTATGGATTTGGAGCTTTGGTGAGAGGTTGAAGGTGCAGATGGAGAATGAAAAAGTGAGAGAGAATTGAGAGCCAATTCTGAAAAATGAGAGTGAAAAATGATCTCGGGTCCCTGGAGGTTTGGAATGAATTGGTTTAAATAACCCCTAGGTTAGGAGTTAAGTTTGGGTTTGGAGTGAGGTTTAGTGGGAGGAAATGGGAGTAAAAATGAATTAGGAAAGGGAATGAGGAATTAGAGTGGGAAGAATTTGAAATTGGATGGAAAATCATTTTCTCTAGATCCTTCCACTGGTGTGTAGAATCAAACTTAGTGATTAAAATTTAAACCCCAAAGAAACAACGCAGAAAATGAAGTATTTGGGCAAAATTTATAATGGTTAACCGGTTAACCACTTTTAGTACAAACTGTGTTAACCGGTTAACACGAGGAAAATTTGAATTCTTGCGTTTTTTGGAGGGAAACTTGGAGAATTGCCTAATTCCACCTGTTTTGAGCTACATTAGACCTCTGAAGCTTGCAATTGGATATCACCACTGATACACTCTTGAAATATGCTGTGAAATGTGTTTCGCACTCGGAATAAATTGCTGAAAATAACTGGTTGGTGCTGAATCGTTGTTTGGCTCTGAACATTGTGGAAAATGATATTGGAACTAATGATGCCATGAGCTGCTGGAAAATACCTTGATCCCATGCCCAGAAGAACCATGCAAATGTAGAAATGAGGATGCCAATGAAATGAAGCGTTATCCAGTTAGTGCTAAAAGTAAAAGGGCAAATTTTGAGGTGTTACAGCTGCCCCTATTCAATCAACTGTGGAGCTGAAAGGATGAGAGCGAACGGCTGTCAGGAATTCAAGGTACATAGGGATTGAATACAAAAAAAAACTAGAAAATTTGCACTGTGTGGGTGAAAGAGAAAAGATATATGACAAATAAAGCGGTTGTGATGATGGAGAGGTATCTGTGGAAAAGAGTTTAGAACAAGTGAAATCCAAAGAAGGCCTGTTGGGAACGGTTAAGGTTAAAACTTGCGGGTTACCTATCGGGAACGGTAAATGGGCCTGTCGGGAACGGTTAAAGTAAGCCTGTCGGGAACGGTCAATGTAAGCCTGTCGGGAACGGTCAAAGCAAGCCTGTCGGGAACGTTCAATGCAAGCCTGTCGGGAACGGTCAAGGGGCCTGTCGGGAACGGTCAATGTAAGCCTTTCGGGAACGGTCAATGTAAGCCTGTCGGGAACGGTCAAGGGGCCTATCGGGAACGGTCAATGTAAGCCTGTCGGGAACGGTTAATGCAAGCCTGTCGGGAATGGTCAAGGGGCCTATCGGGAACGATCAATGTAAGTCTGTCGGGAACGGTCAAAGTGCGCCTGTCGGGAACGGATAAAGGAATCCTATCGGGAATGGTTCCGGTTTGCCTGTTGGGAACGGCTGAAGGAATCCTATCGGGAATGGTTCCGGCTATGTTCGGTTGAGAGGTATGATCAAAAGATCTACAAACCGAGGAATAAAACTCTGTTGGGGGAAGAAAGTAGTGAAACCCTTGTACTGCTTTGAAATGTCTGGTGGGGAATGAAAAAGGCATTCTTTTGCTTTGTCGACGTGATTGAAGAGAAATAGCTTTGGGCTCTCGCCCGAGGCATCAAAACTGGCTTATGCTTCACATGCATATGTTTGAATTTTCATGGCGTAATGCTCCATCTCGATGGAAATGCTACGCTTTTTTGAGGATGCAATGATTACTATATGCAAGATGAAAAGAGGCTCCTCAGCAAAATAAATGCTGAGGAAAATGAAGGCAACTCCGCTGGGGATAACAATAGCAATTGCTAAGGAAATAACCACCAATCTGATCTTCTGACATTCTGTGGAAAAACACCAACTCAGCTGGGGAGTAATGTTGACACAATCTGGTCTTTGAACTGCCAAGCTTGCTGAGAGTACTGTACAGAATAATGACCTTGCTGGGGAGGTATCATCTGAACCACTCTGCTTGGGGAGAGCCATGACCATGGACTCTACTGGAGAAATCAAACTTTTCGACCTGGCTGCTGGGGAATTCAGATCAAATGAACTCTTGCTAAGGAAGGAAATACCTGCTGAGGGACTGAGATCAACCATATCTCTTACTAAGGGAAGAAACACTTGCTAGGGGACTGAAATCAACCAAAACTTCTGTTGGGGATAACCTCTGAACAACCGATGGGTCTGAATTGACAATAACCATTGGACTTTAATTGCAGGCAACATCAATGATTTAATATGCTAGAGGAGGAGAACACTCCGACTTTCCACCATTTTCAAACTGCTTGGGAACATTCCATCATTTCACATTGCATGGGAGTGAGGAATTCTCATATACTGCTGGGGATGACAACCTCAAGGAAGAACTTTCTTGTTGAGGGACCCACTTCTGCTTGAGGAGAGCCATGACCATGGACTCCACTGGGGAAATCAAACTTCCTGATGTCTTGCTAGAGGAAGGATATTCAGATACTCTGCTGGGGAGAGGCAGCATACTGAATCCTGCTGGGGAAAAGAGGTCAAAGACACCTCATGCTGGAAATGGCCTCTGTTTCAAGCTTCTAAGTTAATCAACTGCCCATTGATCGTCATGAGTTAACAACGATTCATTTAATTCTCCATTTGCCCCAGACTACAAGGTCTATGACAGAATTTTGCCTCGAGAGGATTTTACAGAAGACGTAGCATTCAAAATGCCCCAGTGTCTTCAAACTCTTTGAGAGGTGCTTCTGACTAGTCATCTTTTGAAAAGGACAACTTCTCGTACTCTTGAGGTGGCCTGCCTCGAGTCTTGAAGAAACTTTGCCCCTGACTGATCTTAGAGAGATTTGTCAAATTGACCTGATTGCCCCATATTACCCGCTTGTGGAGAGATTCATCGGATCTCGACATAATTGCCCCAGTTTGAACGCTTTTGGAGAGATTCAACGGATCTCGACGTGGTTGCCCCCAGTTTGGCTAAACTTTGAAGAGATTTATCGACGTGATTGTCATGATTGACCGGTCTCTGAAAAGACTTTCTCAACTTGACTGCCTCAGCTTGGCTACACTTCGAAAAGATTTCTTGGCGTGGCTGCTCCAGATTAGCTGCTTTTGGAGAGAATTATCGAATCTCGACGTGATTGCCCCAGATGGGCTGAACTTTGAAGAGATTTCTCGATGCGATTGCCAGAGGATTGGTTACATCTTAACACAATTGGCTGGGAACGCTTTTGCCCCACATAGTCTTTCAGCAACATGTCCTCTGGAGTCTCAGGCATCTCAACTTGGCATAATTAAGCTCCTCGGCTGATTTTCATCATGCAAGCTTCTTTGATGTTAAACAAATGTATGCACGCAGAAAATATTTATTCTGAAAATGATTATTCAAATGCAATACACATGTTAATCTTGAAGTCTTTTATTGAAAAGATGTCGCAAAGCCATGTGAACGAATCACTGCTTAGGATACGACATTGATTTTTGAATGAAAGAAAACATGCACATGCAATACCAACAAACGTCTTTTAGCACACCTCATAGGAGTCCAGAACGCCATCTCATCGGAGTACGCTCTCGAAATAAACCCTATTTCAATTAGGACTTTTGAGGGTTGTATCGTGGCCTGGTTCATGGTTTGAGAAAGAAGGATTTATGGCTCAAAATTTTGTTTTAACCCACCCATTCTGCTTGATGTTCTCCAGTCCTATGTTCAGTTCGTTTGGCACAAGCGCTCACCTCTCAAAAAGATTTTGTGATCTTTAAGGAACCCATGAAACTGATGGTTTGAGACTCACTGAGGTTTTGGAGTAACAGTCACCCCCTTTTGTCTTTTGTTTGTAGTCACACGACTTTGTTCTTGCTCGAGGATTTTTCTTTTGTAATCCTTTTGTTTTTCACTTTCTCATTCTTTTGCTTTTTTTGATCCCTAATTTTTTCCTGGACTGATTCTTTTGAATCTTTAGATTTTGAAGTCCAGCGGGATGCCTTAACTTTTGCCTAAGTTGCTTGTTTTCAAGTTTTGACTTAGCGGGCTTTATTTCTCCTTTTTCTTCTTTTTTTTGAATAAATCGTGCGACACTAGTTGACTGACTTGTTTGAAAGGGTTGTGACTGCCCCACTCCTTGATTGTTGATGGATAACCATTGTGGTTTCACATCTCTTGACCTCTTGACGGTGGAATAAAAGGTAATGGATCCTCAGATGCACACTCCTTTCAAAATTTGAACGCTCGGTCAAATTAACTGACGCCTACCCTGCCCCTGGGTTAAGTGTGAGGGTTTTTTCATACGAAAAGAAACTCCTACTTCAAGGCTCAAAGGGGTTGACGAGGGTCTATCTCCCTTATATCTCCAGTGTTTAGGGATTTGAAACAATGCATGTACATCCTCAACAGGGTCTTATTTAAAAGTACACGATCAGAGATTTTTTTTGCATTTTCAAATCATCATCCTCCCTCAGAGAGTTTAAACAAGAAAGTCAGTATTGCAATGCACATGAACATTTAAGAGTGAACACGAATGGATTACTTTAAGAAAAACATGCTTATTGTATTATGATTGTCATTCAAGAACAAACAAATTTTTACATGCAAATAATGTTTAAACAAACAAATGAAAGCTACATATGAAGATGCAGTAAAGAAACTGATGATTGCCATTGTTGAGTAGACTTGACTCCGTCTGGACTTATTACTCTTGACGACATACTCGCAATCTGAGTGCTCACTCGGGAAGCTTCAGTTGATGTGCAAACCACCGACATTGAATGTAATGACCCCAGCCTCGATTAAATCTTGCACATTATGATGAAAGGATCGACACCTCTCAATAGTATGTCCAGGGCTACCTGAATGAAATTCACACCGGGCACTAACATCATATCCATCTGGGAGCTTTACTAGAGGGGGAACCATTGCACGAGATTCTACCATATTCAGTTTGAGCAACTGTTAAAACAACATGGCATAAGACATAGGCAGTGGATCAAAATGCCGGTCAGGCTTCTTCAGCTTCTGTTCGTACTGCTTAGCCTTGGGATTGTCTTGGGAGACAGGAGATAGCTGCTGACGAGGAAACTCCGGAACCCCAGGTTGTGCAGAAAAGTCGTGAGGTAGATCACACTTTGGGATAGATTCCACAGGCAAGGGCGGAATGACAATTTCTGCTGCAGCCTCGGGCATGGGATTATCATCCTTTCTCAACACGTTTCTCAAGACTTCCAAAATCAAGCTTATCTGAGTCTTCAGTTGATTGACCTCTTCCTTCAGCATTTCCTGGTCTTGAGTCAAAGCTTGCATGTCCCCCATAAACTGCCCCACTTGGTTTCACATTTCCCTCAACTCTGCTTGAACTTGATCCATGGTCAACTTCTGAATGGCTTGAGCAGTTAAGTCTGAAATTCTGAAGAAAACCAGATCAGGATGAGAATAACCAAGCCTCGAACACCTGTTATGTAAATGAGTATGAAAATGCTATGCAAATGCCATGTTTAAATATTTCCAAGGAATCATTCTGCTTTGATTCAAGTTTTTCACATAAGAACGACAAGAAATAGATGGAAATGATCAGCAACGAGTCTCAAAGTTAAGATCCTTGGAAATACGAGAACATGTATGCAAAAATGTTATGATGACACGAATGCAGAGACATAGGATCAAGGCTTCCACAAATTCTGGATAAGTGATGTACTACTGTTTGAATAGGTTCACAGGTCTGCTCGGAAGAGAATACCGGAACACCGGAATATCCGAATAATCAGAATACCAGAAGGCCAGGATATCGGCATAATCAGAATACTAGAATGCCAGGGTGCCAGAATAATCAGAATACCAGAATACCAGCATATCGGCATAATCAGAATCCCAGAATACCAGGTTGATAAGTTTGCACTGATAAGAGAACCAGAATACTAGGTAGGATGAAAGTCAAGGTTACCTGCAGACCTGCAAACAACCCACCCCTCTCACATGTGGGTACTAGAAAGGCGAGGATCCTCAATATCACGGGCTCACGGGTCGAGAAATGATGATACGGTCACCATTTCTGGTTTGGCATCATCATCAATCGAGGAGGCCTCAACTGATTCCCCTCAAAAAGGATATCCTATAGTAAGTTCCCAGCATTGGGTCCTCGGATCGAGAATGTGTAATGGGTTTTCCATTTCTGGTCTGCCATTATCACATCTCGGGAGGAGTGTCGTTACTGAGTCCTCGGGAACGGTCACCAGAGTCGACAATTCCTCCAGAGAATATCTATTGGCCTGTATCAAACATACAGTAGTAGATAGCTCTGGATAGAACCTCGTCTAGATGTAGGTTTCGTGAACACCCAAACGTGGCCAAACACCAAGGGAGCGACACGCCTGCCCACGCTAATACCTATGTGTATGCTCAAGCCTGGGTAGTGGGCTTATCTCTCAGAACATCCCAACCTATCAAACAGAAAACCAGCACAGTACAGCACAGTCCAGTATAATAATGAAATGCAATGTAATAAATATGGTAAATACAGTGATACAGTAAAGCAATAATACAGTAAACAACAATACAGTAAAATAGTAAAACAACAAAACACAACACCCCAGCAAACACCCAATGAAAGAAAAACAGACAAGCGCTAGGATTGACTCGCATAAGGGATGGACCAGCAAAAGGTCAACTTTTCTCCAACAGAGTCGCCAGCTGTCGCTCCAGGGATTTTCATCCAGGTACAAACGCGAAAGTGGCGCGAAAATAGAGTCGCCAGCAATGTGTATTTATCCCAAGAGAGGGAAAGGAAACACTGCGTAAACCTGAGGGAAGGGAAAGAGCATGGTTTCGTAACCAAGAGAAATGGGTAAGGGAGTCGGTTACGCGAGGGGAAGATATTAGCACCCCCTTGCGTCCATCGTACTCGATGGGATCCATGCTTGTCGTCTTAATCAAAGGGTGTCGTCGTCTGGAGCTCCACTGCTACTGGAAAAGAGAAGGAACAGGAATGGGAAAGAACGAAGAAATGAAGGAGACAAGAAAAAGAAGTGACTCGTTAGGTCATCTTCGGAGTCCTAGGCCTACGTATTCCCTCGCAATGGGAAAGTCAGAGTCAACGTAGTTCGGACACGAACTAGGGGGAGGTTGCTCGCTAAGACAACGCCGTCTTGTGCCTACGTATCCTCAATCAAACCAGAAGGAGGAAATTATAGCAGTCGTAGTTCGACTTAACCAAGCCTGTGTTTTTTATGAGTGACGTCAGATTCACGTCCAGCAGTTAGGGTTGAGGCCTGTTTGCGACGAGACGGAAGTAACGTGCCCTTTTCTGAAAATGGTTGAAACTTAACGATCCCGAAGGATGAAAAAGGTTTGAGTTTGTTTTGTGTTTTTAGACAGAAATGGATTGAAGTTAGTTCATAACTTGCATTGCACCCAAGTCTACAACATAGGAACGAATACGTCGCATATCGTCCCCAACAGGACGTACACTAAGCATCCTAGAAGAATGAAGGGAGACCCCCCATCCTTCACTTCCCATATACAAGGCTCATACGCAATACATGTTAACCTTTATTAAGTGTTTTAGAAGGATTATGAGATGAGAAGAGAAGACTCAAGGAAAAGAAAACTCTAAGGGTAATTCTATCCTAAAGTTGTCATGCAAAAGATGGCCCTAAAGGGGAGGCTCAAGAACAACCTAAGTCTAAAGAAGGCAGAGGGATAGCACTATCTAATGCTTATCCTACCTCACCTTAATCAAAAATTAAGGATGAGCTAGGATCCCAAAGGGATGTGAAAAGGTTCTACACAATCAAGCATTATATCATGTAATCCAACACATAAGAGAGAAAGAGAAGTAGAAGAAAGGAGAGATGCAAATGAATAAGAACAACAGCTACAACAGCGCATATGTACCAATACAGCAGTAAATTTCAGCCAACACACTAAACAACATTCAACAGCTCATATTCAACACAAAAACAGGTGTAAAAGGCCAAACAACAGCACATACAACAGCACCTATACACATGGTCAGCAGTAGAAACCGGGCAGCATGCAATGCATTTGAATATAATTCAATCATGGCATAGCAAACGTGTATCCAACATCATGCATTCCTCAATTAATCATGATCACAAACACAACATACATCATGTTGTATAAACTAGAAGACATCATGGAAAAATGCACATCATGAAAGGATGCATAACATTAAGCATGTGAACAAATTGAAACAAGTATGCACCTCAAGGAATAGAAAGCAAACAAGCATGCACAACACAATTCTAGCAACGCAAGCTTTAATCAACAGTTAACACGCTCAAAGAGTGAGTGATATGTGTTCATTGCATCAAGAACGCAACAACGCAAACATGTCCATAAACGATAAAAATCCAAGAGTCGCGTGTCGACAAAATTGTGCGCATACAATGGTGTGAGGTGCAACAGTATCAAAACAGTCCTTAGACAAGTATCACATTAATCCATGAAGATTAGAAATGAAACGGGATCGAAACATGCTTAAGAATACACAAAAAACTCACTCTGCAACAGTGTTAATCTGTTAACCAAGTGTGTTAACCGATTAACAGCTCCAAAATTAGCAGAAAATAGCAAAAATACACTGGTTAACCGATTAGCCAACTTGTACTGCATTTGGTTAATCAGTTAACACTGTTACAGCAGCAAAAAATTAATTTGAAAAATCACTTCCAGCAGCAAAATCACTTATGCAATCATCTCCAATGATCATGTAATCAACAATGCACAAAAATTACATCAAATATCAGTAATCAAACATCAATTAGATCCAACAATCATCAACATCAAGAATCACATTCAAGTAAAATGGATCAAAATCAAGAACAACCAAAGATCTACATCGTATAAGTTGTAAATAAGCTAAATCAAGTATAGATCGAAGGAAAACCAACCTACAAAGCTGAGATTTGCTTTGGTGAGTGTTGCAAACGAAAATTGATGAATCAAAGCTAGAAATCCAGAGATCTATGAAGCTCTACCAAGAAAACTTGAAGATCCAAGCAAGAACACCTCAAATAAGCAAAAGCTCCTCCAAAAGTGATTCCAACAACTTAATTCAATATCTAAACCAGTAGCTACTGCAGAATTGAACCAAGAATGGGGATGTGATGGAGGTTTAGCTCAAGATTTCACAAATTCCAATGAAGAATTTGTGAATCTATGAATATGGAGCTTTGGTGAGAGGTTGAAGATGAAGATGGAGAATGAAAAAGTGAGAGAGAATTGAGAGCCAATTCTGAAAAATGAGAGTGAAAAATGATCTCGGGTCCCTGGAGGTTTGGAATGAATTGGTTTAAATAACCCCTAGGTTAGGAGTTAAGTTTGGGTTTGGAGTGAGGTTTAGTGGGAGGAAATGAGAGTGAAAAATGAATTAGGAAAGGGAATGAGGAATTAGAGTGGGAAGAATTTGAAATTGGATGGAAAATCATTTTCTCTAGATCCTTCCACTGGTGTGTAGAATCAAACTTGGTGATTAAAATTTAAACCCCAAAGAAACAACGCATAAAATGAAGTATTTGGGCAAAATTTATAATGGTTAACCGGTTAACCACTTTTAGTACAAACTGTGTTAACCGGTTAACACGAGAAAAATTTGAATTCTTGCGCTTTTTGGAGGGAAACTTGGAGAATTGTCTGATTCCACCCGTTCTGAGCTACATTAGACCTCTGAAGCTTGCAATTGGATATCACCACTGATACACTCTTGAAATATGTTGTGAAATATGTTTCGCACTCGGAATAAATTACTGAAAACAACTGGTTGGTGTTGAATCGCTGTTTGGCTCTGAACATTGTGGATAATGATATTGGAACTAATGATGCCATGAGCTGCCGGAAAATACCTTGATCCCATGCCCAGAAGAACCATGCAAATGCAGAAATGAGGATGCAAATGAAATGAAGCGTAAGCCAGTTAGTGCTAAAAGTAAGAGGGCAAATTTTGAGGTGTTACAGGGAGCTGAGAGATTCGAAGAAGAGAAGTTTGGTGTCCATTTCTTGAATTCCAAGTTACCAACATGTGCATAATGATGCATAACCACTCCTAATCACCAAAACTCTCACAATTCTGATGTTTAAAGGCAAGATTAGTGTAGCTTGGATCTCTGCCACGAAAATACAAGTTGCAAACTTAAAATATATTAGTTTATGTCAAGTTAAGGCAAGTGGATGCATGAGAGAGAAACTTTTTCAAGGAAGCATGGTCATTCCAATTTTCTTGCAGCATTGAGCCTTGTTCTAATCCAATCAATACAACTCAATAGTACTAACACTATTTCTGACCATTTGCTAAAGTGCTTGTAGCCTCATGACTCAGCATACAGCTTGCACGAAGGGAGTTGCAAGAAAGGGCAAGTTTGGCAAGTTGTGATTTCTGCCCATACCTCAAGCCTCTCACTTCTCCTATAAATAGAGGATCAATCCTCAGTCCAAGACACACCAGAATCACCCGTAAAGAAAGGCTGATACTCTCTGAAATCTCTCACTCACTCATTCTTGCAATTTTGGAAAAACACTGCTCAAGATCATTCCACTCGTGCATTTCATAAACTAACCTCACAAACCACCTCTAAACACTTCATAAAGCTCATTAATACCACTGAAACATTTCTGTAACATCCTATACATCATCTGCCATTTTCAACCTCCATTGTTGCAAGAAGGATCGGGTTCCACTTTTGAGGTATTTTCCAAAGCTGCTGACCACCTGCATCTCCCCTCCTAGCATCAACAAGGCAAGGAAGATCATCATTTCCATTCTGTAAGCACCATAGAAAAAGCCTTGGACTTTCTCCAAGAGGTAAGGTCTTTCAACCTTTGAAACTCGCATGTTCATGCACTGTTCTATCTTCATTTGATTGTTAAAATGTAGTATGTATTGTGCTTTATTGTTCTGAATGTATGCTTGCTTTGGTTGGTTTGAATATCTCATGTTATAACATGTTAAAGTTTTGTGGAGTTGCATTGTTGTGTGAAGATTTATGAATCATATAGTTGTTGTTTGTTGAAACCAGTGCCATATTTGTGTCCCTGGTGAAGAATGCTCCACTTTTGTTTTTTACATCTTGTGATTTGATGGAGTAATGAGTGAGATATGGTTGATGGAAGGTCTGGCCATGGTGTTGTTTTAGGGCACGAGCGGGCGAGGGAGAGAATGAAGAAGATGATGGTGATATGGCACCCAGTCAGCCCAACGTGGCGCTGAGGTGGCCATTTAGTTTGTTTCTTAAAATAAAAATAATCATAAGCGTTATATGTTTGGATGTAATAGCCACCCCAATGGTAGAAACCTTGCCATGCCTTTCCCTTTCGCCTGCCTTTCTTGGGTTCGATCCTGCGGATCAACCCTTTTGCACATTTTCCTGATTTTTCGCGTACCTTACTATTTTATTGTGTGCTCGCACCTTGTTATCACACTGCACGTGTAGCTCAGATGGTGAGTGTTTTGTGGCTGAATATCCAAGGGTGTGGGTTCAACACCCATATGAGGCATTCCCTTCTTTTTTTAATACTTGATTTATTTAAATCTTTATGGTTTGTACCTTGATTTCATTTGTTCATAACTTGTTCATTTTTTATCCTTTTGGATCCATTTTTTTTGCAAAATGTTCATTGAAATGTCTATTTTTTGATGGAGAAAAGAAATTGTCCAAAATAATTATTTATGAGACATTCGTAAATGTTAAAAGTGAAGGATCTTTTTAGGGTTTTCATGAAAAATTCTTTGTTTCTTTTGGTTCTTTTGCCATGATTCTTTGGTTTGCCTTGATTGTTTGGAACCTAATGAATGTTGTTTGAACCTTGTATGAAGTTATAACATTGTATATCATTAATACAACCTTGATACCATGATGCTTAAATGTGTGAATATCTTTGCAAATACCTTGTTCATACCATGAGATCTTGTTAGATCATTTACCCTTGTGACATGAAATTGTTTGACCAAACATGTGCACATGTATGCCTTGAATCTTTGATACCATGTTTGAGTTGTTCTTAAGTGTTTATATGTCTTGGATTGTAATCTTTGAATGCATGAACCTCATGATGTTGTCACCCCCTTTAAATGCATGTTTAAACCCCAATACTCTTGTATGGTTGTTACCTACTTGTCAAACATGTTCAAGCTTGTTCACATGATCTCTTTGATGTGTTTACCTTCTGTTTACATGATTGTTGTTACACATGTATGCTTATGAGCTTGTTGGTTGTTACCTCCTCCTTGTTGAACTTTATTCATGATTGATTTCATACCATGAGAACTTGGTTCATTGTTTGCTTAGGTGTTGTAACATTTTTGTTTCATATATATTCTTTGGTTGTCACCGTGATCTGTTTATCCCCATGTGAAGATTTTGGTTTTTACCTTAAACTCTTTGGAATTAATCCTTGCTTTGAGTGTTGTTACATTCATATTCTTAGCCTTGGTGATTACCATGATTATACTTTCATCTTGCTTCAATGATGTTTGTTATCTTGAACTTCTTTAAGTTATACCCTTTAAGTGAGGCTAGCTCTTTAGCTCTCCTCCTTAAACCCTCTTTGTTCCCTTCCTTCCAAAGGAAAGTCTCTCTATCGATCTCAAAGTCATAGATAACTCATTTATCATCTTGGCATCATTAGATCCATCCCGTATCCTCATCAGGATTAATCCCTTGGCCTCATTAGAGCCACTTCTCCCTTTAACCTAATTAGGTTCCCTTCTTGTGAGCACTATCAACATAGTTGCTCACTCCCCTCCTTGGCCTCATTAGAGCCATCTACCTTCTGACTTAGGTTTCACCTAGAGTTCTTCAACTCTACGTGAGCATCATCATCATGATGTTCCTTTCCCCTTTGGCCTTATGAGAGCCATTCACCTCTTAAACTTAGAATTAGGATAGAGTTCTTAAACTCTATGTGATTCTCACCATCATGAGTATTCACTTACCCTTTACAACTTAGACTTAGAGAGTTCTTTAACTCTACATGAGTACCATACTCATTCCCTTTGGAACTTTGGCCATAGTCAATGGTTCCTCACCCCTTAGTTAGGTGAACTACGGTTGCTCTGATTCTTTAGTCAGGATACGTAGGCACAAGACGTGACGTCTTGGTGAGCATACTTAGTATATACACCCTTAGGTCTTTACCTTTAGCACTTTTGTCTTCACCACAGGTTTTTACCTTACCCTTAGCAGATTTCCTTAGCAAGCAAACATAACATAACACAAATACAAAAAAGAGGTTCATGTAGAGTACTACAGATACTTAGGGTGCTAATACCTTCCCTTAGTATAACCAACCCACGAACCCCCGATCTCTTAGCTGTGTCTTCACATAGCGCAATTAGGGTTTTCTTTCGATCTTTACCCTTTCCTTTGGATAAATCAAAGCTCGGTGGTGAACTTCAAAGATGTGTGATTCAAGTTAATTAATAGCTTGATATCTGATTCTCACCGCAACAACGACGTTAAAAGCGTTATTTGTAGTAGTGGCCCGTACTACCACACTCCCCTAGATGTCCTTTGACCCTGAATGTCTAAGAGTACATGTGAGCTATGTCGTACTACACACTCTCTAGACAAAACCTACTTCGATCTAGTATGATGTATGATGATCAAACAATCATAAATTCCTACCGAACCTCCATACCATTTTGAATTGCATTAAACTTGATTACCACAAGGTTTACCATACATTCACTCTAATTTGACACATTAGGGCTTCATAATTATTTTATCAAACATTAGGCTCGTGTCATAAGAGTGTTTTCACAGTGATTCGTCATTCATAACATGATTCATAACAAGTACTTTATCAAAACATTGGACTCACATCCAAAGGTTCACTTCTCAATTATTCATTATTTACATTGTGATTCATACATATAAACATCATGAAACTTTTACCGCAAGATATGTCTTTGCACCATAATTTGAGTTTCTAAATTTAAGTTATGAATTTTTGAAAATTCTCAAGTATGTAATTGATTCCACATTTAGTGGAATCAATTACACTACCATTCTGCCTAATTTTCGGCTACAGAAAAGGGTGGTGATAGATTGAACATTTAGTGCAATCGATCACACTCTGTAAATTTTCAATTTTTCACAGTCGTAATCACTTTTAAACTCCATCCAAGCCCAGTTTCAATATCATTGCGAAATCACAGTCTAAAACACATTCCAACATCAATTTTTAATTAATTTAACAAGATTAATACATCAAAACACATCTTCGTGCAATCAGAACATGATATTAGCATTTAAACACAAGATTCATGGAAAAACACCAAAATCTGCACTTAAACTAAACCATTGATGATAAGAGAGAGATTCATAACTTAGGGTCTATGAACTATCATCTTGTAGGAAAAATTCATATGAAAACTTGGATAATTCAGGGTTCAAGGGAAACCCCACTACCATAAATGCTAAAATACCAAAATTATAGAACAATATCATCCCCTTACTTTATTAATACAAAATTCCTTCGTGAAGCTCTCAACAATGGCGCCAACTCTCCCTTGAACAATCTCTACTGTGGTTTGATTAGTGAATTGAGGTATTTCTTTCAGATGTTGGAGAAAGAGAAGATCCCTTTGGAGAACTAGGTTTTTTCTCCTCAAAGATCCATATTTTTCTTTTTATTTCATGATTCTCTTTCTCCCTTTATTTTCTACTCTCTCTCTCTCTCATTATATATATATATATATATATATATATATATATATATATATATATATATATTAATCTCCTTTGACTCTCCTTATTCTACATTAACTCTACCTTTCTATCTTATTTTCCCCATTATTTCTACAATTTCCTATTTTTATAATTAATTTCCACTAATTAATAATAATAATAATAATAATGATGATGATAATAATAATAATAACAATTATTATTATTATTAATATTTTTATTATTATTATTATGAAAACACACCAAAATAATAATAATAATAATAATAATAATAATAATAATAATAACAATAATAAAATTCTGATTTTTTGGGGTCTTATAGGGAATTTACTTGCAAAAGAACTTATTGCGAGATTTCAAATTTAAAATTGTGTGTACTTGATTTTGACTTATTAGTTAGACCTTATAGTAGTATTAGTTTAGAGTTCATAGGCTACTTGTCATGGGATCAGATATATCATGTGATAAAATGTTCTTACTCTTACTAATTAACTATTAGCATTTTCTTTTCCCACCCTTATAGATTTTCTAAAACCCTTGAGGATAAGTAAAAAATGTCCCCTATTATGAAGATACATCTCCGGACACACTCATTTCTCACAAAATTGAATGTCAATGAGTGAGACACCCCAATGATACCTAAATTTTGTTCAGAGTTGTGTCTCCGAATGTTTTCGTAATATATTTCGAAATGCATATCTGAAAGTAACCCAGATGCTTCAAAGTTGAAACAGAGATAGCATGAGGAAGATCTAGAAACAAAATAAACTTGATATTAAATTAAAACACTCAACATAACATAGATAGTTGTTAACATAAATTTAACATTACATATCCTTCTAAAAAAGATAGCTCAGGACGTTGTAACGTATTGATAATATCGTCGATGGATCTTTCTATCTTCCAATCCACTTCAATCGGACCCTTTAATGTGTAACGGTAAAATGTATACCACGTGGCCTATAAATCTTCATCCGTCTTCAATTCAAAATAGGTGAATTGTATCTTTCCTCTGCTGTCAAGCGGTGGTGAACAATACTTCATCCTGATAACTCTCCGATTTTTTGGATATCACATGAAAGTATTTTTTTAGGATATCAGATTGGCAAGAGGTATGTCATTGTTGAACCTAAATTGAAAATGAGGCTTTCTTCCAGTGAAAGACAAAAATGCAAGGTGGGGATATGCATTCATTCTCTGGTTGTTGTGTATTTTGTAGAAAATATGGGTTGAGAGACACCCTATTTATACAAGTATTGGGTCGATTTGGACCTTAGAATCTTATCATGTCATTAGGTTACTTTTAAGGGTTTTGGGTTATGGAGGAGGTATGGAGTGTGGGAGAGATGATATGCAAGATTGTCATATATTCAATTTCCCGCTTGAATTTTTGGAGATGCATCTCTGAAAATATTACTGAATGGTTAAATGATAAATCATCTTAATGAAAGCACTATTTAAATGGCTTCAAGAGTCTTTACGGAGATGCATCTCCAAACTAAATTTTAGCAAAAAATAGGATTTGGTGTGTTCGGATATGCATCTCAGAAATTAACAGAAGAAATTTTTTAGTTTTCACGGGTACGACCCACACCATAAGAGTGGAAAAAGAAATTGTCTTAATTATTTCCTAGTTCAGAGGTCCAAGAACCTTCTAGGGTGATGTTCCCCAAGTATTAGTCAGTCCTAATAACGTTTACTGTTATAATGTTATCGTCTTTGTGCCTACTTTGATGCTTAAGACTAAGGGACCCATTATCCCATTGTGTGGCCCTCGGCTCAGTCCAAAATAAAAGCAATAATAGATTTCCAATAGGACAATTTAAATTTAAAATTTTGGATTAAATTCTAACTTTTTGTATTTTTGTATTTTATATTTTATTAAATATATATTTACTTCAAAGTTAAATGAGAAGTACCTAATATTTAATTTTTGGCTTAAATAGTATTTTTGTCCCTGTAAGTTAGCGAGTTTTTGGTTTTCGTCCCTGTAATTTTTTTATTTATTTAGTCCTTGTATCTTACTTTTTGCTTGCTTTTAGTCCCTAAAGCCAAAATCCGCAAAAAAAATCCGAAGGTTTTCTGCGGATTTTCCTGCAGATTTTGGTTTTAAGGACTAAAACAAATACGAATGTGAAATATAGGAACTAAAACAAAAAAAAAATTACAACGACGAAAACCAAAAACACGCTAACTTACAGGAACGAAAACACTATTTAAGCCTTAATTTTTTAAACCTTTCTTGAAATTATTATTAAACCTTTAACCTCTTAGATAACTACTTGGCAAGAAATCTTCACTTTTACTGATGTGGCCTGCCTAAGTTGTTTTTTTAATTTTTTTTTAAACCATGAGGATTTTTTTTATTTTTAATTTTTTAATTACAGGGGGTAAATCAAAACTCGTTCACATTGTAGAGAGTAAAAAACTATAAACCAATAATACTTCATCTTTGGTTTGTCTACATCTTCAAGTTTTCTACGTGAAAATCAAAGCCACAATGTATTGTAACTTTCATGTTTTTCGGTGCAGCATAGTCATTGGCTGAAAATTTGGTTCTCATTTTTTACTGGTCCTTTTTTTGGTCATGTATATTCATTGCATAGATTTTGTGTTGGTCTTTGTTTGATACAAATGAAATCTGTTATTTTTATCGTATCATAGTTTATATATTCATTGGAACATTGTCTCACAACTATTGTAGTGATTCTTTGTGATTTCTATTCTATATTTCAATCAAATTTCTTTTCAAACACTAGAATGTCTACTTCAAGGTTGATACCTACTATTTTAGTATCCTAATTTTTTCTAATTCAAATATTATCAACTCATCACATTCTTTTAAATATATCACTAATGCATTAATCATTTTATTTTTCTTTGCATACATCAAGACAATACACCACAATTATTCATCAAACTTATTGAACAATAGATGTATCTGATTCTTTTATCAATGGATCAAGTAACTTGGTATATTAAAATTATTTATAACTATCATATAATATTTATGATGATATATACACTACTACAAATAATCTCATTTCACCTTGGAGGCGAAATGGATTGTACATCGGTTACCCAAACGTGATAACGAAGGCGACATGAAATATTTCCACTTTACCCCTAGATTTTTTGAATAACCGAGAGGAAAAGTGTTGAACCTGGAGTGGGTTCAATCCCCAACAACTGCATATTTTTATTTTTAAAATATACCACTTTACCTTTCGACTATTTCTATAACCGAGGGGATATTATATATATATATATGTGTGTGTGTGTGTGTGTGTGTGTGTGTGTGTGTGTGTGTGTGTGTGTGAAAGAAACATATATTTCATGTTTTATTAATATACAAATTACTTATTTTACATTTTTTTTTCGTTTCAATCTATAAGTATAATCTTTATCTCTTTTGAAATTATCTTCATCACTATAAATCTGGGGTGACAAATACTGGTATCGCGATCTATTTGAACCTTATAGAAGAACAAATGTTGGATATTCCATACATTTGTTTCTATTATAAAATTTAAAAAAATTAGATAAATAAAATAAATTTGCAATTACATGACTAGAGATTATGTTAAAAAACAAATCTAGAATCAGATTTTTTTTTTCTGCACTTGCAATCCATCACATAAATTTTTGGCAAAGTAAATACACTCTCACCAACCACATATTAAATAAAACATTTTTTTTTCTACTCTAACAAACTATCACAATGATACTTTTACTTTGTAAAATGTCACGGCGCTCTGATAAAATGTGGAGGGTTTCAGTACAACGTTTGAGTTTCTTACGGATTCAAAACAATCAAATTTTAATATTCATAATGTTTTTATAGTGAGAATTTTAGGTTTTACGAGGATCGCTAATGGCAGTGTATTGAGCATTGATACTCATTAAATGGACGAATAAGATTTGTTTAATGACAACGAAGAAACACGCTTATATTTTACCTCAATAAAATATGTTCCAATAAAATATTTATCTCGGTTATTAATGGAAATTGTGGTAAAATGTGTTTATTTTAGATAAAAATACAATAAAATATGTTTCATCCCAAGCGCCACATACCTCTCGGTTTCTACTAAAAATCGAGGGAAAAAGCATTTTTTTTTAATTACACTGTTTGCACAATATTAAAATTAATTGTTTAAACAAATTCAAATTTTGACAATGGATTCTTGAAGAGCAACAAATCTTTTTAAATTTCTGATAAGTTATTTGTTCCTACCAAGAGAAACTTTTTTTCTAGACTTGCAATCCATCCCAGAGATATTTCATTATCTTGAGCAAATATTTTCATGGAAAATTCTTTCACGTGATAGCGAACAAGATGATTGTGTTTAGGATTAATTTCTCAATAATTTCTTTGATTGACAACTTCGGAAGAACATTGAAGATTTTTTCTGTCTTGCAATTCATCCTAAAGAATGATGTGTATAAGTTTGGAGCAACTACATATAAGTTAGGTTTAAGGTAAAATCGGATTAACGAGTTGTTTTATAGTAAAGTCTGATAATCTAATCCCTCGGTTATTAAATATAACCAAAGGAATAGATCATTAATTTAAAAATAAAATAAAAAGAAAGACATCATTTTTAAAGAAATAAAAACATAAATTGTTGTTTTTGGGATTCAAAAAATGTCCTGAATTATTTTTTCCCTCGGTTATATTTAGAAACCAGAGAAATATATGATATTTATTTTAAAAAATTAAACATGTCGTGCATTGACAATTTACCATGGTTTTTGGTTGGGTGAGGTGAAAGTTTTGTCATAAAATGTATTATTTCTAGTAGTGATAACCAATATATATTTTGGACTATTTTTTCAGCATGTTTCAAGAGAAGTATCAGACTAGTGTTTTATGTATAAGGAGATCGACGATATAGATCTCATTAATTAGGACGATCAAGACATTTGTCGCATTTGCATAATTATTCCTACATCAGATGATGCTCACAACACTTATTTCTATCTTGAATCTAATTGGAATGAGTTCAAGAGAGAATGCAACTTGAAAGTTGGTGATTACATTGGCTTTATAGTTGATGAACCCGAGTGTTTATTTATTGATGTAAAAGTCTAAGAAAAATAGTTTTATTGAATTTCTGTTTTTTTATTATCTGAAACTATATATCATTCAATAGAAAAGTAGTTTGTTTTATAATAAAAAAGTGTTATTAGTTTAAAAAATTACCAAGAGATCAGGTCAGAAAAAGTGAAAATTTATTGCCAAATAATTACTTAAAGGGTCTAATCAACAGAATCTTTACATTTCAATGGTGACATCTAAAAATAATTAAAGGATGTAAACTATAACCCGCTTACATTGTAGGGGATAACATATATTTAACATTTTCTTTATATTTAAAATCTAAGTTTATATAGTTTAAGTTTGATAATTGGAAATTTTGTCTTTTTAAGGCTTGTTCAACATTGTGTTTTGCTAAACCTCGTTTCATAAAAGTAAACGAGAGTAATATAGCTCTTTGTTTTGAAATTTTGGCATCCGACTTTATTATTGACTAATTTATAAGGATCAATTTCAGCGTCTATTTGTAGTAAACCTATTTAAAATTATGGCAAAATTCTGTATGAACATGACACGACACAAGAATAATTTATACCTAACGAAATTCAAACTTAAAATCCGAAGAGAATCACTCTTAGAATCTAAGCCTCCACAACTAGATCAATCCTTAAGTTTAGAGAGTTAGTAACATCGCCTATTCTTGAAGTGAGAGTTACTTAATTTACTTTTACCTGTGTTTTGAATTTTATTGGTTTTCTTTAAAATCAAAATATCACAATATACAAAGACCAACGTCACTTTTTAGGAAATCAAGCTTTCTCTTGGCACTATTGCCAGGTTTTGAATTATTAAAGAAAAAGAAGATTTTGAAAGAGACACCTATCTTTATTTATGCATAAATGTGCTGGTCCAAACTCTGCCGTTGTAATTTCTACATGGACTCTATCTATATTTATTTTTACAAATTCGACATAATTTTATACATGCATGCTCCAAATCTAGCTAGGTTGGCAATGTTTAATTCGACACAACATGTCAAGAGCTAAGAAGTAAAGTGTGTAACAGTCACTGTTGATAAAAGGTAGACGTGGCAAAGCTGAACCTTGTGGTCCATAATCATGTGAATGCATGTCCATATTGAATTCATGTGGTTGATAGGGTTGTGTAAAGTGATGGGAGCCTAACAATGAGTTGTATGTATGCTAATTATTGCATTGAAAGAGAAATAAAAGTGAGATGGAAAATTGGCGTTATGTTTTAGTAGGACCAGAATGAAATTGAGCAAGCTCACAGGTTGTAGAATTTGAAGGTACTCTTCTAGTGATTTTTCTTTCTTTTGAAAAAAACTTTATTCAATTTATAATTTTCTATGATGTGTATTTCTACATTACGTTCTACATTTATATAGTGACTTACATTTAAATTAAACAATGGTTTACAATGTTTCAACAATCACCAATGCTGTTTCAATTCTTATATTTATGTTTTGGAAAGAAATGTGCAAATCAAACTTCCTTTTTATTTTATGTTCATGCTTCTTGAATTACTCTATCTTCTCATGCCAAACTAAAAACTTAATGGTGGTGACATAATTTTTTTCTTGGTAACCTTATATTCCTACAATTCTCCGCCTCGTTTAAATTTTGAAAGATTCAAATTTTGGACAATAATGATTGCCTATGTATACTTTGGCTTAGAATCAAATTAATCATAGTTCTATAATTTCTTCCTGTAATCTTATAACATGAAATAATACTTAGCAAATTCAAGCTGTGTGGAATTTGCTACATGACACGACCTTGATTAACTTGTTTGCAAAATTCTCGTTAGTATACATCTTTATTAAATAAATATTGTCTTCTTCTATTATATCTCGTACAAAATCATATATACCATCAACATGGTTTGTACAAGCACATTGAACCATATTCTTAGTCAAGGGATAACACTTTGCATATCACACCTAAACAATAATAGATCGTCGTCTATCTAGACCATTAGCATTATCAAAATCAACAAAACCATTTTACTAACGTGTAGCTCCACCAAAGTATAACCATGTGTTAATGGTAACCTTTTAAGTACCTTAAAACTCATTTTTAGCTCATTTGAATGTGCCTTTCCCACATTTCCCATAAATCAACTCACAACAATATCCACTTGTGAAATATCTAGACGTGTACACACCATGTCGTACATTAAACTACCAACTGCATTAGCGTGAGAAACACATTTTAGATATGTCTTATCTTTCGGTGTAGTGGGAGATTTTTTTTACTAGAGTTAAAAATGTGGAGCCAATGAAGTCACCACTGACTTAACACCTTTTATCCTAAATCATTCAATAACCCGCTCAATGTAACATTTTTAGCTCAAGTTGTCTCAAAATTTTTACCAATTTGAGGTTTTAATATATCTATATATACCTTGTTCTTTGAAGCAATAAGCATGTCACCTACATAAAATACAAAATAAGTATAATAACCTCCATTAAACTTACAAATGTATGGATAACAATTATAATAACTTCTAGAGAAACCTTGCTTAAACATAAATGAGTCAAACCACTTGTACCAATGACGAAGAGATTGCTTCAATCCATAAAGTAATTTTTCAAGTGGAATACTTGGCTCTCTTTACCCTCAACCTTGTATCCCTCAGGTTGATACATGTATATTTCATCATCCAAATCACTGTATAAAAGGGTTGTATTCACTTAAAGTTGTTCTAGCTCAAGATCACCATGAGCAACAAGACTTAAAAGCACCTAAATAAAATTATAATTTACTATTGGAGAAAATATCTCATTTTAATCAACAACTTCTTTCTATGTGAATCCCTTGGCCACTAGCCTTATACCATATAATATTAGGATCCTCTTTTCTTTTATATATACACCCAATTACAACCAATAATAGCCTTTTCCATGGGAAATGAGAACATCTCCCTTAGATTGTTCATGTGAAAAGATTATTGCACATATCCCTCCATAGCAACCAACTAAATCTCTCTCTTTGCCTTATTATAGCTTACTTGAAGGCCGTCGCTCATCATCTTCAACCAAGATTGCCTATTCCATTATGTTTACCTGCCCATTATGGTTCACAGGTTTGTCTGACCTAAACTTCTAAAATATTTTATAATTCCTCTTTATCATAGTCGTCTCCAAGGACTTATGTTGTTGTTATTGTAAATTATGTATAGTTTTCTATTGAACCTCTATATGATTAAGCTCATCATCCTCGTTATCTTAAGCAACATTATGATGCTTCATGTGAACATGACTAGAATATGTCCCCAAGAATACCTAATCATGACTAGATTAATTCGTTACATATTTATCATCTTAAACTACTAAGAGGTTAAATGATCATCACAAATCATGAGTGTTAAGACCATCCTCAACAAAAAGATATCACGTCCATTGAAATACACCATCAACAAACATTCTTGGATCACAAGTATCAATATCATCAAACACCAACATGCACATATTGTACGCTCAAAGGTATACATCTACCTTTTCCCAATTTAATTTAGTATAAACTAAGGCTTCATTTAAAGCTGCAAAGCATTCATGAAAAAAAACTAGGTTTTCACCTTTGGTACCCAAATATTTTTATGTCCAGGTGTGTTAGTAGTTCTTATAGGTCTAATGTTAATACCTTTATGATTTCTTAGCTTATCATAACAAAAAGGCCCTAGGTAGTCAAGCTTGTCATAATAAGAATATTTATAAATAGGGTGATTCATTTTTTTCCTATTAAAGCCTTTATTATATGATCTATCATACTTAAAACCAAATCCAGTTTTATTCAAGTAAGGCATTTGATTTGATAGAATCAAATATATGTTTTCTTTCCCCTTAGTAAATTTACTTAGGGTTTCATATAGATCTTTCACTTCCTTTTTCATCGACACACAAGTCTCACACTTACTACCTTGGTTTCTAAGATTAGCCATTTCATGTTTAAGCGTTTTGTTGCTATAAATTTTCTAGTAACTCATTGTAGTCATTAAAATCTAAGTTACATTTTTAAATTTTATCACGTTCCTCGATTAACTTAGTACTTAATTTAAGTAGTTGCTTGTATGATAACTTTGTTACCTCACAGTCATCTTCTTTGTGAAATTTTTTTTTAGGAAACTTGTTCATCTTCTTCGTTGGATGAATATTCTTTGAAGTTTCTACCAGAGGTTGATTCTCCGACCTTGTTTCTTGAGATATATTTCTCATTTCTTCTTTCAAATATTATGTTGTTCCTAGTGGATTGGTCCTTTCGATTGGATGCATTTAGCAAAACAACAACTTGGAGAAGTGTCCAAGTATTCAAGATTGGTCTAACTTTCTAAAGCCGTATGAAACTGCAAAAGGGACATATGTTGGGCGCGATGGTCCAACATGTTGGTACAACATTCGGGCCTTGTGCAACAGGCGTCAGATTGTTGCGTTTTAACATAATCTTTTTAAGATTTAGTTATGTTTAATTGCTATTGGTTTAGGAATATGATTATATGATTTGTTAGAGAGCTGTGTAGATCAAATCAGACTTAAAAGAGATATAAATTTGAATTTGTAACAAACCAAATCACATCTTTTTGTTAGAGATATTCAAGGAGAAAATCAAATATCCAACCGATTGTGCAAACATTCTGGAAAAAAATAAATTCAGATCCACAAAGATAAAGCCCAGGGTTATTTTGCTATATAATGATCTCAAACCTACATTGGAAAGCAAAAATTTCCATTGAAGACTTTAGTGTGATAGGGTTTACAAGAGTTCTTGTTTTTTATGTACACCTCTATGTTTCAGTAACTTGGCATAGAAGGTTTGTTAAATTGAGTTATAAATTCAACATTGTTATGTATACCTCTATGTTTCAGTAACTTTTCATAGAAGGTTTGTCTAGTTGAGTTGTAATATTCAACATTCTTTCATCTTGTTAAGATTGAAGTTGATTACTAGGATTTAGTGGTTGTTTGCCCTTGTCACTGGTTGTGTGACAGAGAAGAAAGTGATTAGTTTCTCATGTTTAGGGGGAGGCTCTAAACAGAAAGTCATCAGGTAGTGTTAGGAAAAGACATTGAACAACATTGGGTTTGTTGTTGCTTGTAAGACTAATTATAGTAAACTACTAATAAGTTGTTTTCCTTTCTTGGGTTGTGGACTCATCCCCCCAGACCTATGTATAGTTTCACTGAATTGGGTAAACAATTGACTATGTTGATTATTGTTTTTCTTCTCCATCATTTAGAAATTTTTATTGTAATAGTTCAGGTGTATCTTATCGAACCTGTTTTCGGAGCATCATGTTTGACATTTCTCCCTTGAGGAATAAAATTTCATATTCCACTAGATAAAACTTCTTCTTCTTTTTCTTCTTCTTCTTCTTCGTATTATCCTCTTGGTGAAGGTTCTCCATTAGACGTTGAATCTTTTAAGGATCGTTCAATCAACGATATTGTTCTTTCAAAGGAGATTACTGGAGTTCATTCTTCTTCTTATTCTTCACAAGAGTTCTTTGATGAAGCTGCTAGAGATTATTGTAGGTTTGAGCTTATCCCCTCGTCCTTAAACATTTTAATTAACTCATTAAGTTTCTCGATGATTTCTTCCTTCTTTGATTTTTCTTGAGATTTATAAACATTCCCATCTCTCGATTTAAGGATTCAATCAGGTTTCTAATTCCAATTCTTAATTCTTAGATTTTTTTAGCGACGAAAGTTCTAAGATAGCTTCCAAGATTTCTAAAGTTTGAAAAACCTTTGTGAAAAAACATTCATCTTCTTCGCCTCATGTGTTCATTCCCTCTTGTTCGATAGTTGAAGATATTTCATAGATCATTTCAAGGGTGCCCCGCGTTTCCTTGTGTAATTACAATTAAAGACATAATAAATTGATTTTCATTTAAAGACATAACTAATAAATTTTTAGTTTTAAAATCAATTTCAAACTTTTTTTTTCCTTTTCGGTCCAAAGGAAATTGACTTTATCTAATACTTCACAGTTGACACAATGAGTATGGATAAACAGACCATTGATTATTGTTTCCCACAATTCAATGTCAAACATTTTAATGAATATTTTAAATCTAACTTTCTACAATTCAAACATATCACCATTAAATGGTGGATTTGTGTTTAGGAAAGTCCTATTGTTAAAAAAGTGTTTGGAAGTCATCTTCCTCCTGAGACAATTAATCTTTAAACAAGTGTAGGCTATAATGCCACTTGTTGGACATATGATTCCATACACAGGTGGATGAATTATGGGGGTTTAGAAATCTATCATTTAAAACAAAATCATTTGAGAAATCAGAGTTTAAAACCCTTTTATAAAACTATTGAAAAATGTGCAGCGGGAATTTAAAGTAAAGAAACAATAATTGGAAAATTAAAGAGATATAGGAAGAGAAAAAAACATTGCAGAATTATATAAGTTCAGACAAGAAAACTTAATCATGTACCCAAGAATCGTTCTTGAGAGTATCCACTAAATGTGTGAGCTTTTAGAAGGTAATACCCACGAACCCCCTTATACCAAAAAATAAAGTGAACTTTTGTTCTTTAGATGGAAAGATGTCAGACATAATGCATATGAAAAGATTAATGTATTAACAAATAAATTACGAATATAAGTAAAAAGACACAAGGAATCATTAACACAGTTTGGTGCAAAGTCACTCACATTTAGAGAGTGCTAACACAAGAAAGGAAATCAACTCTCATTAGTCAAAAGTAAAAATTGGTCTTCTTTGAACTCTTCTAGTTCAAAGTCTTTTTTACTAGTACTACACGTGAATTTCTATTCAGGACTCCCCTTGAATATGAGACCCCTCTCACTTTCTCTCAAACTCTCTCCTAAGTGTTTGGACAATTACAATATCTTATGAATTATGGATGAATCGCAACTCAAAATTACTTTATTCTTCAATATAGGAGTATGACTAGTGAATTGAGTTTAATAACACAAAATAACATCAAAACAAAAGACTCCACACAACTAAATATGCCTTGCTTATTTCTAAAGGTCTGAGTCTTACAATGTAGAGCTTCTCCTTAAATAGCAACGAAGTCCAACTACAAGACCTATTACGGTTTGTATCTTTTCGTGCAGCTAAAGCAAATCCACAAGCGCAATAAATAATTCTTCATTAAGTTTATTTTCGATCTTTGATTTGATAAATCTTCACATACCATATTTGTTATCTTTTATTCTTGGTGAGATATCTTTTGAGAAAACTATCCATATTTCAAAAATCACATAAGAAATAAAACAAGATTGAACAAGAATGGAAACAAATCCTCAAAAAGAGTGGGATTCACTCAACGCATATAGGCTTCTGAGCTAAGGAAAATTTTATCGCAATCTGTGGAACATCACATTTTGCTTCCTGATTTGAGCTCATAGAGATAAAATGTCTCACATAATGTCCTGGCATCTTGCTCCACATGTTACCTATTAAAATGACGCCAACCAGATGTAATAACATAAAGTTTGAAGCTAACTTCTAACCAAACAACAAACAAGGCTTGAAGCGGCTAGTCTCCAAACAAAATAGTGAACAAGGCTTGAAGCGTTTAGTTTCAAAACCAAACAGGGCTTCAAGCGGTTAGTCTATAAGCCAAACAGAGATTTTGCACGAGCTAATCTTGAACCAACAAAGTGTTTTAAGTTGGCTATCCTCTGAGCTAAAACGTGATTTTATACAGGTTGACCATAAACCAAATTGAGATTTATATTGGGTTAATCTCGAACCTACTGAGTTTTTATACAAGGCTGAAACCAAATGAGATTTTATACCAGGATGATCTCGAACCAAAAGAGCTTTTAACCAGACTGGGCTCAAGAACCATTTTTGATATTTTTTATTGGTTGATCTTCGTGAACCCAAAATAGTTTTTATAAAGATCGAAACTGAGGTATGTAAGCAATAAATTTCTTTATCTTTGGAAGAGTTTGCTGAAATTTGTGATCTACCCTGCCATGGCTCTCTCTACAAGCATGGTGATCTAGAATTCAGTGATGATTTTAATATTTACCTCTACTTGTCAATCTACTCTATCAAATTTAAATAAGGGTATGTGTTTTCCTATCACTACTTAATTTGTGCGTTCAGATGCTCGTCTCATTCACTATCTGGCGTCCCACATTCTCTTCCCAAGAAAATTAAATCATGAGCAAGTCTCTAAAACCAATGTTATTTTGAAATCATTACTAGCTAACAAGGTTGAAGCAAACTAGGTTACTAGGATAACTTATCACGTGATAGGAAGTCGAAGAAACGAGAATGATTGTTACCATATGGTGACCTGATAATGAAATTCCTGAAACATATTGGTTTTAATCTTGAAGAGGAGTTTTTGATAAATAACTCAACAAGGACAGAAAAGAATGCTTTGGTGCAAATGCATATGATCATCAATAGTGGAGCTTTAGTGCCCAAAGTAATTGGAGGTAGTGTCGACAAGAAACATCTCTGCAACAAGCGCCTCAGCAAGGAAAACTTCAAATTTAGAGGATTTGGATTATAAGATCGGTCAAACTTCATCTACTGAAGTTATCCTCAACGCCATCATCAAGAACCAGCAGGCTCACATTAGAATCGTAAATCAGGCAAATGCTAAAATTGATTATATGGCTTGCAAGCTTGTTGAAACCAAAATGCACATACCTTCTGGACTGTTCAGTGATGATGATAACACTGAGTGGCCTTTGTCAATTATGCTTGTTTTTTTGTCTGTTCTTTGTTTGTTCTTCTTTTATTTTAACTACTTCCCTTCTGTATCTCCTTGTTATAATGAATGATGTGTTTTGCTTGTTTTAATAGAACCTTTTTCATTTTCAATTTAATATTAAGTTGTTTTATTTCTTAAAAATATATTCTTGATTTATGTGTTTGAGTTGGTTATTGCTTTCTTTCCTGCCTTTTTATTATGTCAAATGAGGAAAAGTAATCTCAAGGAGAGTGAAGTATAATCTCTTTGTTTGTGATGGGGAGTTTAATTACTCCAAATCTTTACCCATCATTGTCTTTGTTTATAACTTCTATGAGATATGCATTTTCATCATTAAAAAAGGGGAAATGTGGATTTTTGTGCTTGCAAAAATAAACGTCATTTGATTTTGATGATAAAAACATATGAAGCAACTTTGAAGATAACAACTCCATAAGGCAAACGAATTATGGATGTTGAGAGTTCTTTGTGGCAGAGGGAGTTGATTTCAATTGTCAAGTAAAACTTCTAATCATGGCACCTTATCAAGAAGATATTTTAAGCCTTATCAGTCAGAAAATTTAACAAACTAATTAAAGTGCTAATCAAGTAGATGAATCAAGCAGAGAATCATGAGTTCTCAAAGAGATAAAATGTGAAAGATCGCTTGGTCATGCACTTAATGTCTTAATGTGATCAGTTAAAATGTAAAAGAACAAGAGTAAGTATCAAAGTACTGAGGAAATCACAAAAAAATCTTTCTAAAACCTTATGTGACTTCATAAAACTTCTTGACAACCATTCAAGACTTGTATGAAATTGATTAAGAAGTATTTCTAATCATTTGGATAAGTTTTAATAGTGCCTAATCAATTAAAGACTTTGTCTAATCAATTACAACAAAGTAAGTTACATCATAATTGATTAGAAAACTTTTTAATCGATTAAACCATATAGCTTCTTTAGGGTTTCCATTTTGGGATTAATTTTGCTATATTTTGAAAGTTTTTAATAGTTTATTAGCTAGGGTTAATCGATTAAATTAATAAATTGGCCCATGGATCATTTTCTTTTTGAGCCAAATTTTTTCCTATTCCCCAATTATTTTTACACCAAATTTCTGAATAGAAATCTCTCTATCCTTCTTATTCTCTCCTTTTTAAAAATTTCTTTTTCACAATAATTGCCTTTGTGATAAAAGACTAAAAAGTCCTTGTAAGAGTTATGTTGTAATCAATGTTGTGATTTAACTTATTGTATCCAATAGTGTAACTCATATTATGGAATTATTTTGTAAAGGACTTAAAGGTTGCAAGGTAAAACTTGTGTAAAACCTTGGTTGTAGGTTCTTGATCTTGACATGTGTAAAAGCTCTACGTGTAGGTTCTTGAGCTTGACCTATGTAAAATATTTGTTTGAAGGTTCTTATGTTAAGCCCGTGTAAAAACTTTTTTTGTTAGTTCTTGAGCTTAGGTGTAAAAGTTCTAGTTGTTTGTTGTTGAAGGTTCGTGGGAAAATTCTGAAAAAAGCTCAATTGTGATTTAGTGAAACTCTCAAGAGAAAAGTCTTGGGGACAAAACTAGGTCAAGTTGTTAGGCTAAACTTGTATAAATCTCTGGTGCACTCTCTCCATTTCTTTTCTATTTAGTTTCTAGTTTTCTTATGTTATTTCCGTTGCGTATCTCTTTCATCTGCATTTTCTTTCTTTATTTCAACTACAGTATTTGTAGTTATTAATTAAATTAAATAAAATTATTTTAAAGACCAAAGTTTTTATAAATTATTTTCGATTTTCAAACAACGCAACACCCCCCTCTCATATTTGGAGTCACTTCATCAATAATTACAACCACTATACTTTCTACTATTAATTCAACTAGATTCAGACCAGCGTGACACGGATATGTAAATGAGTTTTTATTTTTGTATTAGATTTTAATTATTTTAATAATGTTTTTGACAAATATAGTCAATACATTAATATTATAATAATTTATTTTGAGTTTCTTTTAACAAATATAGTCAGTTTGTTTTTAACAACAATATGAATTAATCACAAATAAAAAGATAAATATATACGATAACTTGAGTGAAAAATATAAGATTTATTTACACAAATTTAAATAAATATAGAAGATATCATCATATTTGTTTATGGTGTAGGATTTAGGAAAATAATACAATTTTTTTTTTAGAGATTTGAATTCATGGCCTTTGATTGAAAATAAATATATGTCTTTTTAGAGCGCATATGAGTTTTAGAGTGTGGTACATAAAATTATAGGATAATGTAACACAAATAAAATAAAAGTGACATAATCTGTTATTTGTTAAATAGAAATTAGACTAGATTTAAAAACAAAGTTATTCATTAGAGATTTAAACATTACTGGTATTATATCATTAATGTCCTTAATTGGAAACCTCACTAGGAACACTAAAAGTATACTCCTTTAAAAAAAATTTAAATTTTAAATTCATGAAATAATATATGTATTCATTCTATTATTATACAGTATAAATTAATCTCATCTACCAGAAGAGTAGGGCTTGGCCCGAAATTATATTTATCATAGATGCTAGATTTCTACACACGATTAGAATGCCTACAGTTATGTATTGCTGCTATGCTATTTTATGGGGGTGATGTAATGAAGAAAAAAATATGGTAAAGAAGCTGTAATTGGAAAAACATAATGTATGGCGCTACCCTCGTGCGCGTGGCCTTATCTTGAAGCAATCATATTGGGGTCATATTTCAAAATACAGTTTCCTTAAGGGTGTGTTTGGAATAGGTAAAATACACGACAAAGAGGTTGTTGAGAGAGAAGTTGTCAAGAAAGAGAGTATTTCTCTTGCATGGTTTGATTAAAAACTAACAAGATACACATGCGTTTTGCACGGATAAATTTATTTAATATGATATATATATATATATATATATATATATATATATATATATATATATATATATATATATATATATATAGGATTATGCTAATGCACACCTATGTAGGTGTGCATTATCAACATACACCTTAGTATATTTTTGTGTGGGGCCTACTAATTTTGGGTGGGACCCACATTAAAAAGATGAAGAAAAAAATAGAAAGAAAATAGATGTAGTGTATTTTTGTGTGGGGCCCACCAATTTTGGGTGTATGTTAGCATTTCCCATATATATATATATATATATATATATATATATATATATATTTGAAAGAAAAAAAATTGGAGAAAAAAAGAAAATTTTCACATTTAGAAATAAAAAATTCATCTTTCAATTAAAGACAATTGTTAATTAAAATACAATAGATATTGTCCTGACAATTACTCGTAAAATAAAAAGTTAGTATTATGCACAATTATTAAGTGATATTCAATTTGATACAATATGAAATATTTTTATATACACATGTCAATTTATAATGTGTTACTTAATTGTTAAATGAACAATGATCATACAAACTCAATTGTATTAAATAATCATATAAAAAAAGAGACATGTGAGATGAAGAAAGAAAAAAAATTACATTTTGTTAAGAAATGTGGTTGAGCCTAACTCAACCCTACAAAATTGATTGGTAAGGTGATGATTGCCTTCACTTATAAAGACATGTTCATATCATATATTATTCAATGTGAGACTCTTAATGCATTTGAAAAAAAATTGTCTCTCAAATAAAGATAATTTTTTATTAAACTAAAATAGATATTATCCTGTAAGTGTGACCTGTGAAATGAAAAGTTAGTTGTGACAGTGTTATTGAATGTTATCCAATAAATTTTAAATGAGTTACTTAATTATAAAACACAATAATCATATAAATTATGAATCTTTTTTATATAATAATAATAATAATGATGTTTTTATTTTAAATAAATTTTTTGTTTTAAAAATTCAATATTTTTATGTGTTCTTCTTCATTAAATTAAAAAGAGGTTTAAAATTTGTTATTTATGCTTAAAAAAATAAAATAGGAAAAAGAAGATGGAGAGAAAAATTTAAAATGAAAATAAGAAAGTGTGAGGAAAAAAAGTGGGAGAAATTTAAAATTTGAATGAAGAGAAGAAAAGGAAGAGTGAGAAAGTTAAAAGTAAAAAAGTAAGAAATGAATGATGTGAAATTGAACATGTAGCATGATCTAATAAGAGATGAGAATGATAAAATATGAACATTAGTCGATTATTTAAATATCCTTTTGTTAGTGTAAAAAATTTGTATTGAAAGGGTAATTTAGTGAGTTCATGCAATTAATTTTTAATGGGTTAATAATTGATAGAAGAGAGAGGTAAAAAAAACATGGGATCCACCAATTTTCAATTTCTTTTCAAAGTAGCAAAGAAAGGGAAGAGATTGGAGAATCTATAGATAATTTCCAACTTTATCCTTATAATTACGTAAAATTATTTATTTTTCTAAAATATTAATTAATAATTTTTAAATAAAATCAAACTAAAAGCAAATAAAAACAAAAATAATATAAAATTAATTAAATAATTTGATTAATTTTTTCTTTTCTTTACAAAGGGAGGCACAAGACTCAAACAAAGAGAAGGTGGGCAATAAGCTTCAAAGACAACTTAGAATAATCCAACCTAAACATACTCCTCATAAAAAGAGGGCACTCGTCCAACCAGGCAACTCAAAACGAATTAGAAAGACCAAGCTTCGCAAGGTAATCCGCATAATGATTAGCCTTTCTGAAAATATGATGAAATTGAACTTCTTCAAATTGAGGAAGAAGACAGAAAATAGGTCTAATCAAATTTGATCCATGCTTGAGCAACCAAGAAGACCCTTGAAGAGCATCCACCACAAACTTGTTATCAACTTGGACAATGACTTTCTTAAAACCATGTATCCAAACTAAATCCAAACCCAAACTTTTGACGATTAATAAGATGAAACCACACACTTTTAGGATAACTACAACCCCGCAGAGCATGGAGAATAGTGTCTGTAGCCACACCACACAAATTACAAGTATTATTCCGCAAACGAAAATGATGGAGATAGGAGTTAGTAATAATACCCTTGTGGCACATTTTCTAGACATGATTACTCACATCTTCCGGATTGTGATTAATAATACCATACATACTAGATATCGAAAATAGACCAGAGTTGGAACTACTCCAAATGCAACAATCAGCAATAGAAACATCAGCAATAGGAGGATAAATATCATGAACTTTACTAGAGATATGAGCTGGAAAAAGCCTGTTAATAATATCCCAATTCCAAGTGCCTACTGTTGTCAAAAGGCTAGTCACAGGAGAAAGATTTTGAATGTTATCCAAATGCGAGTTGGCAAAGTCTTTAAGAAAAATCCTAGGAGCAACCCAAGCATCCTCTCATATCCTAGTAGAACGACCATTTCCCACCTTCCAATAAGCCATAATGTCCAATTTAGGTCTAAGCTCAACGATAGATTTCCATATGTAAGAATCAGAGGTCTTAGTAGTGAACATGTTTGTGTTTTGATACATAGAGACATACTTACTCTTTATAAGCCTGCACCAAAGAGAATTGTTATATATCATCTTCTCATATGGGGTACATGCACATTTTGCTTTGACATGATAGCCATATATTATCGTAGGCCAAAAAATCATGAATTTATCCAAATAATATAGTCCTCAATATGAATAATACTTTTCTACACTCACCATATATTTATACACCTATCTTCCGCAAAAGCTTCAACTCTTCAATTCATGGAGCCAAATATTTATATCTTTTTGTAGTTGTTAGGACGCAAAAATCAACATATTAAACATCATAAACTTTCTTTTCATGCATATGCAAGTAGGTAGTTTATAAATCAACAAAATAAATGGTCATGTACTATGAGAATTACTTTGAATATCATGTGGGTTTATTTTGTCACTAGATAATGCTAGACATAGGTTTTTTTTACCTCTTGTCTGAAATATGGATATTTATTATCAATTTTAGCCCATTGAGAAGAATATGTAGGAATTCAAAGCATTTAATAAATAACCATATCATATGTATGCCACGTTAAGTATGTTTCATCTTCCACATTTTCATACATACGCCTAAATCTTGGGATTGTCGAAAAACACCATACTACTTTGGTTGTAGTTGTTTCTTTCTATTTATATAGTGGGGGTACTACATTTGTGACACACACTTAATGATTCATATTTATTTTGGAATAAAATAGGAAAAACATGCATCTTCTCATAACTCATTCCAACATAACACAATATTTTTTTAGCCTTATAGGTTCGACTAAATATCATGTTAATCTGAGGTAAAATATCTTTAAAGGACTTGGCAAGTTCGTGAAACTCATATTAGACCATCTATTGTCAGCTTTAATGTTATACAAAATTAAGACCAGCGAAAATTTTGTGAACTTAATGCATTCATCATATAACAATGTCTATGCATCATTCACCGACTTCTTCAACATTTCAAGACAATCACAAAAATCTTCATCAGTTACATTAACAAAATCTTTGACACAATCACATTCGTACATATATATTCTTATTCAATGGGCCTATAACTAATATATCTACTTAAATTGGTGGACTCAAATTTTTCTTCCTCATGGTATATCCAACATGTATATCTTTTGGTTTCATAAGATTGATGTAATACCCTAAGTTTCCCTAAGAGTACATCATTCATTAATTGGTAGATTATTGTCTAATGAAAATATTAGGAGTTAAGTAAAACCCTAGTGGCGTGCTTAGTAAATATGGATAAGTACCAAGGATAGTAGGGTTATTTTGGTGGTTCATTATATAAGCCAAAATGGAGGAAGTTCTTCTCATAAATCCATTTATCTTCTCTCACTAAAGTATGAACATTGGAAGAAAGAAAGGAGACTAGAAAGAGAGGGAGAGGCAATTGTGAAGAAATAGGGAGGAAAGCCTTGCATAAAGCACCAACTCCACTTGCCTGAGTAAGGATTGTTTGGTTCCTTGTAAGGAAAAGGCTCAAAGAAAGCTTGATTGTCACCATCTTCTCCTCATCAGCCTAAAAACTCATGTTTTATTTCAAATGTGGGGTATTAGTTCTAGGCTATGATTGGGAATTAGCTCTGAGATAGGATATTGTATGATGGGTGGGATTGATTAGCATGAAATTGTGAATATCATTCTTGAACTCATTTTGCATGATAAGTAAATTGCATGTTGTTGTTGCAATGAAATCTCTAAATATATGCATTGAATCATGTTTACATGTGTTGGCTGGACTAGAAAATGAATTTGATGCAGATCCAAAGGACACAAAGTTGTGAAAATTAAGCAATTGAAAGAGTCCCTAAAATCTGGGAGGAACACGATCTGTGTCCACTGACACGGGGGAACTATGTTCCTCCCTGTTTTTTATAAGGGGCATGCATATGCCTGACATGGGCCATATTAGTTAGCACGGGGATGTCAGGTCCCTCATTAGATTTTGTATGAGGGAAAGGCCCTGGCCACAGAACAAGTCGTGATGCCTGACACTGATGGGTCGCGTAAATCCCTATGACTTCCATTTTCTTGCCTTCTCTTACAACCGCAGTTGGTTTATTTATTGTGTTTATCTATTTCCATTTCATAAGTGATCAAGTGCACTCTATTGGACTAGAAATCCTTGATACTCATATGGGATGGGTAATATAATTTTTTGATAAAATATGTATGTTGATTAAGAACTAGGGTTAATACATAGTATCCCTAAAAGATCAAGGAAATCTAAATGAAAGAAACCCTAATAAAGTCCCCCCGAAGGCATATCAGGTACGGGAAATAATGAACTTACCCCCGTCCCACGGAGTCCCCTCCCCTTCTTAAAATACCATAATATCCTTAATTTATATATAATTTTAAATTTTCATGTAGGTTTATTTTTAATTTCAAATCATTTATTTTATTAACAAGTTTGAAAGTTTGGTGGTTATAATTCTCAAGAGTATAGATTAAATATTGTTAAAAAAAAGTATATTTATCCTAGAGGATTAATTTCTTAATTTCTCTTGGTTAGCTTTTGAATTTTTTACTATTAATTTGAGTAAGTATAATAAATAATAAATTTATGTTTATGGATATCCATATCCATAAGAACCTTGGAGATCCGTGGGGATCCGCGGGGATGGGGCTGGGGGACAAAGTCCCCGAGTGGTGGAGATTTGAGACTGGGACGAGGAATAGGTTCGAGGGCGGGGATTAAGATGGGAATGCATCCCCTGCCCCATTGACATTCTTTGCGACGAAAATGATGGAGACAATTATTTGTAGACTATGGTGAGTATAATTGTCCCCACCGGTTCTTACCATAGGAGAATCGAGCAGTCTTGTGGACCACATATTTTATAGCATATAGGAGGTAATGTTGGTCGGTCCACATATCATGAGGATGAGGCAGATGTTATCGTTACTGATGATGTTCATGATGATACAGAGGTTCCTGTTCAGAGTGATACAGAGGTTCCTGTTTTGGCTGATACGAAAGTGCCAACTCAAACTGATATAGAGGTGCATGTTTAGGCTAACACAAATATGGATTTCCTGGAGAGTCCTTTAAGCCTACCTTGCTCAGTGGGACTCTAATTACATGACATTTAGATTATAGTAGAGTGATATTGTCAGGGTTACTCGTAGTTGAGTGTTCTCTGAGGAACGTTAGGTCGTAGTAAGTGTGTATCACTTTTTTTCTCCCCCTCTGAGGGGTATTATATTTATATGAACTCCTGAGGTATAGGGTTTTTGGCCCCCTCTGGACGTGGTCTTAATTGTTCCCCTTTATTAAGGAGGTTATTGACCGACTATATTTCCAGAGTCAATGAGGACTTTCTCTCATTTAACTTCCATGTAGGACGAATCGCAAGGGCGGCCCTATTGGATTCCGCAAGGATGACCCAATTGTCACGAGATAGGCACCCAAATCTAGGACTTGTCAAATAGGACGCTAAAAAAGTTCCATTGTTTGAAAAGTATACATCAAGAAGTTTAACTCCTTGAAGAAACATACAAAAAATAAGTCTTTCTTTTTCGGACAAAGTAAAAGCTTCTAGAGGTAGATATGTACAACTCCCCTTCTTAAATGACTTCAATTATGATCTTAATTCCATTATTTGCAAGTCTAACCTTGCATTCCTCTCATTCTTAGTGTTTTTTGTCACATTGAGTAGTGTACTAATTACACTTTAAATTTTTTTAATATGCACGAGATCAAGGAAATAACTTACATACAATGACTTTCAATATTAATTAAAAAATGACCTTTTTTTTTCCACCCGCTTGTGACAAATTCACTTGCAAAATGTGTTTTCAAAATAATTTTCAAATGCTTTACTATTTCATATAATTGACCTCATGTCAACAAAAAATGAACTATAAGTTCTTCTAATTTACCATTAAATTCTTTTTTCCACTTTCGTTAATGTTTTTTGTAATACAGGAACCTACACTGGCCAAGAAATATTTTTTTTGTCTTTCTCCAACTGCATCATATATATATATATATATATATATATATATATATATATATATATATATATATATATATATATATATATGTCCATCTTCTGCAAAAGCTTTAACTCTTCAATTGATGAAGCCAAGTATTTATATCTTTTTGTAGTCGGTAGGACGCAAAAATCAACATAATGTACATCATAAACTTTCTTTTCATGCATAGTCAGGTAGGTAGGTTATAAATCAACAAAATCAATGGTCATGTACTATGAGAATTACTTTGAATACCATGTTGGTTTATTTTGTCACTAGACAATGCTAGACATATGTTTTTTACCTCTTGTATGAAATATGGATATTTATTATCAGTTTTAGCCCATTAAGGAGAATCTGTAGGAATTCAAAGCATTTCATCAATAACCATATCATATATATGCCACGTTAAGTGTGTTTAATCTTCCACATTCTTATACATACACCTAAATCTTGGGATTATCAACAAATACCATACCACTTTGGTTGTAGTTGTTTCATTCTAATTATATTGTGGGGGTACTACATTTGTGACACATACTTAATGATGCATAATTATTTTGGAAAAAAATTCGAAAAACATATATCTTCTCATAACTCATTCCAATATAACACAGTATTTTTTTAGCCTTATAGGTTCGACTAGAGATCATGTTAATCTGAGGCAACATATCTTTAAAAGACTTAGCAAGTTCCTTAAACTCATATTAGACCATCTATTTCCAGCTTTAATGTTATACAAAATTAAGACCAGCGAAAATTTTTTGAACTTAATACATTCATCATAAAACAATGTCTCTGCATCCCTCACCGGCTTCTCCAACATTTCAAGACAATCACAAAAATCTTCATCAGTTACATTAACAAACTCTTTGACACAATCACATTCATATGTATATATTCTTATTCAATGGGCCTATAACTAATATATCTACTTAAATTGGCGGATTAAAAATTGTCTTCCTCATGGTATTTGCAACATGTATATCTTTTGGTAATTTCATTACTTATTAAATAACCTATCATAACATCCACCCTCATATATGTGTATACAACACTTTAAACAAGGACATATAATATTTGTAGACCTAATTTTCTATGTATGAGCAACAATAACTCTAATAAAATCATCCACTGCATTTTCATATATTTTTGACAAATGATAAACACATATTCATTTCTGATTTATAACCTAATTGTTCATTTAACTATATTTTCACTAACTTTTTTCGTAAGATTGATGTAATACCCTAAATTTCCCTAAGAGTTCATCATTCAATGATTGGTAGGTTATTGTCTAATTAAAATACTAAAAATTAAGTAGAACCCTAGTGGCATGCTTAGTAAATGTGGATAAGTACCAAGGATAATAAGGTCCTTTTGATGGTTCATGTTATAAGCCAAAATGGAGAAAGTTCTTCTCATAATTCCATTTCTATTCCCTCACTAAAGTATGAACATTGGAAGAAAGAAAGGTGACTAGAAAGACAGGGAGAGGCAATTGTGAAGAAATAAGGAGGAAAGTCTTGCATCAAGCACCAACACCACTTGCATGAGTAAGGATTGTTTAGTTTCTTGAAAGGAAAAGGCTTAAAGAATGCTTGATTGTCACCATATCCTCCTCATCAGCCTCAAAACTCATGTTTTATTTCAAATGTGTGGTTTTAGTTCTAGGCTATGATTGAGAATTAGCTCTGAGATTGGATATTGCATGATGGGTGGGATTGATTAGCATGAAATTGTGAAAATCATTCTTGAACTCATTTTGCATGATAAGTAAATTGCATGTTGTTGCAATGAAATCTCTAAATCTATGCATTTAATCATGTTTACATGTGTTGGTTGTACTAGAAAATGATTTTGAAGCATAGCCAAGGGACACAAAGTTGTGAAAATCAAACAATTGAAAGAGTCCCTAAAATCTAGAAGGAACACGGTCTGTGTCCACTGACACGGGGGAACCATGTTCTTCTATGTTTTTTTATAAGGGGAGTGCCTAAGCCTGACATGGGCCATATTAGTTAGCACGAGGATGTCGTGTCTCTCATTAGATTTTGTATGAGGGGGGAGGCCCTGGCCCCAGCACGAGTCGTGCTTTCTGACACGGGTGGGTCGTGTCAATCCCTCTGACTTCCATTTTCTTGTCTTCTCTTACAACCCTAGTTTGTTTAAGTAGTGTGTTTATCTATTTCCATTTCGTAAGTGATCAAGTGCACTCAATTGGACTGGAAATCCTTGAAACTCATGTGGGATGAGTAATAGAAATTTTTGAGAAAATATGTATGTTGATTAAGAACTAGGGTTAATACATATTATCCCTAAAAGATGAAGGAAATCGAAATGAATGAAACCCTAATGACATGCAACCCTTGAATCAACTAGATGAGATAAAAAGTATGGATGCGAGGAACCCTAAGAGTCGAGCTAGGACTCCTCAAAATCGATCACTATGTAAAAGTGTAACGACACTTCATCTTTAGCATGTACTGGTAATGGATTCCGAAAGGGGAATCCGTTGCATGATCGATGTGTAGAAGTGCAACGACACTTCGTTTTTGGCATGTACCGATAATGGGATTCCAAAAGGAGAATCCATTATATGAATATAATATTTATCGGAGCATCTAGGACCGGTCGAGAGGTCGATTCTATTAGGAGTGTAAGAACCAGGCAAAGGGAGACAGGTAAATCCATATGACCTCGCCTTAGTGGGCCCTTTTTCAAGACTACGGGGTGGGTTGCATCGTAAAACCAACCCGAATGGAATTCTAAACACGTTTTATATTGACGTGTTAAATTGATTTAACTGAAGTTGTAATGAATAATAAAATAAATTTAATAGTACATTTTTCCAACTGCTAATTTGGTGGGAAAAACTTTAATGGACGAAATTAAAGAAATTGTCAATTATCATCTAATTTTAAGAATCAATTTTAAAAAGTGAAATAATGGAATAATTTAATTGTATATGCAAAGATTTCTTTTTGACGGGTTTGTATATGCAAAGATGCAAACGAATATGTACCTATCTTTGTAAGATTTAACGTAATGGACAATGTAAATATTAACGAGTTAATAATATATTTCTTGTAATATTTTGGATTCTGATTTTGAAATCTATCACTTTGTGGTGTTCGTTTCTAACGGTGTTTTTCATCTCCTCCATAAATTCAATAAAATAAAATTAAAAAACAATATTTATCAGTATATAAAAATAAATAGTATAAATTTTAAATTCAACAAATTATTTATATTTTATAATATATTTTTAATAATCATTTAATATATGTATTCACTTCAAAACTGTTCAATACAGAAATTAAAAATATACCAATATTGAATGAACTTGAATTTTGACGCGATGAAGTTGCAGAGTGTGATTAGAAATGTAAGATTAACACTTCAACGTCTAACTTAATAAATGAGAAAAAATAGTCTGATTGTATAAATAAGATAATATTTAAAATAGTGTGAGTTAGAGTCGTTCTTGTGTGATCTAATGCCTTGAGCAAGGGCTGCTCAATTATATCTGACGATGGTCAATCTGCCAAGGGCGAAGATTAAATGCAAGTCTCTTAGTTGTGAATACTTTGAATTCTCAATACCTTAGCACACACATTCTTAAATTGAATTTCATCTTTATGATACAACAATAAAATTTTCTTAATAAATAAATGGAGAAAACATTTTTTCAAGTATTTTAATTTTGAGGGGCGTGGGATGGGTTTGGACAAAAAATATAATAAAGCGGTGGCTCATACGATAGTAATTGAATACAAACAAAAAAAACCAACGAGAGAAGTGATGGTGTTTGTAGGGTGAACCACGGACATGAACCAGATGGGGTGGTGTGTAGACTAGTGCTCATGGGACCATTGAGGAAAAGTGGCTTCAATTTGACAAGGACAATCAAAGTCATTAAATTAAAGACAATTATGTCAACCATAAACCTCTGCCATTCATTTTATTCTTTTCAATATTCGAACATTGTAGGATGGGTTTATTAATTGAGGGTACACTTCACTTTTGTTACCATCATTATCAACCATGTGAGGTTGAACATATATCAATACAAGAGGTTTTTAAAAAATCATGAATTGAACCGAATCAAATTGTTGAACCGAATCAAATTGAAGTTAAAATAATTGAATTGTGATATTTGGTTAATAAACTAAACTATATTGCATAAATAGTTCTAAAATCAAATAAAAATTGAAACCAATCGAATCAAACCAAAATTAAAAATTAAAAATACTAAAAATAAGTGTTAATTAAAAAAAATTAAAATAGTTTAATGATCTGATTCTTTAATAAATTATTTGGTTTGGAAAAATTTAACTTCTAACGTTTCAGTACATTTTGGAGTTTCGAAATGATATATCAAACCAATAATTATGATTCAGTTCACTTTTGAGTAAATTGAAATGATTTTGTTCAGTTTAAATAATTTGTTACTATAGTTTGATTTTCTCATTGAATCGTACTATGAACAACTCTAACAAAAAATGTGGATTATACACTCACCCTCTTTCTTTGTTGTTTTATTTAGAGTGTGTTTGGATGAAGCATTTTAATGAGGGAATGTAATTTTTTAAGGGAATTTAAAATAATTTGACCAAAATCCATTGTTTGAATAAAAAATATAGAGAATTGTTAAAATGATGTAAATTTATGAATTATTTTATTCAAGTTAAATTTAAGGAATTTCAAATGACACCAAAAAGTAAGAAATTTAAAATTACTCTTTCACTCTATATTATACAATTGTTAAATTGTTTGTTATTAATTTTCAAATTTTGCAAGATAGTTCTCATATTTTATGAAAATTTCAAATTCACCCCTAAAATTTTCTAAAAATTGCAAATAAGTCCCTAAAGTTTTTCAAATTTTACAAATTAGTTCCCTTCAAGTTTTTAAAAATTGCAAATTGATCTCTATTTTCCATATTTTAAATTTGTCTCAAAATTTTTAAAATTTATGAAAATGACCCAAAAAATGTAACAATGAATCATTTTAATACTCTATTCAAACAAAAGAATTTAAAAATAAATGAATTTCATTTGAATCATTTAAATTGCTTAGAATTTTGAATTTCTTAAAAAATCTCAATTAGCTCATTCAAACACACTGTTAGGATATTGAAAGATTTCTTCCCGTCACTCTCAAAATTTACTTCGCATACCCCTATGTTTTTACCATAATACTCATTGTGATTTTATACCCACTCTCTTTCTTCATGCCATCCCAAATTTTACTTGACACCCCAAACCTCATATGCTTTTAATGTTTTTAAAAGTTGTGTGATTTTCAAGTTTTTAAAAGTTTTTGAGATTTTTACGGATTTTGGAAGAATTTCATGAGTTTTTATCGGATTTTTGTGGGATATATGCGATTTTATTGTATTTTAAAAAAATTATCGGATTTGAACTACCGAATTTTCAAATACACTAGTGGATTTTTCAAAATCGTATGAGTTTTTATCGGAATTTTGAAATACACTACCGTATTTTTCAAAAAACGTTTTTACCAGATTTTTGAAAAAAACCTATAAATTTTTACAGGATTTTTCAAAAAAAATTGAGTTTTTACCATATTTTTCAAAAATAAGATTTTACAGGATTTTTCAAAATATATTACTAGATTTTTCAAAAACCAAATGAGTTTTTACTGGATTTTTTAAAATAAGATTTTTTAAAAAAATATATGAGTTTTTACCGGATTTTTAAAAAAATCCAGTAAAATTAGTTTTGTTTTTTTTCTCCATGGAAAATGAATTACCAATGATTTTAAAAAACCAAAAATTCATTAACATACCATATTTTGGGGATGCACTATTGGATATTTTATCCGAATTTTTACCTTAAATTCTCACAAAGATAGGAAGGTTATTATTGAAATATAGAGGTGTCAGGTATATATAAAGGCTGACAGGAAGAAATCTCGAATAATGACATATAAAGATAGTCCATTCTAATGACTATGCCCATTGTGATAATAATAACATGGGCCTAAATTTTCGTCTATCCAAATTTGACCATAATATTTTTGAAGTACAAAAATCAACATATATTTTGACATTTATATTAGCCATTGAATGAATAATAATAAAAGGGTAGGATTTAGTGTCAAAGTTAATATTTTGACACTGGTGTCAAATGATCCCCTCCCACACACACACACACACACATATATATATATATATATATATATATATATATATATATATATATATATATATATATATATATATATATATATATATATATATATATATATATATATATATATATATATATATATATATATATATATATATATATATATATATATATTTATTGAGGACAAGAAGAAGAGACGGAAAAATCATACCTAAATTAATCGAGAGATATATTGGAGTGCTATGGTGGCGGCAACAAATCGGGATGTCAACTTGCCTCCGTTAGTGGGGACCCCCGTAGGGACTTTTCTGGTTGGGTCCTAAAAGATGGATAGTTTCCCCGGCAGGGACAGGGATGGGGAACAAAGTCACCCCGAAGGTGTAACGTCCGATATTTAATTAATTATTTAATTAAATATTTTCGAATTAATTGTTGATGTTGTGAAATGTTGATTTAAGTTGTGTTGTTGTTAGTTGATTCATGAATTGATTAAGTGGTAGAAATAGTATTAGAATAATACTATTATTATTTATTATGGGCTTTTAATGGTTAGAAGTAGAATTATTGGGGGTGTTGATAGTAGGCCCAATAAGAACAATAAAATAATAGTGTTATTATATTGAGTAAGTGGAATAAAAGAAAATTAGGTTTGATTAGAAGAGGTAAAAGAGGAGAAGAACGTGGAAGTTGCAGAAAAAGAGGAAAAATATGAGAAGAACGTGGAAGTTACGGAGAAGAGAAAGAATGAGCGTTGTGGGGAAAAGAAGAGTTCGTTGAAATCGCAGAAAAGTGGAAGAAGAAGTCTGGGAGAAATTGATCATGGACCGTTGCAGACCAAAAGAGCAAAAGGTTTGAAGCCATGGAAAAGCTATGATGCAATCGAAATTATAGAGCGGTCTCCAATCCAAGGTAAGGGTGGGGTTCTTACTCTATAATTGGGTATATGATGAATGGTATGTGGGATTAGATTTGTAGGATTGCTTGCGTATGTTGTCTGCGTGTGTTGGTTTTATTGTCTGTGTATGTTGATTTCGTAATTGATACCGAAGATCGATAATTGGTTGATGCTGTTGAATTTAGTCGCGAAAAATAAATGTAAGTTAATGTGAGTATAATCATGGCCCTAAATTATGTGTATTGAGATGGTTGAAATGTTGGTTGTGATCGATCAGAAAGAGAAATTTGGAAGAATGGGAGAAACAGAGAGGGCGAAGGATAACAGGTGGGACGCCTTCTGGGAGACATGACGACAGTCATGGACTTGTTACGACCGTCATGCGGGTGACGACCGTCACGGCCTCGTTACGACCGTCATGGTCACACGGTCTGGGTGTTTTTGTTCTGCATTGAGATTATGGTTGTTGTAGGTCTGTAGGCATAGTATAATTGAACTTAGTAAATATGGTTGCAGAAGCATAACTAATTTGAGAATCAGCATATATATGCATAGTATATTACTAGTAGCAGAAAATATTTAGTAGCATGAGGTAATAAGTTGTAACAGAGCTGGTATTAAAGTAGCAGAAAACCATAGTGTTGATACATATAATTAAGAGTAGTAGTGTATACTTATTTGAATTAATTAACTGAATTAAGTTAGTATACCTATGCATGTTTAGCAGAGCAGTCTCCTACCTATAATTAAATAGCGGTATAATTAAAGTAGCAGTAGAGATGAGGCAATGGAATGAACAATATAATTTAGCAGTGTGCATTAATTTGGCAGAGTAAAAATATATAGTTGAGACAAGTACCAATTTGCAGAGTATGTATGGGTAAGTAACAGAGGTGATTATAATAAGTGGCATACTGAATATACATGTAACAGAGTCATAATAATGGTAGCTCACTAAAGAAGGCTAGTAGGATTAATTTAGTAGCAAGTTAGTTACGTGGCAGAGCTAGTATTATATAGCAGAACCGATATTAATGGTGTAGTATTAATTTATCAGAGGCATAATAAGTACTTTAGTAGAGTAGAAAATACTAGTATTGTAGCTGGTAGTTAATTAACCGATCTTAGTAGAATTGTCCGGGACAATTACAGATTGTTGTTGTATATTTTGTTGATGTTGAATTATTGTTGTTAACATGTCGTTGTTGATAAGTTGTTGTTGATGTGTTGTATTATTGTTAAGTTGCTGTCGAATTGTTGTTGTTGCGTTGTTATTGTTGAGTTGTTGTGATACTGGTTGTTGAGAAGTATAAAGCTGTGGAATATGTTAAATTACCTCTAATTATTGGCAAGGATTAAGTTGTGGGCCTATGGCCAATGCTGATTTGTTGTTGTGCTGATAGATGTAATTATCAGTGTTGTTATTATGATGTTCATGTTGGGTCACATGGCATAACATATTAAGCTGGCCTGGATTGGAAAAATATTAAGCGGGCCTGGATTAGCAAAAATATTAAGCAGAAGACTTATGCCTTGTTGACGTCAATATTAATTGGAAAATTTTTAAGCTGGGAGTTCTGCTCCAATGGTACCACATGCATGTGCATTTTGAGTCGTATTTCATGTGCATTTTGAGTCGCATTTCATGTGCATTTTGAGTCGCATTTCATGTTGCATTTTGAGTTCTTGTGATGATATATTCGTTGTTAGTATGTTGTTGACTTGTTGTGACAGGTACTGTCTGAAAGCTATAAAAATGTTGTTATAACCTGTTGAGGGTTTTGTTGTTACATTTGGGGTTTGAAAGTTGTTATATTAAGTTGGTTAAATTGCTGTGATATTAAGTTGATGACTGGATGTGATAATTGTTGTTATAAGCTGTAAAGTGGTAATTTTATATGATCTAAATTCTAATATATTATTTATCATACATCTTATTGTATCGTTAGATATCTCACCCCTTCTGCTGATATTTCCCCTACCATGGGAAATGGGCAGGTACTCAAGATTTGCAGTGGAAGTTCGAAGTAACTTTATGAAGTCTTTTGTTGCTCTATGGCAAGTCAAAAGGGTCTTGCTCTGATACGTAACACTCGGGGGATGAACGCTTGTTGTTTATTATTGAATATGTTTTATGTTGCTGAATTTTTAAGTTGAATTTATTAAGAATTATGTTGTTTTGAAGTTGTTTTAGTCGAACAAAAATGTTAAGTGAATCAAAGTTGAATATTCATATCTTGAAGTTGTTTTGCTTTGAAAAGAAGATATATATGAATTTTGTTGTTATCGGTTCATCCGATCAAAGTGTTATGTATCTGTTTTACATGAGATTAAATGAAGTTGATTTTAAGAAGTAAGTGTAGCATCTCATTTGTTTGTTGAAATTTTGTAACTCTGATTTTTAATAATATTCTCTGGGCAGAAATGGGGTGTTACATTAGTGGTATCAGAGCAGGTCGGTCTGTCCGGCCAAGTTGTCTAATGTTGTTTGTCCCTTAGTACGTGACAAGTGTGTGGAACACTGTCGGTGTTTTCTTGCTTTTCTAATCGATTGTATGCAGGAGTAGGTTTGAAACAAGTGGGGGAGAAGCTTGCTTCCCGAAAATGTTAATGGTATGTGAAGCTGAATCAAGGCGATATTGATTGCAAGAGTGCAAATGTTATTGGAACTGTGTTGCGAATCGACGAGAGTATGGACTCATGATTCTTATCGGTGAAGTTTGAGATGCCTTTGAAGGAGGACGAGCCGATAATTGCGATTGGCCTCTGAAGTGTAGATCAGAGTTTGGGGACAGTTAAGAGATGATTGAGGTTAAGGATCCACTCCAAAGAAAATGATAATTCGATGGATCAACTGGTAGACTAGTATGTTTTGAGTATAATTGGATTGAAGTCGGATGATTTTCAGAGTTGGGTGAAAAACAAGGATAGTTGGAAGAGTTTGGAAGCAAGAGAAAGAGGTAGAACTCATGTTCACCAATTTCGGATTTTATTTTCGTATTTATGGAACAACCTTCAATATAAGAGGCATAAATTTCTACTCGTAACTCCGATGAAAGTGATTCTGGACTTTTCGGAAAGTTTACAAAATTCCCTACAGTTTGCATATAAATTTTGTCTTCGGCATGTTTTTGAAGAGAGAGAAAAACGCATTTGAATTTTGGGTCTGATGCTGATTTTGGTGGAAGTATGTATACGAGATTTCTGGATCAGCCGCCATTGCACAGGCGATAACTTTTTACTCGTAACTCGGATTTAAGCGATTCTTGAAGTTATGAAATCTACATGAAATTCCATTCATTTTGGAATATAATTTTATGTCTGAGAGGTCTGTATTGAAGAAGATAATCGTGTTTGAAGTTGGATAATTCTTTCTGGAAATAGTAAGATGAAGTCAAGTATAAAATGTTTGGTAATGGGAAGAAGATAAGAGTATCGGAGGAGCACATGGAAGTGCGGCGTATAATAGTTGAAAATGATTAAAGTATAGAAATCTTTGAGGAAGGTTAAATAGTAAAGTGGATTGTGTGTTATTGGCGAGATGTGTCGACATGAGTCAGAAATTAAGAGCACGTTTGTAAGCCTTAGAGGAATGGTGGAGCAGTATGCTTAGGTAATCTTGAGCACAAGGTAAAGGACGCTATTGTAATTAGGTAATGATGATTTATGCCTCCATTATGGTTGTCGGCTATCTATTGACAAATTGAGGAACTGATCACCCTTAATCTCTTGTTGATAGTAGACGAGATCGTGTTGGATGGTATAGACTTGTCTTGCTATCTTAATAGTGTGTAAAGTGATTGATGTATATCATGAGGATAGTCGCTCACCAGTTGGTGTGGATTAATAGAGGAGTGGCTAGGGAAGAGTTGAGACGTATTGAACAATTTGGAGTAGCGGGTTTATATGCGAGCTAACGTCGCAAGTTGAAAGATTGAGGACATCAAGTGAACGACGATTTTATGGTGGATGTTAAAAAAAGTCCGAAACTAGATTGAAACTTGTAAACCATATAGTTGACGGAAATTTTAATAAGGATGGTGACTTAAGATGGATGATCAGAGTTGCGCAGCTGAAGCGTGATGTGGCGCAGTTGCTATGCGTGTACGACTCGTTAGGAGTGAAGGACTAAATATCAGGAGCTTATGGGAATGATATGCCTTGATCTACATGCTTAATTTGGTGGATTGTTGATATAAGGATGGTGTGATAGGATATTGTGTTTTCTCGTAAATATTTGTTGATTTTATAAGGATATTATTGTGGTTGTTGGTTGATGGTAAGTTGTGTGTATATTTGTTGAGTTATACTGTTAAGTTGACGTTATAATGATTTTGTTCTCGTTGCCGTGATGTTATTGTTGGTTACCGTAAATGATGAATAATACTCCATAATATGACGAAGTTGATTATGTTGGCTATGTTGATGTCGCTATAAGGGCGATACGACGATATGGATAGAGTTGTTGATATTTTGTTGATAATTGACATACATATATACACGGGAATAAAATTGTGTAAGTGTTTCGGTGTTGAAGATGTTAAGAGGATAATGTGATGTCGTATATCCAGGTATAAGTGTGTATGGATGTGGCTACTTAGATGTTGATATGTCAAAATATTATCGAGTGGTTAATAAATTATTGACGATTATGTCGCGAAGATGTTAAATGATTAACATGTGTGTATTGGATTGAAATTATGTTGAGTTGTAGTTATGTCGGAGAAGTAGTGGTCGAAGGGTTGCCAAATGCGACTTGGGGATCAGAGAGTTGGATGCAAAATTCGCGTTAAGAGTGGTGGTATCGAGTAGATTTTCGAGGACGAAAATATTCTAAGTGGGGGAGAGTTGTAACGTCCGATATTTAATTAATTATTTAATTAAATATTTTCAAAATATTTTCGAATTAATTGTTGATGTTGTGAAATGTTGATTTAAGTTGTGTTGTTGTTAGTTGATTCATGAATTGATTAAGTGGTAGAAATAGTATTAGAATAATACTATTATTATTTATTATGGGCTTTTAATGGTTAGAAGTAGAATTATTGGGGGTGTTGATAGTAGGCCCAATAAGAACAATAAAATAATAGTGTTATTATATTGAGTAAGTGGAATAAAAGAAAATTAGGTTTGATTAGAAGAGGAAAAATAGGAGAAGAACGTGGAAGTTGCAGAAAAAGAGGAAAAATAGGAGAAGAACGTGGAAGTTACGAAGAAGAGAAAGAATGAGGGTTGTGGGGAAAAGAAGAGTTCGTTGAAATCGCAGAAAAGTGGAAGAAGAAGTCTGGGAGAAATTGATCATGGACCGTTGCAGACCAAAATAGCAAAATGTTTGAAGCCATGGAAAAGCTATGATGCAATTGGAATTATAGAGCGGTCTCCAATCCAAGGTAAGGGTGGGGTTCTTACTCTATAATTGGGTATATGATGAATAATATGTGGGATTAGATTTGTAGGATTGCCTTGCGTATGTTGTCTGCGTGTGTTGGTTTTATTGTCTGTGTATGTTGATTTCGTAATTGATACCGAAGATCGATAATTGGTTGATGTTGTTGAATTTAGTCGCGAAAAATGAATGCAAGTTAATGTGAGTATAATCATGGCCCTAAATTATGTGTATTGAGATGGTTGAAAGGTTGGTTGTGATCGATCAGAAAGAGAAATTTGGAAGAATGGGAGAAACAGAGAGGGTGAAGGATAACAGGTGGGACGCCTTCTGGGAGACATGACGACAGTCATGGACTTGTTACGACCGTCATGCGGGTGACGACCGTCACTGCCTCGTTACAACCGTCATGGTCACACGGTCTGGGTGTTTTTGTTCTGCATTGAGATTATGGTTGCTGTAGGTCTGTAGGCATCGTATAATTGAACTTAGTAAATATGGTTGCAGAAGCATAACTAATTTGAGAATCAGCATATATATGCATAGTATATTACTAGTAGTAGAAAATATTAAGTAGCATGAGGTAATAAGTTATAACAGAGCTGGTATTAAAGTAGCAGAAAATCATAGTGTTGATACATATAATTAAGAGTAGTAGTGTATACTTATTTGAATTAATTAACTGAATTAAGTTAGTATACCTATGCATGTTTAGCAGAGTAGTCTCCTACCTATAATTAAATAGCGGTATAATTAAAGTAGCAGTAGAGATGAGGCAATAGAATGAACAATATAATTTAGCAATGTGCATTAATTTGGCAGAGTAAAAATATATAGCTGAGACAAGTACCAATTTGCAGAGTATGTATGAGTAAGTAACAGAGGTGATTATAATAAGTGGCATACTGAATATACATGTAACAGAGTCATAATAATGGTAGCTCACTAAAGAAGGCTAGTAGGATTAATTTAGTAGCAGGTTAGTTACGTGGCAGAGCTAGTATTATATGGCAGAACCGATATTAATGGTGTAGTATTAATTTATCAGAGGCATAATAAGTACTTTAGTAGAGTAGAAAATATTAGTATTATAGCTGGTAGTTAATTAATCGATCTTAGTAGAATTGTCCGGAACAATTACAGATTATTGTTGTATATATTGTTGATGTTGAATTATTGTTGTTAACATGTCGTTGTTGATAAGTTGTTGTTGATGTGTTGTATTATTGTTAAGTTGTTGTCGAATTATTGTTGTTGCGTTGTTATTGTTGAGTTGCTGTGATACTGGTTGTTGAGAAGTATAAAGCTGTGGAATATGTTAAATTGCCACTAATTATTGGCAAGGATTAAGTTGTGGGCCTATGGCCAATGCTGATTTGTTGTTGTGCTGATAGATGTAATTATCAGTGTTGTTATTATGATGTTCATGTTGGGTCACATGGCATAACATATTAAGCTGGCCTGGATTGGTAAAATATTAAGCGGGTCTGGATTGGTAAAAATGTTAAGCGGAAGGCTTATGCCTTATTGACGTCAATATTAATTAGAAAATTTTTAAGCTGGGAGTTCTGCTCCAATGGTACCACATGCATGTGCATTTTGAGTCGTATTTCATGTGCATTTTGAGTCGCATTTCATGTGCATTTTGAGTCGCATTTCATGTTGCATTTTGAGTTCTTGTGATGATATATTCGTTGTTAGTATGTTGTTGACTTGTTGTGACAGGTACTGTCTGAAAGCTATAAAAATGTTGTTATAACCTGTTGAGGGTTTTGTTGTTATATTTGGGGTTTGAAAGTTGTTATATTAAGTTGGTTAAATTGCTGTGATATTAAGTTGATGACTGGATGTGATAATTGTTGTTATAAGTTGTAAAGTGGTAATTTTATATGATCTAAATTCTAATATATTATTTATCGTACATCTTATTGTATCGTTAGATATCTCACCCCTTCTGCTGATATTTCCCCTACCATGGGAAATGGGCAGGTACTCAAGATTTGCAGTGGAAGTTTGAAGTAACTTTATGAAGTCTTTTGTTGCTCTATGGCAAGTCAAAAGGGTCTTGCTCTGATACGTAACACTCGGGGGATGGACGCTTGTTGTTTATTGTTGAATATGTTTTATGTTGTTGAAATTTTAAGTTGAATTTATTAAGAATTATGTTGTTTTGAAGTTGTTTTAGTCGAACAAAAATGTTACGTGAATCAAAGTTGAATATTCATATCTTGAAGTTGTTTTGCTTTGAAAAGAAGATATATATGCATTTTGTTGTTATCGGTTCATCCGATCAAAGTGTTATGTATCTGTTTTACATGAGATTAAATGAAGTTGATTTTAAGAAGTAAGTGTAGCATCTCATTTGTTTGTTGAAATTTTGTAACTCTGATTTTTAATAATATTCGCTGGGCAGAAATGGGGTGTTACAGAAGGTGTTTTAGGGAGGGGGGACAACGAACGTACCCCCGTCCCACGGAGTCCCTAATTTATATCCTTAATTTCAAAATATACCATAATATCCTTAATTTATATATAAGTTTAAATTTTTATGTATGTTAAATTTTTATTTCATAATTTATTTTATAAACAAGTTTGAAGAATTGGTGATTATGATTCTCAAGAGTATATTTTAAATATTGTTAATAACAATTATCCTAGAGGATTAATTTTTTAATTTCTCGTGGTTAGGTTTTGAATTTTTTTTACTATTAATTTGGCTAAAAATAAAAAATAAAAAATTTATGTTTATGGATCTCCATAAGAACCTTGGAGATCTGTGGAGATCCGCAGGGACGGGGGACAATGTCCCCATGTGGTGGAGATCCGAGACGGGGATGAGGAATAGGTTCGAGAGAGAGTGGGGGGGGGGGAGGGGGAGGGGGAGGGGAATTAAGATGAGAATGTATCCCCCGCTCCATTGACATCCCTAACGACGGAGATGATGGAGACAATTATTTGTAGGCTATGGCGAGTATAAAAGTCCCCACCAGTTCTTATTGTAGGCTATTGCCAAAAATATCTAAAACTAAAACCACACTCTATCCATGATAGTCTACGGTTATAAACACCCACATTTCTAAAAGCTCGGCATAAAGCAAATAGTCTTAGGTTATTTACAAATTTTCTGAAATTTGACAACGCGTAAAATATTATAGTCTATTCCCCTTTAGTCTATGGTTTTTTGACCGTTGTCTATTATTTCGTTACCTATAGTCAAAATTGGTGTCTCACGAAATTTAACATATAAGCCAAAAACCTATACTGACGGACGTTTTGTTCTGTGTACTTTAATTACCCTATATCCATGGAAAATTTTTGTTATAATAGCGTATAGCTACAAAATTTCGAGACCGTTGGACAATCTCTGACTTATACACCCACGGATATTAACATTAGTTCTATTTTTCCCCATATTTGTCTGTTGGTATAGCTTTGAATACATTTTTTAAAATTGTTTATCAATAACTTTTATCAATAATAAATATTTGTCAATATTTTGTAGTCCAATATAATTATAAAAGAAATTTTTAATAATATTAAAAAACTAATAATCCTTACAAACATCTCAAACTAAAGAGTGTTGAGAATAATATATCAAGTGTGAGTTGGAGTCTCACATTGATTATAAATGTGGAGAGTTGAACATTTATAAGTTGGAGAACCCATATACCTATCGCTTTAAGATTTTGAGTGAATATGTGGTGTCTCTCTCACTTGTGTTGCTCTTGCTCCAATATTGATGCTCCTCCTCATACCCCAACAAATGGTATCATGAGTCTTTGGTTCATAAAGAGGAAATCTTAATTTTGGTACTAAAGGTCTCAAGTTTGATTCTTGTGGAAATCTAAATTGAAATTTTGAGTTTAAAAATTAAAAAAAAAAAATTAACTTACCACTGCACTATTACAAATCTTATATATATTCCGAATATTTATTATATATTATTTAATGAGTGATAATAAGAAACTAGAAAAATGAATATTTTAGAATTCGCTAGAGAAAATAACATAAGAAAACATAAAGGAAATTGAGAAAAAATTTAAGTAATAAAAAAGAAAAGAAGAAATGGAGATAAGTTTTTCTATAAAAAAGAAGGCAGAACTATTCCAATGGAATTCTATATCATCGAAAGACATATGCGAATAAGTATAAGTATCATTGAAATCCTATACCCACATAATTCATAAGATACTATTCTGATATATGATATATCTATATGTACGATACTAAATTTCTGTAGGTATAACACCTACATCCATAGATTTATCGGCCATCACTAATAGTGTTTGTTGATATATGACAAATTTCTTGTAGTGCTAGTCGGAAATGTTATGCTGGAGGTTGGCGAAGTTATGATAGAGTTTCGAGAGATTGGAATAAGGTAAGGGAAGTTAGGGTTTCACTTTGAGCGCAGTTGTTTTGAAGTGTTAAGTTAGCTTATATATGTAATATATTTCACCACAATTGTTAAAATAAATCGTGAAGACTTGTCTGTAATATTTCGCCATGGTTGTTAATCTGGACTGTGGTTAAAAATAAAAATTAATAAAAAGCACTTTTTTTTTTCTAACGAAAAAACATAAAATTAAAAGTGTCAGGATTCAAAGTGTGTTTCTCTTCGTATATCACAACATCGGTTTATTTTGATCGTGGTTATATTTAATTTAAAAATTAAAATTAAAAACGCCTAATAAACATATATTATTTCAGTTGATTATGTAACTATAGTAAAACAATCTAACGAAATGATTTTTTTTAGTAGTATTACTACTAAAAAAATTATTTTTACTAGTGAAGGGGATATTTTTTAAAGGTCTATATTTTATCGTTGATATTGTGTAAATTATTAAAATGTGTATTTAATAGTTTTTTTTTTTAAATTACAAAAAGATAAAGTGAGTTGAATTCTAGAGGCTCACTAAAATAAAAATAAAAACCTTAAATTTCAAAGAATGATGGGATATAAGCTGAAATCTTATTAGCTTGAGGAAGTATATTTAATAGTTTGTGTAATGTGGTAATATGATTTTATACATACAACATGATATTGTGACTTTATTATAAAACTCTTTTTTTTTATCAATAACTGAATAAAATAAATTGTAAATATAAAAAATTATTACGATACATTCCCAAATAACAATATACACTTCTTAATCTGATAGCTCTCACTACTTATATTTCCTAATTTAATATACAATTTGTACTAACTGAAGTTTAAATCCCTTAACTATCTTTACATTAATCCAATATTAACTAAAATAAGAGTAAATGGTTTAGTTTTGTGTAAAGTACACTCAATGGTTTATATTAATTTTTAAAAATTAACCATTGATTATATATATATTTAGCTATAATGGCATGTGTACTAAATTTAACGAAACTAAAGTAGTGGTAGTTTATTCCCTAAAAAGAAACTTTTACCTCCATTGATTGTTCCTAAAAACAGCTTAACCACAAATATCTACTTTAACTATGAGCTCAAACTTCCAAACTCATCAATCTTCACATTTACATTACAAGCATAAATTTTTTAAGCCAAGTCTAGATAAAAAGAAAGAGTTGAATTTAGTTATTTAAGCAAAATGTCTGAAGATGAGATCACAAAAATGGAAGAAGGTGACGTTAAGGCACAAAAAACACAAAAGGACTTAGGGTTTTTCAGTTCTCCTGAGGTAGTTCATATCATACAAAAGATAATAGCTGAGGTGATAGGGACATACTTCTTAATCTTTGCAGGGTGTGGTTCAGTTGTTCTGAATAAAGTGGGAGAGAGTAAAGGAACGATAACGTTTCCTGGAATTTGTATCGTATGGGGTCTAACAGTTATGATCTTGGTTTATTCCCTCGGTCATATCTCAGGTGCTCATTTCAATCCGGCCGTCACCATTAGCTTCGCTATCTATCGTCATTTTCCGCTCAAACAGGCATGCATACTAATCACCACTTAGTTTACTTGCATCGTAAGAAAAGTTTGAAATAACGACAAATTCATGAATGTTTGATTTTTTCAGGTGCCGATGTATATTGTTGCACAACTGGTAGGATCTATCCTTGCTAGTGGAACATTGTGCCTTCTGTTTGATCTAGATGAAAAGTCATTTTTCGGAACAGTACCTGCTGGATCTAATGCTCAGTCTCTTATTTTTGAGATCCTCGCATCATTTCTATTGATGTTTGTTATATCTGCTGTTTCCACAGACAATAGAGCAGTTAGTATACTCAATTTTTCTAGCATTTATGTATCAAAATGTACCTCATTGTTTGTTATATAAAACTAACTATATATAATTCATCTTTTTTTATCGAAAAGATCGGAGAATTGGCCGGAATTGCTGTTGGTATGACAATCATAGTAGACGTATTTGTGGCGGGGTAATTTAATTAATTACAAGTTTGAATATTTTTCTTATCATAATTAAGTTCATACTACTATCACTACATTAGAAAACACCTTCAATAGCGTTTTTTTTATTATTTGATAGCACTTTTAAGCGCTATTAAAGTTTTTGTTATTATAGATTTACTCCTATAATAACATTTTTAAATGCTATTAAAAGTGTCATTTAGTCTACTCAATTGATAGCTGTGTGCAAGGACATCAAACTAAGTTCATACTATTGATTAATTTGATAATTGCATGCAGACCTATCTCGGGTGCATCAATGAACCCAGCAAGAAGCCTTGGACCTGCATTTGTGATGCACATTTACAAAGGATTATGGGTTTATATAATTGGACCCCTTCTTGGTACCTTTTTGGGTTCCTCAGCCTACAACTTGATTAGATTCACTGACAAACCACTAAGTGAAATAAGTCGAAGCTCAAGCTTCCTCAAAAGTGTTTCAAGATCAAGAGAGTAGATAACATGTAATCGCTTTAAATCATCTTTGGATGCAACCTAAGTAAGTATGGTGATGGTAATTTATCAAAACATTTGTTATTAAAATTTTCTCATGCATGTTAGGATATTAGTCCAGAAATTATAATTTTTTGTGTAATAATATGCTATGAAGGCATAGTTTTCTGGTCAATGTCATTTACACATTCTTCCCTTTGTTCATCACTCTTTTTCTATTTTTTAGCTAAAAAATATTATAAGGAAGAATAAAAAAAAATTAGTAGTTATTAGTGTTCAAATTTAAACCGATTCAAATAAAATAGAAAATTAATCGAAAAAATTATTTTTAAGTAAGAATTTAAATTTTGATTTAAGCATGTACCAAACTCACCTTTTCTCATGGTTACCGAAGTAATTCTTTTATATATATATATATATATATATATATATATATATATATATATATACTACTAAAAAATTCACGTTTAGTGACCAAATTAAAGATCGAAAAAGCCTAAAAATCGGTTACTATAACGTTTAGTGACCAATATCGCGACTACCAAATTTCGGTTGGAAAAGTGCTAGTCGCTAACCTTTAGAGACGAATTTAGTGACCGATTTTAGCAACTGAAATTAGTGACCGATTTTAGTGACCATTTTCAATTGTTTAAAAATACTTAAAATAAAACAAAAATTTTGTCTCTAGCAAGAATCAAACCAATGCACTTTCGTTTGTGAGACTTTTGGGTGTCCACTAAGCCATATGGTTTTTGTTTTATAAATTACATTTGAAATGTATATATTATTAATGAAATAGAACTTTCAAATATTATTTAAAAAGATTCTTACAGTAAAACAATAAAAATATATGTTTTATTTAAATTAATAAATTTGTATGAGTTAATTATTTATATAAATATATGTTTTATTTGTTAAAACAATAAAAATGTAAAATTTTGACTAAAAAATTTAAAAACTATATAAAAGGGGAAAATCGGGAGGAAAGCAACTTAATAATGAAAAAAACAAAAAAAAAATATTAGTGAGCGAAATTTCGGTCACTAAATTTTTTTATGAATTAATTTATATAAAAACGATTATTTGAGACTGAAATTATGGTCACAAAGTATCAGTCGCTAATTCAGTCACTAATTTTATTTAGTGACCGATTTAGTGACTTTTAAAATTTTACTAACATGATGTATAATTTTGGTGGCTAATTCGGTCACTAGAGTGACCAAAATTTTTTAGTCACTAATTCGGTCACTAAAAGCGAATTTTCTAGTAGTGATATATATATATATATATATATATATATATATATATATATTTTATAAAATCAAGGTATCTCTCACGCAAGGTAAAAATTAGTATAGAGTTATTTAAGATTCATTTTAAAGAGTTGACATCTTTGAATATTTAATTTTCATATTTATATAAAGGGATAGGTTGGGATTCAAGTATGAGTGGTTAAATCTCATATCAATTTGAAATGGAAGAAATGTTTGATATATAAGAAATGTGATTCATACTCCATATAACCTTAAAGTTTTAGATGGATATGTGGTGTTCAAGTCTCTTGAGTCCTGAATATTTAATCAACTGACACTTATGGCACTCTCTAGACTCCCCAACAAGTGGTATTAGAGTCAGATTCCTCTTGATAATCCACCTGAATCACAATGTTGATGCATATGTTACAATTGTCTGCTTCAACATTAACTGCTCGTAAAAAACATATATGATGATTACCATATTCCTTTTCATTAGATCTCATTACTTGAACCCCTTCACACCTTTTATGTAACTGACGAAGACACACTTCATCGACTTTGGATCAAGTTTGGATGAATCTTCAATGGATAGATGCATATAAACTAGATATCCATACGTCTTTAAATTGTCAAGATAGATAGAATTATTTGTTTATACCTCATATGCAACATTCCCCTCAAATGAAGCTTTTGGTGAGCTATTGATAAGATAACACGCCATGTTAACTACCTCTTCCCAAAATCCATCTAATACTCCAACATTTAACAAGAGACATCTTGCGCTTTCACTTAGAGACCTATTCATTATCTTCGTCATACCTTTTCTTTATTGTGTCTTGCAAATTTAGAAATGTCTTTAAATACTGTGTTATTCACAGAACCTCTTGAATTTAAAATCAGTGTACTCTGTCCCATTATTTTATCGCAAATACTTGATTTTTATACCCGTTTATTTCTCTACCCCTGTCTTCCACAACTTAATCGGGTATGTCGCTCCCGGGATTTTCATCCAGGTACAAACGCGAAAGTGGCGCGGAAGAAAGAAAGAGAGTCGCCAGCCAGGCATTTTTATCCCAAAGAAAGGGAAGGGTAATGCTGCACAAACCCGGGAGAAAGGAAAGAACGAGGTCTCGCGAACCAAAGAGAAAGGGTAAGGGAGTCGGTTACGTGAAGGGAAGGTTATCGCACCCGTTCACGTCCGTCGTACTCGACGGGATCCACGCTTGAAGTACTGCTCAAAGGGTGATAAATGAAAAGGAACTGAGAGAGAACGAGAAACAAATGTAGGGAAAATAAAAGAAGTGCTCGAATGGGCCCTACCCCACTGCCTACGTATCTCATCGGGAACATGAGAATCAGAGCGACGTAGTTCCCCTAACTAAGGGAAAACTGTTTTTTTTTGTTTTCTAGGGAACGGCTAATTTTCTAGCTCAGGTGTTGCAGGCTCGCTGAATCGAGTGTGTTACTGTATTGCAAGAGAACAAGGAGAAGCACGTTCGTACGTTGAGAGTGAGTGAGATGAGAAGACAATTCCCGAAGGAAAGACGTTTTTGTTTGTTTGAAGTGTTTTAGAAGTTTTTTTATTTGAAATGTTGTGCATAGGAGAGTGTACCTAAGTCTTTTTCAATGGAATGTGCATCTCATGCATCATTCCTGAAATTCTGGTATCAGATGTGTGATGTTAAGGTGCGATGTCACAACAACACACTCTGAACAATAGACAGTGCAATAACAGCAATAAATCAACACAATGAATTGTTCACCCAGTTCGGTCTAACTACCTATATCTGGGGGCTACCAAACCAGGGATGAAATTCACTACTTGTAGAATTAAATTACAGACTCAACAACCCAGTTGACAATCTCCTAATCTTAATTCCTACTAGTGACTTTCTACCTAAGAAACCACTAAGATATGAGAACACTACTCAATCCCTAAGAACACTTCAGTGACACAATTCAAAGATCACACACTTTGAACAACACTACTTGATTCTGCTTCACAGCTTTGATCAAGAACAACTCAAATCAACAATACCAATTCACACTCGAATGGTTTACAAAACATACACGAAGACACAAACGACACTCAGTCTTTAGCTCTTTTTCTTCGTTACTTTTCCTCCAAGAATGATGCGCTTTATATAGCTCTTTGAATTGGACTTGGACCTGCTACAATATCTGACCTGATTTGTTATTTAAAACTGAATATTCAAAATAGATTTTCTCCTAAAATCTTTTCAAATCTTCAACCTTTTAAATCTCCTATAAATCTGCATCAAATCTCTATGCAACAGAAAATATCTATCCCAAGATATTCTCATCCAATGAGACTAACAGCTCTCCACAATTCCAGCTAACACGCAAACCCTAACAACATCACAAAACCTGATGTTATTAATTCTGCAGATCTAATGTCACAACATCGCTTGTGACATCAGACATCCAACTTAACTCTTAACACAGCCCAGTGTTAAGACTCAATGTTGTGACATCACCCATATGACATCAAACATTGAACAGCTTCACTACTTAACACGACCCAGTGTTAAGACTCAATGTTGCAACATCACCACCTTGACTTCAACATTGAACAAACTTTGTTTTACCAAAATTCCAGCCAATCCAAGAAACTAACAATCTCCCCTTTTGGCTAATTTTGGCTAAAACAATCTCTGCACCTCCAGAGACTTCAGCAGCGGAAAAAACTTGAATATTTTTGAAACTTCAAGCAGCACCATCTTCAAAACATAAAGACTTCACTTCACACAAAACTCTGCTGCAGCACCATCTTCAACAGCAACTTGGCAACAACCAAAATGGTGCTCCCCCTCAAAACAAGAACCAGCATAACAACTGTTCAACAATTACTTCCCCTCAATATCTGCACTTCTGTACTATAACATTAGCAATCTGTTACATCCTCAACAGCAACACCCATCAACTCCTTCAACAACATTTGACAAACTTTAACTCCTTGGCTACTTCTCCCCCCTTTTTAGCCACAATTTGACAACCTGTAGACTCTTTGTTTGAAACTTTTTATGCACTCCAATCTTGTATGCCTTCAGCAGTTGAATCAATTTTTAATAAAGTACACAACTGTACAATACACTTTCCATCACATTTAATCTTCATAAATGCAAATTCCCAATTTACTTCTTAAACTTTCAAATTGGTTTTCATCTAAGGCTTTAGTGAAAATATCAGCTAATTGCTTATCTGTAGCTACATGTTCTAAGACAACAACTTTGCCTTCAACCAACTCTCTTATAAAATGATGCCTTATATCAATATGCTTAGTCCTGCTATGCTGAATAGGATTCTTAGAAATATTGATTGCACTCAAATTATCACAGTACAAAGTCATGACATCTTGCTTGACATTGTATTTAGTCAGCATTTGCTTCATCTAAATAAGTTGAGAACAACTACTTCCTGCTGCTATGTACTCAGCCTCAGCAGTAGAGAGAGACACACAGTTCTGCTTCTTGCTAAACCACAATATCATATTATTCCCCAAGAAGAAACAACCTCCTGAAGTGCTTTTCCTATCATCTGCACTCCCAGCCCAGTCAGCATCACAATATCCCCTTAACTCAGTCCCAGATCCATGACTATACAATATCCCATAGTCACTAGTGCCATTAACATATTTCAGGATCCTCTTCACTTGATTCAAGTGACTAGCCTTAGGTTCAGATTGATATCTGGCACAAACTCCAACAACAAACGCAATGTCAGGTCTGCTAGTTGTGAGATACAATTGACTCCTAATCATGCTTCTATATAAACTTTGATCCACACTGACACCATGTTCATCCTTGGACAATTTTAGATGAGTAGGAGCAGAAGTCCTCTTGTGATTAGCATTCTCTAGACCAAATTTCTTCACAATGTTCTTTGCATACTTGCTCTGAGATATGAATATGGAGTCCTCCATTTGTCTAACTTGTAGACCAAGAAAATAGTTCAGCTCACCAACAAGACTCATTACAAATTCAGACTGCATCTGTTCCATAAAATGTTTCACCATTGCATCTAACATCCCACCAAATACTATGTCATCAACATAGATTTGAGCTATCATCAGTTTTCCTCCTTCCTCTTTAACAAACAAGGTCTTGTCAATCCCTCCTTTTCTGTAGCCATTCACAACCAGGAATTCAGTAAGTTTTTCATACCAAGCTCTTGGTGCTTGCTTCAAACCATATAGAGCTTTCCTTAGTTTGTACACATGGTCAGGAAATGTTGGATCAATAAATCCTTTTGGTTGATCAACATACACCTCTTCATTTAAGTAACCATTCAAGAAGGCACTTTTAACATCCATCTGAAAAAGCTTGAATTTAAAATTACAAGTCACCCCTAAGAGCAATCTGATAGACTCCAATCTAGCCACAGGAGCAAAGGTTTCATCATAATCAATTCCTTCAACATGTGTGTATCCCTGAGCAACTAATATGGCCTTGTTTCTGGTGACCACTCCTTGTTCATCAGATTTATTTTTGTAGATCCACTTGGTGTCAATCACATTCACTCCATCAGGCCTAGGTACAAGCTCCCATACTTCATTCCTCTGGAATTGCTCCAGCTCTTCATGCATTGCATTTATCCAAAACTCATCAGTTAATGCTTCCTTGACATTCTTTGGCTCAACTTTGGAGACAAAGCATGAACTTGCTATAACATCTCTTGACCTAGTCCTCACTCCAGAGTTTGGATCACCTATAATGAGCTCTTTTGGGTGGTCCTTCTGCACTCTAATGGAGGGATCCTTTTGAGGTTGCTCAGTTTCAGGCTCAGCAGCAGCAACACTAGGAGTTGGACTTCTGTCTTCAGCATCATCTTCCTGCTTGTCACTGTCATCAATCACCACATTGATTGACTCCATCATCACCTTGGTTCTAGAGTTAAAAACCCTGTATGCTCTGTTGTTAGTAGAATATCCCAAAAATATTCCTTCATCACTTTTGGAATCCAATTTTCTTCTCTGTTCTCTATCAGCCAGAATATAACATCTACTTCCAAAAACATGAAAGTATTTAACACTAGGTTTTCTTCCCTTCCACAGTTCATACAGAGTGGATGAAGTGCCTCTTCTCAGGGTAACCCTGTTGTGAATGTAGCAGACAGTATTCATGGCTTCAGCCCAGAAATGATAAGGAAGTTTCTTGGCGTGGATCATCGCTCTAGCAGACTCTTGGATGGTTCTGTTCTTCCTCTCAACCACTCCATTTTGCTGAGGAGTAATAGGAGATGAAAACTCATGACTTATACCTTCAGCAGAGCAAAATTCTTCAAACTTGCTATTCTCAAACTCTCTTCCATGGTCACTTCTTATTCTGATAACCTTACTCTCCTTTTCTCTTTGGAGTCTTTGACAAAGATCTTTAAACACATCAAACACCTCTGATTTGTCTTTGATGAAGCTCACCCAGGTGTATCTTGAATAGTCATCCACAACTACATAAGCATACTTCTTTCCACCCAGACTTTCAACCTGCATAGGTCCCATCAAGTCCATATGAAGTAGTTCCAAGACCTTGGAGGTGGTGTCATGTTGAAGCTTCGGATGAGACATCTTTGTCTGCTTCCCCTTTTGACAGTCTCCACACACTTTTCCTTCCTCAATATTAAGCTTGGGAATTCCTCTGACTGCTTCTGAGGAGATGATTCTCTTCATTCCCTTCAAGTGAAGATGTCCCAACTTCTGATGCCAGATTTTGACATCATCTTCTTTAGCAAAAACACAAGTGGAAGAACTTGAGTCTTGTGGCACCCAGAGATAACAGTTGTCCTTAGACCTGGCTCCTTTCATAATAACTTCTCCTTTATCATCTTTGACAATGCATTCAGACTTTGTAAAGTCTACTTTGAATCCTTGATTGCAAAGTTGACTAATGCTAATCAAATTAGCTGTCAGTCCCTTAACAAGAAGAACATCCTCCAGTTTGGGAGCACCAGCACAGTTCAGTTTACCACTCCCCTTGATCTCTCCTTTGACCCCATCACCAAATGTAACATAGCCTGAAGAATGGAGCTTCACATCTACCAACAGATTCTTTACTCCAGTCATGTGCCTTGAACACCCACTGTCAAAGTACCAGTCTTCTTTGGTAGAAACCCTTAAAGAAGTGTGAGCTATCAAGCTGGTAACCTTAACTTTAGGAACCCATTGCTTCTTAGGCTTGGGAACCTGCCTTCCTTTATAACAGTTCTGATGAGCCTTCTGTGGATATCCATGTAGCTTATAACAATAAGCCTTAATATGTCCAAAACATCCACAATGGTGACACCTCCAGCGTCTGTATTTCTTCTTAGATAGAGTTCTGTCATGATGTTTTAACATCACTGGTTTTGGGGTGCTAGAACCTGCATCACTGGTGAATCCCAACCCACATTTGTCTCCAGCCATCTTCCCAATACTGAGAATGTTGTCTAACGCATCAGTCCCATTGTTCAACATTCTGATAGTTTTGGTCGTAGAGTCTAGCTTATAGTTAAGCATACTGACTTCAGCTTCAAGTTCAGTCTTTTCTGTTTTTAACTGAACTATGGTATTCTTCAGCTCTTCTCCTTCAAGACACACTTGCTCACTTCTCACAAAAAGGTATTTGTAAGTGACAACAAGTTCATCGTAAGAGACCTCATCATCTGACTCATAAACCCCAACCATAGCTCTAACAAGTTTAGCTAAATTTTCTTCAGATTCACTCTCACTGTCATACCAAGAAGCTGATAACCCTTTCTGCTTCTTTAGAAAAGTGGGACATTCCTTCTTGACATGTCCATACCCTTCACACTCAAAGCATTGTATCCCTTTGTCATTGCTGGATTTTTCTTCATCTTTAGACCTCTTCCCTTGTTCTCCTGATCTGTTGATGTCAGAGGTAATGTTCTTAACATTGGGATTATAACTCCTATTTATCCTCTTCATAACTTTGTTGAACTGTTTACCCAGCAAAGCAATAGCCTGAGACAGCTCCTCCTGAGAGTCATCTGCTTTCTCTTTCTTGGCTTCTTCAGAACTGGAAACTAAAGCTATACTCTTGGACTTCTTCTCAGGTTCTTCTTCACTTAATCCTAGCTCAAATGTTTGAAGAGATCCAATAAGCTCATCAACCCTCATTTTGCTGATGTCTTGCGCTTCTTCAATTGCAGTCACCTTCATCTTGTATCTCTTAGGAAGGGACCTAAGGATCTTCCTTACAAGCTTTTCTTCTGACATCTTTTCACCAAGAGCACTGGATGCATTTGATAGCTCAAGAATACTCATGTGGAAGTCATGGATAGTCTCATCTTTCTTCATCTTCAGACTTTCAAACTTAGATGTTAGAATCTGAAGTCTTGACATCTTAACTCTAGATGTTCCTTCATGTGTAGCCTTCAAAATATCCCACGCTTCCTTAGCAACCTCACAGGTATTGATTAACCTGAATACATTCTTATCCACTCCATTGAAAATTGCATTTAAAGTTTTGGAATTTCCAAGGGCAAGCTCATCTTCTTCCTTGGTCCATTCTTCTTCAGGCTTCGGCTTTGAGGTGCCCTCTTTATCTTTCCCAGCATCATCTTTTTCAAACACAAAAGGTGCTTTCCATTCTTTAATTATAGCCTTCCAAGCCTTTCTGTCCAAGGATTTCAAAAATGTGATCATCCTTGGCTTCCAATAATCATAATTCGAGACATCCAAAATAGGGGGTCTGTTGACAAATCCTCCAACTTCTTTATCTATCTTTACACCAGAAAGTAACTTCCCTAGATCTCACCCAGAGACAGACAGGATGCCTGCTCTGATACCAATTGAAATTCTGGTATCAGATGTGTGATGTTAAGGTGCGATGTCACAACAACACACTCTGAACAATGGACAGTGCAATAACAGCAATAAATCAACACAATGAATTGTTCACCCAGTTCGGTCTAACTACCTACGTCTGAGGGCTACCAAGCCAGGGATGAAATTCACTACTTGTAGAATTAAATTATAGACTCAACAACCCAGTTGACAATCTCCTAATCTTAATTCCTACTAGTGACTTTCTACCTAAGAAACCACTTAGATATGAGAACACTACTCAATCCCTAAGAACACTTCAGTGACACAATTCAAAGATCACACACTTTGAACAACACTACTTGATTCTGCTTCACAGCTTTGATCAAGAACAACTCAAATCAACAATACCAATTCACACTCGAATGGTTTACAAAACATACACGAAGACACAAACGACACTCAGTCTTTAGCTCTTTTTCTTCGTTACTTTTCCTCCAGGAATGATGCACTTTATATAGCTCTTTGAATTGGACTTGGACCTGCTACAATATCTGACCTGATTTGTTATTTAAAACTGAATATTCAAAACAGATTTTCTCCTAAAATCTTTTCAAATCTTCAACCTTTTAAATCTCCTACAAATCTGCATCAAATCTCTATGCAACAGAAAATATCTATCCCAAGATATTCTCATCCAATGAGACTAACAACTCTCCACAATTCCAGCTAACACGCAAACCCTAACAACATCACAAAACCTGATGTTATTAATTCTGCAGATCTAATGTCACAACATCGCTTGTGACATCAGACATCCAACTTAACTCTTAACACAGCCCAGTGTTAAGACTCAATGTTGTGACATCACCCATATGACATCAAACATTGAACAACTTCACTACTTAACACGACCCAGTGTTAAGACTCAATGTTGCAACATCACCACCTTGACTTCAACATCGAACAAACTTTGTTTTACCAAAATTCCAGCCAATCCAAGAAACTAACAATTCCAAAATGAAATGATGATGAAGTACACTAAGTAGGAGAAAGATCCTCAAACTTATTTCCAAAGTTAAAGGCTTAAGTACACTAGCCTATTCCCTTTATTAAATGTTTTTGTTGTTTTTAAATAAAGAAGTATTTTTGGTTTTGTTTGTGAAATCTCTTCATGTTAAAGACTTGTACATCATGCTAGAAAACCTACAACACATTCCAAGATGGAATGTATGCAAGCCCCCCCATGGAATAAGGCTCATGGCACATGAAGATATTTCAACCTTTATTAGGTGTTTTGAAATTGTTTTGAGATGAGAGAAGAGAGACTCAAAAGAAACAAAGGTAAAGACTAAAGGGGACTAAGACTCAAACCCTAATGTTATCATGCTTGGATGTTCCTAATGGTTTAGTGTGGTTTAGAAACCTAAGTCTAAAAGAAGAGAGAAGAAGAATGAGTTCTAACTTACTTCAAAGATTGAAGTTAAGTTAAGAACTCAAAGGGATGAAAGAGATGAAATGTCAAAGAAGCATAATATGCTTATCACAATCACACATTGAAAGCTTTAAAAGATAAGAAAAGAGGTTGTATGTGGGTGCAAACCCACATACTTGACTTACCATTAGCCCCTAAAAATGTTATCAAAATAACTTACAAGTAAAGAAATAAGGAGAGAAGAACAAGTAAGGATCAAACAAGTTAGGAACTAAGGAAGAAGGATCCTAAAGGTGTGAAGAAAATTCTACACAAAATAACATATCATGCTATCCAAATAAGAAAATAAAATGGAAGGAAACAATGAAAACAGCAACAATTACAGCTCATAAGTGCAATGCAACAGTAAAATCTATCATCATGTACCAAACAACAATTAACAGCACATGTTCAGCCTACAAAATGGGTTTAAAAAGCAAATAGGAGCACATACAACAACATATATGTGTATAGACAGCAATGAAAAATCAGGGGCAGCATGCATTCACAAATGATTCATTCATGAAAGAACAAAACATGCTTCAAGCCTTGCACATTATTCAATCAAACTTGATCACAATCGCACCATAAATCATGGTAAATAATTCTTGAAATCACCATGGAATAATGCACATTGTAAGAGAATACACATTATTAAGCATGTGAACAAATTAGAACAAATGTGCACCTATTGAAATAGGAAGCAAATGAACATGCACATAACAATTCCAGCAACACAAGCATTAATTAACAATTAACAAGCTCAACGTGTGTGCATTATGTGATCATTACATCAATTAATCAACAACGCAAACATAAACATTCACCGATTAACAATCAAGAACCGCGTGTCGAAAAATCATGCTCATTCAATAGTGTGAAGTGAAACAGCTCAAGAATAGTCCACGAATCATCAATGTATCAATCCATGAAGTTTAGACATGCAAGAGATCTCAAACAAGCAAGAAAATGCAAGAAAAACACAATTTGCTTCAGTGCTAATCGATTACTCACATAGGGTAATCGATTACTCAGTTGAAAATTGGCTAAAAACGTGAAAATAAGGCAGAGTAATCGATTACCCTGTTAGAGTAATCGATTACCACTGAAACAGAGGCAGAAATTCAACTTTGAAAAGCACTTTTCAGCAACAAATCACTTATCCAAACATCCAAATGATTATGTAAACAATCATGCACGAAAATTGAGTTCAATCACAGCAATCAAACATCAATTAGATCTAATAATCATCCACTTCAAGAATCAAATTCAAGCGCCATGGATCCAAATAAAAAATACCAAAGATCTACATCGAATAAGTTGCGAATAAGCTAAATCAAGTATAGATTTGAGGAAAACCAACCTACAAAGCGGAGATTTGCTTTGGTAATTGTTGCAAAGTGATCTTGGTGCAGAAAATTAAAGAAAACCAGAGATTCCTCGATTAGTAGCCGAAACGCGTCGAAACCGAGCAAAATCGCAAAAAATCACCGAGATCGAACTTGCACCAAAATAAATGGTGTGAAACCCTTGGGTTGAAGTAGAATAATCTGAACTTCTAGAAATCCAACCAAAGAAAGCCAAATGATGGAGTTTGAGCTCAAGAATTAATCACTTTTCAATGTGAAAAGTGATTATCCTTCAAGAAATAAGAGCTTTTTGTGAGGGTTTGGAAGAGAGAATTGAGAGTGCAATGTGAGAAATTTGGTGAAAAATGGTAAATAATGGTGAATAATGGTGTATCCTCTAAAAATGAGTGAAGGATTTCTTATATAGACTTTAGGTTTGGAGTGTGGGAGGTTTGGGATTAGCTTTGGACTTAGCTTTGGGTTTGGAGCTAGGGTCGGAGTTAGTTAGACTCAACTCACCGAGTCAAGGTAGTTAACTCGGTTAGTTAGGATCAACTCGGTAATAATCCCAAGGTGAATTTCAACATCCAAAGGTGGAGATGCTTGGAAAACAAGGAATCACAACTGGTGTATGGGCATGTGACTTGGTCTCCAAGCAAGACCTTGTTGCCTATGAATTTTCAGTGTGAGACCACCATGTTTGAGCTCTCGTATGATCTCTATAACTTGTTCAAATGAAAAAATGCCCAACATCAAAGTTAAAGAGGACATGGAGATGAACAACTTTGATGTTCAACAATTTTCCATTTGAAGCCTTCTTGATGGAGAAAACCAGCTTGACATTTGGCGCGCCAAGTGTTTGATGAAATTATGGCCTGGAGGCCTGGATCTGCCTTGCCATGACTTGAGATTTGCCTTGATTTTACCAAACTTTGATTGATCATAACTCCCTCAATTTTAATCCCATGGAAGAGTTCTTGGTATGGATTTGAAACTTGGAATGTGATCTTTAATTGGCTTAACTTAGGCCTGAAGTTTGAAGCTTTTATCTTGAAGAAAGAATGCCTTGAAGTAGAGTGCCAAATGGTCCAAACTTGCCATTTTTAGAAACCTTAAGTTTCTATTTTGGGCAACTTTGTACATTTCTTGTTTTCCATGAATCTCTTGATATTTCTTGATCAAATCTTGTCCAATGAACATACGTGACTTGAATTTCATGAATTTGACCTTAAAAAGTCAGGAGTTGACTTTTTCCTTTGCACAATTGACTTTTCCCCAAATTTCTTAATTCTCAAGCAACTGACCAATTGAACCTCTTCAGAAATGAACCAATAGGAAATCTTCCATCCTTAGATACTTGATATCATGTAGACCACATTGAGATTAAGTTTGAACCAAAATTTCATCAGGAGACTGCTTGAATCCAAAACCCTAATTTGGACTGCTTTTGCTAGGAGATGATGAACTATCCAACTTCTTGATGAATTCCCATCTTCCAATGACTTGTGGGATCAAATGAGATGATATATGATAAAAGAGACCCTTGAGGCTTGTTGGGAAACCCTTGGCTCTAGCTCTCTTGCTCTGGATACTCAATATTCTGAAATCAACTGATCACATGCCCTATGATGAACCAATGCTGAATACTTTATTTTTCTATGACTTGAATGTAATGCAATGCAATGAGAGCACATGCTAAATGATATGAAAGATAAGAGGGAAAATTTTGGGGTATTACAGCTGCCCCTATTCAATCACTATAGACCTGAATGGATGATAGCAATTGCTTTCAGACTTTCAAGGTATGAAGGGATTGAATACTGAAGAATAACCCGAAAATTTGCACTCTGTGGAGAAGAAGAAAAGGGATATAAACCCAACCAAATGAACTCTGCTCGGATAAAACTCTGATGAGAAAAATAGCACTGGAGAGATGTCTTTTGAACGATGCCAGACGACTACTGGCCTGCCATGCTGCAGATGGACTTGGAAAACGTCTTTTGTACGACGCCAGATGACTACTTGCTTGCCACGCTGCGGGTGGACTTGAACAATGTCTTTCGTACGACGCCAGACGACTACTGGCTTGCCACACTGCAGGTGGACTTTAAGAATGTCTTTTGGAATAGTGCCAGACGACTACTGGCTTGCCACACTGCGGGTGGACTTTCGCCAATCTGCGGTTAGTCTTGAAACTGTCTTTTTAAATGGAGTCAGAAGACTACTGACTTTCCACACTGCGGGTGGACTTTTGCCAATCTACGGTTGGACTTTACCCTACTTTGCCACCCTAAGATGGTCTTTTGCCAATCTGTGGCTGGACTTTACTGATTTGCCACCCTAAGATGGACTTTTGCCAATCTGCGGTTGGACTTTGCTGATTTTCCACCCTAAGATGGACTTTTGCCAATCTGCGGTTAGACTTTGCTGATTTGGCACCCTAAGATGGACTTTTGCCAATCTGCGGTTGGACTTTGCTTGGTCTTTCGAATAAAACCGGGCAAATACCGACGGGCCACACCGCGGGTGGACTTTTGAAAGATGCCTTTTGGATGAAGTTAGTTGACTACTGACTGGCCACACTGCAGGTGAACTTTTGCAAAATTCTAACACTGGATTACGCTCTGCATACATGTCAGACATCCCTGCTGACTCTGCTGAGGAACAATGGTCAATGATTTGACCTCAGAGACTCCTGAAAGGAGAATATCTCTGCTGGAGAATGAATGAACAACCTGTCTGCTTCGAACTGCCGCGCTCGCCCAAAAATAAATTAGACTTTGAGATACAGGGGAGTAATGACTCTGCCAAGAATTATTTCATCTGTCTGGGGATGAATTCTGATCACAACAACTCCGCTGGAGGAATGACAACTTTCCGACTTGGCTGGGGAAAGCATGTATTAACACTCTGCTGAGGAAGAGATTATGTTGATCTGCTAAACCTCTGCGGGGAGAAAAAATAACTCAGCTGAGGAGTATTACTGACAAGATTCAATGCTGAACTCTGTGGGGATACAACTTCCAGAGATACGATATTGCTGGGGACCGGAGCTACTCCATCGGAGATACGCAGATCCTGGTTAGAATACGTCCTGTTACGACTCACTGGGAAAGAGTCCCTAGAGATCTGCTGGGAAAACACAAAGCAAATCCATGGTAATCTGTTGAGGAACAAAACTGTCGAGCTTAGGATAAGTGCCACAATGCCCCATGCTAGGCAAACCTTCCGCTTGATGACTTCACTGGGGATAATGAGTTTACAACAAACTCTGCTGGGGAGAGCTGCTTCAAAGCGTCTCGTGCTGGGGATGCCCCTTAAGAGGATTTTTTAGAAGATCAAGCATCTTCAAACTCTTGGACAAATACCGAGACTTGAGCTATTCGTATTAACTGGGAAGTCACTCTACTGGGGATAATAGATCTGGAACACATCCTGTTGGAGGGATTTCCAGATGCCCCATGCTTGGGAAGGATCACAAACTTGCTTTTACCCCAGATTACAAGGCTGATCTGAAGAAATTGTCCCAAGAGGATTTTACAAAAGATTTGGCATCTTCAAACTCCTGGACACTCACTGAGTCTTGAACATTAACTGCAAGGTCTGCGAAGCAACTCTACTGGGGAACTTGCAACCGTTATCGACACAGAAAAACTTGTAACTGTTGGAAGTTCCAAATGGGAGAATCGACTTAATAAGATCCAACAATCCCTTATTAGCTTTGCCCCGTTGATCTCATCTTGCTGTAATCGGACGCCGATCAAACGATGGACTCAATCAGTAATAGTTGTGACAAATGGGTGACACAGAAGCCTCTTTTCTAAATATAGTTGCCCCGGTATTCTAACTTAAGGGTAAGTGATCACTTGTCTAGAAGAAATGGCTCTCACCTTTGAAATCACTTGTACCTGTTACCTGCAAGAAACAGGATATGCACGTATGCCCCGTGCCAGATATGACTTCTACAACTGAGAAAATCCAACTATGAACCACCACTTATTGGGGAGAAAGGTTTTGATGCATCTCTTACTGGGAATATGATTAACGAAGTCTACTGAAGACAGGGGACCACAAATGCCTTGGGTTGGAATGCCCCTTTGTTTCAAGCCTTTTGGCTAATTGACTGCAAATGCGTGAACAACAACTTTTTTCATTTGCCCCAGACCAACATGGTCCACCAAAAGAAATTTTCTCAAGAGGTTTTTACAGAAGACTTGACATCCAAAACGCCTTGGGTTCAACCTGTACCCAGACAGCTACTACCAGCGATGGAAGTCTTCATCCCATTCGGAACTTCTTTCACAGTGGAGGTTTCCTTCACCCAGTGCCTCAAGAAGTGCATACCATCAATAAAGATGATTCCTCTGATATGGAGGAAGAATGGGAGTCCTATCTTAACAAGGACGGTTATATGTCTCAGGACGAAACGCAGACTCCATTTTTCTTTCCTACACAGAGCCCGAGATTTATACCCCGGTCGGATGTCGAAATGATATACGGAGATTGTGATCCGGAAGGATGCCGTGCTCCACCAAACTCATTAGAGGAAGACACTCCGATGAAAGACAACTTTGACCACAACTATTATGGCCCGATGGATGGCCTGCCAATGTGGCAGCCGTATCCAGGAGACTTGGGGCAAGAGAATCAGCCGAACAAAGAAAATCAGCTGAGCATCATTGAACAGAATACATGTGTCCCACCATGTCATGGGATCAACACCCAGGGTATCCTGAAAATACTCCGCACGATGATGAATTCGCAACGTTCGCAGGATTAGAGTTTATCAACTATGCTTTTCCCGAGGTCAACATCATCGAGAGAGATGACTCTTCCAGTTCCAAAGAAGTATGGGACACCTTGGGACAACCGAGTGGTAAGTTCGACTACTTCGTCAAGTACACCGCTCCCGAAAGCTCTCGTATCAGGCTCGAGGATATCCAGCCAACTGGATGGGGAGATCTACTTGAGAGCACAAATGCTATGCAAAAGGCAACAGAGGAATCCTCCTACGACAACTCTGCCTGGGAGACAGATTCCAATGATCCTGCTCCACCAGAAATCAGCGTCATTTCTGAAGACAAATCAAGGAAGGTGCCAGACTTTGTGATTCACCGAGGAGTTCGCCGCCAATGGGTTGTTGTCGATGCTCCGAAGATCGTTCATAAGTCAAAGTAATTGCCATTTTTATCTTAACCTTTCACCCTGCCCAGGTGAAATGGATGTTTTGATAAGGCTTACTTTCTGTAAATTTTCCCTATTCGCTTCGCCCAAAGTGATAGAGTTTTGTTTTATAGGGCTATAGTTTCAAGAATCGACTTGTTCATTAATAAAATAATGTCGTTCTATAATTTCTGCGTTAATTGCTGTTTTCTCTTTTTGCTTTTCTCAGAAAATGGTAATCCTAAAAAACATCTCAAATAATAAAAACAAGCAGTTTTTCAAAGAAATACACTGCACACACTTGCATTTTCTCTATCTCTTCTAAACACAAATCATCACGTCATGCAGATTGCTTATTTTAAACCCCATTGAAACATACGATCTAATGCCTTCTCCCGACTTTGAGTTCCCGGTATTTGGGGCTGAAGAAGAAGTTGACGACGAAATTCCAGAAGAGATCTCCCGACTACTCAGACAAGAGGAAAGTTCTATCGAGCCTCACAAAGAGCCGTTGGAAACGATCAACGTGGGTTCAGAAAAAGATAGAAAAAAAATCAGGATTGGGGCACTGCTCAGTCCAACTGCCAAAGAAAGTTTGATAAAGCTTCTCAAAGAATTTCCCGATGTGTTTACTTGGTCCTATCAGGACATGCCAGGGTTGGATACCAGCATCATGGAACATCATTTACCATTACGGTCAGAATGTCTGCTAGTAAAGCAGAGGTTGAGACGAACTCATCCGGACATGGCCATTAAAATCAAAGAGGAGGTACATAAACAGATTGACGCGGGTTTCCTCGCCACGTCAGAATATCCTCAATGGTTATCCAACATAGTACCCGTTCCGAAAAAAGACGGAAAAGTCAGAATGTGTGTCGATTACAGAGATCTAAACAAGGCTAGTCCAAAGGACGACTTTCCTTTACCACACATTGACATGCTGGTAGACAACACAACAAAGTTCAAAGTTTTCTCCTTCATGGATGGATTCTCGGGCTATAATCATATTAAAATGGCACCGAAAGACATGGAAAAAACTTCATTTATTACCCCATGGGGTACCTTTTGTTACAAGGTAATGTCATTCGGTTTGAAGAACACCGGGGCAACCTATCAAAGGGCCATGACTACTCTGTTTCATGACATGATACACAAGGAAATTGAGGTATATGTCGATGACATGATTGCCAAATCAAAGACAGAAGAGGAGCATGTGACCCACCTGTCAAAACTATTCGAGCGGTTGAGAAAGTACAAACTCCGCTTGAATCCCAATAAGTGCACATTCGGTGTCTGTTCAGGAAAACTCTTAGGGTTCTTCGTCAGCCAGAAAGGAATTGAGGTTGATCCTGACAAGGTCAAGGCTATTCAAGAAATGCCTTCTCCAAAGACTGAAAAACAAGTCAGGGGATTCCTGGGACGTCTGAATTACATTTCCAGATTCATATCCCTTATTACCGCGACATGCGCGCCAATTTTCAAACTGCTCAAGAAGATACAATCATTTCTCACTGATTCTCAGGGCAAATGGACTCCGAATTACGATGGCCCCTATGTGGTCAAGAAAGCCTTCTCAGGCGGCGCCTTGAGACTCGCAACCATGGATGGAGAAGAATTTGCCTACCCCACAAATGTTGATGTAGTCAAGAAATACTTCGCCTAAAAAAAAAGAAAAAAAACGTCTCGGTGGATTGAAAACCCGGAAGGGTAGTCCAGGCAAAAACTAAAGACATAATAAAAAATCATCCCGGTGGATTGGAAATCTCAAAGTACAATCTAGGCAAAAGTTAGGGATAATGGCAAGTAACTACGTCCAACAGGGGCAAATCACCTAGTAGCAGTCCTGCCATCTATAAAAAAACTCCAGTCAAGGTCATCTTTGACAGAAGCTCAGGATGCCCAGAATTCAAAGTTGGTAGAAGGATAGTGGTCGTTATGTTTCAATGTAGCCCTTTTCCCTTAAATTACCATTTTCAAACTTTGTAAATACTCTATGGAATCACGCACTTGGCTGATTTCCATCCTATCAATAAAATTTGAGCCCTTGTGCTTTTGTTTGCAATTCTTATTTGTTTTAGCTTTACAGAACGACATTTTAACATGATCAACGATTCTTGAAACGAAACAAAAACGAATTTACTTATCAAACTTTTCTGCTTTTAAAATAAAGATAGCAATTTCTTTTGATTGTTGAACATCAAAAGAATATCGATTGCTTCTCCCAAAGGCGGTTAAGCTTCAAAGTTCAGAATCAAAGTACTCCTTCTAAACCAGTACACCTGAATGAAGGATCAGCTGTGTCAGATGAGAGTATTTCGTCTGACACCCTCGGCCGAGTTCTCATCTCCTAAGACCGATCAACGGTTGTTCCCGGCAGGGACTATTTCTCCTAAGCAAGGCATAGTTGCTATCGTGAACCATTGATACTTTTCATCCCCCGCAGTGGCCGAGTATTCAGTCATGTTCATCTACTAGTCTGTATGTCACGTCAGTTTTGTCAGCATAAACATACATACATCATGCATTGTTGATTTGCATTCATATTCATATTGCATCACTATCACTCTAGTCGGTCTTATCCCCTAGTGATAACGGTCCTCTCAATCGGGTTGTGAGTTCTTTCCTCGTCAGAAAGTGAATCATCTTAGCAATCTCTCTCCAGTTTATCTCTGGATTAGAGACGGTCTTCGACTACTTTGATAACTTAAACCTCTGAAAGACCACAGAACCTTCAACTGATGTCACTCTTCGCCATTGAAGATGATATCCTCGCTTTCCCGGATTAAGGAAAATCCCCAAAGAAAGCCTCTTAATCAGAGATCCAGCGGTACGGCGGTTTTTCTCCGAAAAACCACTGATGAAAAGGTCATCGGCACCTCAAAATTGGATCCCATCATATGTCATTTCTCTGGGAAGACCCCGAGAAAAGTATGATGTAAGACCCCAAACAGAAGCAGTCTCCCAAGAAACTCGCTTTCCCCAGTAGAAACAAATGGCGTCTCCAATAGAGAAGTTTGTGCACCTCTACAACTCAGACGATTGGGTTCCCTAGTAAGTCTGACATCATTCTTTTTCCCATCAAATGGCATCTCCCCAAGAAAATTCAGCGAGAAGTTTGAGGAAAACCGCTACGAATAGCGTCCCTTGTCAATAAAGTTTATTGACAAAAGAAACTGAGACCAGCTCCTTGGTAGGAAACCAAGAACGAGGGGAAGTTTATCTCAGAAACTGAGACCAGTTCCCTGGTAGGAAACCAAGAACGAGGGGAAGTTTATATCAGAAACTTAGACCATTTCCTTGGTAGGAAACCAGGATCGAGGGGAATTTTATTTCAGAAACTAAGACCAGTTCCTTGGTAGGAAACCAGGATCAAGGGGAAGTTTATTTCAGAAACTAAGACCAGTTCCTTGGTAGGAAACCAGGATCGAGGGGAAGTTTATTTCAGAAACTAAGACCAGTTCCTTGGCTCGAAACCAGGATCGAGGGGAAGTTTACCTTTTTTAAGCGTCATTGCTTAGCAAAAGAAGATGAATGCGTAAGCTACCATTCATAACCACCATCAAAATTTTGGGTATTCTGATATTTAATCCTCTTGCACCCCGAATGCCCGAACACCTTCGTCATTCATACCTTCGGGTCCAAGAAGATTAAATAGGGGCATCTGTCATACCCCAAATTATGACCACTAAGATTTCCCATCATTGTGCAAATCACCATCACAATATGGATGAACCATTAGTCTCCCCGAAGATGGGTGAACATCCACTACAATCAAACTTAGCGTTTCAAGCCCTCTCAGAGTTCTTAGACAAATGATCAATCAAGAATTGACATGATCAACAACTTGTCTAAACCTCTCAAACATCCACAATGGATCAAAAGGACTCCCACTTTAAGGATTAAGCACAAGGCTGCTCCCTTCCAGGTGGATCAAGCCTCAAGATCGCCAGTGTCACCAAATTAGGGTTTTGGTCGACCAGGGCCTCCAGTTGGGAATTTTCCTATGGGCATGAGCCAATGCTTCAAAGCATAACCTAATATACTCCATGGAACCTCATGGCCCCAAGTATCAAGTCAATTTTGCCTCAGGGGATGCATACATCAAAAATCAGGAATTAGGGTTTCTTGACCTAATTCACCCCTAAGTTGACTTTTGGGACAAATCATGAGCCAAGACCTCAAGATAGGATTTGAGGGTCTCTAATACACCACATTAATCCATTTGCAACAATGGATTGATCCAGGAAGCTTGAGCAACAAGTCTCAATTTCATCTGAACCACAGTTAGGGTTTCGCGAGAAAAGTCAACTGTGACTTTGACTTTTGACCAGGACATGCTCCCAAACCCTAAGACATGATTCAATACACCCTATAACACCCATGGAACATGTCCATCAAGTTTAATTTAGGTCAAGGACTTGATTTCCTAAAGGATTGCACAGTTTGGAATTCATCGGATAAAAAGTCAACTGTGCACAAAAGTCAACTTTGACTTTTTGAGATTTTTCACAATTATGGATTTTTAACCCTAAAATGATGTTAATGTATGATTTGAATCATCATTCATCAAGAAAAATCAAAGAAAGTGGGATAACTTGTAAAAGGGGTAACCATAAAAACTTAGAAAATTTTCTAAGTTATGAACAAAGTGGCAAGGGTACCAACTTTGAGGATCATAACTCCTAAACCACAAAGCCATTTTTCCCCATCCAAAGCTTGATTTGTAGATCTCATGGCCCTCTACAAAAACTTCAACTAGACCTCATTCCAATTCTTCATGGATTTTGAGTTATGGATTGATCAAAATCACAAAAAGTGAAAATGTCACTTTTTTCCAACACTTAGTGAAATTTTCACTAAGCCAGAATCTGCCTTCAATTTTTTCCAAATGTAGGGACTTTTTTTACTTGGATCCAAAAAGTATCAAAACCAAATATGATCAAACAGTTGTTGTATCATATAAGGGCTTTCCAAAATGTCCCAGAACATCACCAAATTCAATTTGAGCTAAGAGTTATGGTAGTGGCAAAATGTCTTGCTGAAAACTGCCAAGGCAAGGCAAAATTTTTCATTTTTGGTCGATTTGCAAAAATCAGCCAATTTCAAGCCTTGTCATCATCTTGGACACATCTGAGGGTCAAATCTAAAGGGGACAATCACTGAGCCAAGCCTCCAAAGTCCTTGGAACAAGAAGTAGCATGCCAAACCTAGAATTGCCTAAAAGAGGGACAAGACTCCAATTTTGGATTGGAGCATTTAATAGATGCTTAGAGGTGGCATGAACTGACACATTTGCAACTGAATTTAGTCAAGATTCCTCCAACAAGTAGGGAACCAAAGCTCTGTGCTCTAACCTCTAGTCAATGGCTAGATAAGACTTGGATTTTCATTTGCCAACATTGGCCAAACCTCTGCTGCAGTTGCCATTCACTATTGATCCCAAAACAAACTTGCTCTACTATAAATAGAGCTCATTTGTGCTCAGTTTGAGTACACCAAAGCCATCAAATAGATGCTTTCCTCAAAATCCCTTTCTCTTATCAAAAATGCCTTCTTTAGCAAGGTAACTCCGAGTTTTTGAGTTTGAGAGCTTTTTCAATCAAACCAATCACACACACACCTCATAAACATCATATGTAGGTGATCCAAACTCTCACAAGTGACCTGTAATCACAAAATCACAAAGTCACCTCTCAAAACCTCAAAATAGGCTTTTTGTGCTTTTTTCAAGCCATGTCTTGATTCAGTCACTTTCCAAACTAGATAAAACCTTAAACACACTCCAAATATCATCCTTAAACTGTCCCAAATGGTGCCACACATCTGGAACACCATTTGAGAGAGAGTTGCTATTTTGGTCACTCTTAACCCCTTTTGCAAGAAAGGGCCAGTTTGTGTTTTTGCAGGTACCAGCTAATTCCAATCATCCTAAAAGCTTCTAAAGGATTATTTGAGTGTGTCTAAAGCATCAAATCATTTCTGGAATAAGAGGCTTGACAGATTGCACAAAAACTCCAAAAAGCTCAAAAAGAGGTAAGCCTCATGACTTGAACTTTCCAAAATATGCAATGCTTTGAAGTCCACTGATCATGCACACCTCATACATGTTATATATGTTGTGTTTGGACCAATTGATCATGTAATTCATGCCTGTATCAAAGTGTAGCATAGAAAATGCAATTATAGGCCTTTTTCAAAACCACTATCAGGTTTTGATGAGGGAGTGTAATCTGAAAAAACTACCACCACCATTGGATTCTTTGTGAAATTCTGGTCCAGATGCATATAAATTTTGTCTCAAACCATTAAGAATTGAGAAAGTTATGACCTTCACGTTTTTGAGCCAAAGCTTGCCTTGCCTTGCCTTGGGTCAGGCCTAAGACCAAGACATGACTTGTATATTTGTGTTTTCACTCAAAACAATGGATGTATCACCACCCCAGTGGTAAGGCGCGCGCCTTGTGACCTTGAGGTCGTGGGTTCAAACCCCACCCATGCCATTTTGTGTGTTTTCACATTTTGCCATTTTTTCCAATATTTTCATGTTTTATTTATTAATTGGAAAATTAATAACTCACTCAATTTTAATTATTTTTTATTGGTTCTTTTTGCAAAAAATCACAAAAATGTTGAAATATTTTATCCCACAAAAAAATTAAGTTTATATTATTTATTTAATATAATTAGTATTTTTGTGAATAAATTCATTTTTATTTGTTTTTAAACATTTTAAAATGAACATTCATCTTGAAAAATCAAGACCAAATGAGTTTTAATATCTCTTGTGATTAAAACTTCATTTTTCAAACCTTAAACAAAAGTCACAAGTGGTTTATTCAAATTCATTTGGCATTTTTCATTAATTTTCTTTTAATATTTACTTTTAAAAGAAAACAAATTAGGGTTTCTTTGATTTTCACCCTCACAAATCATTTTCAAACACTCATGGGCCTCTAATAGAGTGTAATACCCAATCCTTTGTAAATACAAACCTATTTCGGGCCTCATTATTGTATAAGTCCCGTTGCATTTCAAAAAGTTCGACGCGATCATCGTCCGTTGAAAAACAAACCTTGGGCCTCTCCTCGAGCTATAAGACCCATTCAAAATATCTTGGGGCTCTAATAGAGTGTAAGACCCAATCCCCTTTTAACCAAAACAATTTTGGGCCTCAGATATTGTATAAGTCCCTCTGCGTTAAAAGAAAAGTTCGGCGCGGTCGTCGCCCGTTTAAAAATAAACCATCTGGGCCTCTCCTCGAGCTATAAGACCCATTCAAAACTTTTGGGCCTCTATTAGAGTGTAAGACCCAACCCCCTTTAAAAACCAAACCATTTTGGGCCTTAGTCATTGCATAAGACCCACTACGTTTTCAAAAAAATCTCGGCGCGATCGCCATTTCAAACGAAAAACCTTGGGCCTCTCCTCGAGCTGTAAGCCCCAATCTTTCATTTCAAAGCACCTTCTCCTTTGATCTTGAATATACTGTTGTTTTTAATCTTTCTTTGTTGAACAACTAACCAAATAGCATGGAAGCTCTACAACCGAGTAAGTGGTTATATGCTTTCTTTATCCACTTTCATATACATATAACTGTATTGTGGGGTTGTTTCACTGTAAGTCTTCTTTCATAAACTCATATCGACTGTGTAATAATAATATAGATATTTAGAGTTTCCCCGGCAACTACGTCTAGCACTAAGCCCTGTTGATTACTCTTAAATAGACAAAACTAGATCCCCATAGGATTACCAGATACAGTCTTCCCTCCTCTTGGGGTTAAACAATATGGAGACGTGAAAGGCAGCATTCTAGGTGAACCCTTTCACAGACTGTCACCTTTAGAAATCGTCAAAGAAACTTTATTCCCCAGAGATGATCTTTTCTCTGTGAATGGCATCTCTTGAGTTTCTTCCAAATTCTCGAACTTTCCTGGCTTGATCTATTCTCTGTGAATAGCCTGTCTTGAATTTCTCGGGGTTTGGGGACCCACATGCTTCTTAAAAGCATCCCCGCCTCCTCTTGGGCGTTGTACAAGGACCCGGCGGCTTCTTAGAAGTATTCACAGCCTCCTCTTAGGCTTCGTATAAATGATTTCTTCCTTCGGGAATGATAGCCTCCTCTCGGGCTTCGTACAAATTGTCCCTCAGATTCTTAAAAGTTTCCAGCCTCCTCTTGGGCTTCGTACAAATTGTCCCGGCGACCTCCTAAAGGTATAGGAACAGAAATTAGTCATCCTAATAGAACAGTCTTTCAAAAAGTTTCGATCTTGCTACTGCTGTTTCTTAAACGTAGTACAAAAGATGAAACTCTAGACTTGGACAGTCTAATTACCTTGAGTCTCAAAGACATTCTCAAGTTTCTTCCAAAACTAGGAAAGGAAACCTGTAGACTCGGACAGTCTCAATACCCTTTGGATTTCCCATTTCCTTAAAGAACAGGAAATAACCCTGATCCTCGAATCAAATCCCTGAGTGCAGACATTACTCATATAAGAACTGGTTTTCTCTTTAAATCAGCATACTGGACCTGTCACTCAACTGAAACAGTAACTCTAGCCTCCTCTTGGGTTTTGTACAATGATTCTCCCCAGTGGATTTAACCTTTTCGGACTCTCTTGTTGAGTCAACCTTTAGCCTCCATCTCGGGCTTCGTACGAGATACAAAATCACTCTCTTGTTGAGTATAAAAGACTCTCTTGTTGAGTCAATCTCCTTTCAACCTCCATCTCGGGCTTCATACGAGATACAAAAACACTCTCTTGTTAAGTATAAAAGACTCTCTTATTGAGTCAATCTCCTTTTAGCCTCCATCTCGGGCTTTGTACGAGATATAAAACACTCTCTTGTTGAGTATAAAAGACTCTCTTGTTGAGTCAATCTCCTTTTAGCCTCCATCTCGGGCTTTGTACGAGATACAAAACACTCTCTTGTTGAGTATAAAAGACTCTCTTGTTGAGTCACTTCCCTCTCCTTTTAGCCTCCATCTCGGGCTTTGTACGAGATACAAAACACTCTCTTGTTGAGTATAAAAGACTCTCTTGTTGAGTCCAACCTTTAGCCTCCATCTTGGGCTTCGTACAAGACACATATAAAAGATTCTCCTGTAGAGTCAACCCTTTTAGCCTCTCTCTCGGGCTTCGTACGAGACACACGAAAATCACCCTCTAGTTGGGTCGATAGCCTCCTCTTAGGCTTTGTATAAGAAAACCCCGGTTGAACCAATCAACCTTTTAGCATCAAAGTTGTGCCTCGTTCACAGTATACAAACATCAATAACTCCTTTCCCTTCATCTAATTACTGTAAGCGGCAAGCCTCTGGATCATCTACATCCATGCCACTGTCCCTCTTTTAGCATGAGAAATCCCTAAGGAAAGATAGCATTGCTCTACACTGAGTTAAAGTCTTCTCCTTCAGGTTAAAACCCCCCATAAAGGAAATTATGGCATTACCGGATTCACATGTCCCGTTAAAGTAATCCTCCTTTATAACCAGTCACCCAACAGTTGTGACAAACAAACCCCTCTTTAGAGATGACAAATTCTCTCTAAAGACGAAACTTTTAGCTTCACATCTTGGGCTTCGAACAAGATACAAATAGACCCTTCAGCTTCACATCTTGGGCTTTGAACAAGATACAAACCACCTTTAGCTTCATGTCTTGGGCTTTGAACAAGACACCAAAACACCATTTCCTCCCATAGAATAGGAGGAACTACGATCGCTCTGATTTCCCTGTTTCAGAAAATGGGAATACGTATGCATAAGATTGAAAGAAAAATATTAGCGAGCACACTCAACAAAAACCCACAATCCCATACCCACATACATCAATTAAAAAGTATCAATCCTAACCCCCTACCCATGAATAGTCCCGGTGTTCCGTTATAAACAAAGAAAGAAGAAAGAGGCCCCACTTCCATATCGCATCTGTAACCTAACAGACCGCTGTTTAAACTCGGTATGCAAGCAGGGTTAATTGGAGAAATCTATTTCCCTTCCTTAGTCAGCTCAATAGGATAAAAAATGAATCGACCTGTAGTACCCCCAAAACAGCGGCAGTGCTTAAGAAACATGTCCAGTTTCGCTCGCTACACATGCTCACAACAGTTCATCCCTACACCGTTGTGACATATCTAAACTAAGGCGCGGTTCTATTTTATTTGTTTATTGAATAAAAATTATCTGTATATAACAACGGTTGATAAACCAACCGTGGTGATTATCTGTATATAACAACAGTTGATAAATCAACCGTGGTGATACCATCAAGCTTTCATGTGTTCGAACCTCAGCGCCATCATATATATTATTCCTTTTATGTTAAAGTGCGCCTTTTCTTTTTTATTTACTTTTAATTAAAAAAATTAAAATTTATGACTACGGTTGTTTATTTACACCGTTGTGATATATTTTGTATGTTTTTTTAATTTTTAATTCTAAATATAACTCTGGCGCTTTAATATGAAATTTCATTATGAAAATAATATATCATAACGATTTAGAATGTTGACCGTCGCAGTAGCGTTTCAATATTCTCCAAGCTAGCTAGTTTCATTGTCTCTTCAGTATCCTTTTTTCCATTGAAAATAGAAACCAGACGAAACGTTACACGATTTCAACCCTAAACCCTAACGTTCAATACTGTGAAACAATACACGATTTCAACCAAAGCTTGCATCATCAGTATCCATTCTTCACCGTGTTGTTGTCATTTTCGTCATCATCGTCACGATCGTGAAGAAAATAGAAGATTACGCACCTACCAACACCGTCGTCGTCATCGTCACCGTCGAGAAGGAAGATAACAACAACACCGTCATTGTTGTAAGGAAGGAAGATAACAACAACACCAACACCAACATCGTTTACTTAGTCGTCACGTTTAGGGTACGTAAAATATTTTCCCCATGCAACTACAGTAAACTCATTTGCCATTGTTGTTCATGTTGTTTGTAACACCCCCAATCTATACCCCCACATAATAAAAGCGATAAAAAATTCATCAGAGTATAATTAAAACATTCACGGCATAGACAGAGGTATCACATCAAATTGAGACAAAACACAATAAACCTGTTCATAAAGATATCCAACAATCAGGTAGCACACAACAGAGGAACTCAGTTCCTACTACCCACAATTCAGATACAGAATAAAAGCGAAAAATCTGCAACTGAATCTCATATATATCACATAAAAACTTTGTCTGTCATACACAGATTCATGCATGTACAATCCAAAAGATATATATACATATACACATAAACCACAACGATCTCCCCGACTACCCGGTGCTACATATCAGTGCCGACCGACAAAAGAATGAAGACCTAAGCTTCACAAAAAAACCTCCAACATCTAATCTGCAATGCCTCATAGAGCATTCAAAATAGTAGAAGGGTGAGAAACACAATCATAATATAATTGCAAACAATTATATAATAACACAACAATACACATGTAAAATATTCTCACCACAACTTATACCAAAATTCAAACACAAAACAACACAATGCATATCTCATATATTCATCACCAAGGCATATCACTCATGCACAATACATTTATCACCAACATATATATACATCTCAACTCATCAATTCCATTCACAATTCCACACAAAATCAATCCATTCATGATTTATACAAATGCAAAGAGACCGACACAATGACTCTATGCAAATGCGGTACCATCCATCCGTCAACTCATCACTAGTTCACTCAGGAACTATTGAAATCATCGCTTGTTAGTTAGTGTAACTCCCCGTCGGGCAAACGATGTTCCCCATTGCTTACACCTCTTTGTATAAGGCACACGACGTTTATGGATCGCTCACACCTCTTTGTATAAGGCACACGACCCGATCTCTCACACCTCTTTATATAAGGCACACGATCGTCTATAATCATCGCTTTCAGTCCTCTCGGTATAAGGCTCACGATGTTATAGCGGATTCCCTCTGGAATCATTTCGTCGCTCACACCCACTAGGGCACACGACATCACAAGAATGCATATCATGATGCTTGGCATACAATGACTCATGACATTCAAGTGCACACATATACACATCCATAATCATGCATATATAATCAAATACAACACAATGCATTTTCTAGCCCTTAGGCGACAAATCATCATCCCAACATTTCATCACATGCATTTATATCACACGATAGCACACAAGTCATACGATATCCATATCAACAGCACATTACATGATACACATCAATTACACACAATTACAACGGTAAAAGTTGACAAAACGACACTATTCTAACTTCCTGACATAATTAAATCGGACAACAATCTCAAAACCATTTTAATAAGAAAGTACAGCTCAATAGCTTTCCAACGATACCAAGAATGTTCAAAACGGATAATCGGAACACAAGTTATGGAAGTAAAACGAAAAGGAATCGCGAAAAGACAACATTTTGCACCCCTGTTGGCCATACGCGTATTGCCCTGAGCCATACGCGTATTGCCCAATCTCATATGCGTACCATTACGCGTTTTAGCGGATGGCCGAGAAAAATGGTTTTCATTACGCGTATTTCCCTCAAATACACCTTCCATACGCGTATTGCCTAACCCAATACGCGTATGGACCTGCCTGATACGCGTTACGGCAGAGGAAACCCAGAATTTTTCTGTATAATTTTTTTCTGCGAAATTCATCCAAAACCCACTCCAATTTTCACCTAAACACTAGAAAATTGTCAATAGATTGCACAACAACATATATCTAACATGCATCAACAATAAGGAACCTGAAAACATGATTTCCGACACAATTTAATCGAATTCTAACACTTTCAACTTATTATGGTTTTTGTTCTACATACAATTTCAACCCAAAAACAACCAAATACATACATACATAATCATACACAAGTATAAGATAATCGAGTTTCGCACCCTTACCCGATTTAATCGTGTTTTCAATAGTCGGTTGATCGATTTCTTCCTTTCCAAGTTTTTCTCTCTTTTTCTTCTCTTCTTTTCCTTCTTTCTCTTTTTCTTCTTCTCTTTTTCTTTCTCTCTATTTTTCTCTCTTTCTATTACTAACTTAAGAAAAAATAAAGTGAAATAACCAAAATACCCCTACACTCAAATATCTTGCAAACGCTCTCAAAACGCAATAAAACATATTCATGACGAAAAATAATATATTATCAAATAAAAGTCAAAAATAAAATATTAGAATAATAGAATAATCAAATTGACTCGATTAAATAAAACTAACTAAAACTGGGGCGTTACAACTCTCCCCCACTTAGAAATTTTCGTCCTCGAAAATATTACCTGAGATGAACAACTCTGGATACGACTCCCGCATCCGACTCTCCAACTCCCAAGTCAAATTGCCTTCAGCAGTGCCTCCCCACGCTACTTTCACCAGCGCAATATCCTTTCCTCTTAACCGCTTCAACTCGCGATCCAAAATTCTCACTGGTAATGCCTCAACCGTAAGGTTCTCCCTTACCTCAACTTCATCCATCGGAATCACATGCGACGGATCCGGAACAGACTTCCGAAGCTGTGAAACATGGAACACATCGTGCAAATTCGAAAGACTCGGCGGCAACGCCACCGGATAAGCCACAGCACCCACTCTCGCGGATATGTGGTAAGGACCAATAAACCGAGAAGTAAGCTTCTTCGACTTCAATGCACGACCAACACCCGTCACCAGTGTAACTCTCAAAAATACATGATCGCCTTCTTGAAACTCAAGATTTTTCCTCCTTCGATCATGATAACTCTTCTGCCTACTCTGAGAAGCCTTCATTTTCTCACGAATAAGTTTCACCTTTTCCGTAGTCTGTTGCACTAACTCCGGTCCAACCACTGAACTCTCACCTGATTCATGCCAACACAATGGTGTTCGACATCGTCTTCCATACAACGCTTCAAAAGGTGTCATTCCAATACTTGAATGGAAATTATTGTTATACGTGAATTCGACCAATGCATGATAACTATCCCAAGCACCACCTTGCTCAAGAACGCAAGCTCTCAGCAAATCTTCCAATGACTGAATAGTTCTCTCGGTCTAACCATCCGTCTGCGGATGATAAGCAGAACTCAATCTCAACTTGGAACCTAACGCCTTTTGCAAACTTTCCCAAATCTGGAAGTAAATCTCGGATCTCGATCTGAAACAATACATAACGGAACACCATGTAATTTCACAATCACACTGATATAAATCTCAGCCAACCTTTCCAAAGAAAAACTGATGTCAATCGGAATGAAATGCGCCGATTTAGTCAGCCTATCCACAATCACCCAAATGGCATTATGTCCCCTCTGTGTATTCGGCAACCCTGTCACAAAATCTATAGAAATGCTGTCCCATTTCCACTTGGGAATATCCAACGGTTGCAACAATCCACTAGGCTTCTGATGTTCTACCTTAGACTTTTGACACGTCAAACACGCATAAACAAATTGAGCTACATCCCTCTTCAATCCAGACCACCAAAAGATCTTCTTCAAATCCTGATACATCTTATTAGCTCCCGGTTGTATACTCAAATTACTCCGGTGTCCTTCCTCAAAAATCATCTTTTTCAAGTCCAAATCATCAGGAATACAAATTCTACCACGAAATCTCAAAACACCCTTATCATCCACTTTAAAGTCACCATTCACACTTTGATCTCCAACCATCAACAAATCAACAAATTTCACATCCAGCTTCTGTTTCTCACTAACGGTTAACAGAAAATCATTAGTGGCCTTTAACATACCAAGCCTCACGCTGTCAGATGTCAATTCACACACCAAACTCAAATCTCTAAATGCTTTCAAAAGTTCCCACTCTTTAACCATCAAAGCGGACATATGCAAAGATTTCCGGCTTAACGCATCAGCTACCACATTAGCTTTACCAGGATGGTAAATCAAGCTAAAGTCGTAGTCCTTCAAAAATTCCAACCATCTCCGTTGCCTCATATTCAAATCTTTCTGATCAAACAAGTATTTCAAACTTTTATGATCACTAAAGACTTCGAATCTTGCACCATAGAGATAATTCCTCCAAATTTTCAACACAAAAACCATTGCCGTTAATTCCAAATCATGAGTAGGGTAATTTTTCTCATGAATCCTCAATTGCCTCGAAGCAAAAGCCACAACCTTACCTTCTTGCATCAACACTCCACCTAAACCAATCAAAGACGCATCACAATACACCACAAATGGTTCACTAGGATTCGGTAAGATCAAAATTGGAGCTGTAGTCAATCTTCTCTTCAGCTCACTAAAACTTTCCTCACACTGAATATCCCAAATGAACGCTTTACCTTTACAAGTCAACTGGGTCAAAGGAAGTGCTAACTTAGAAAAACCTTCAATGAATCTTCGATAATAACCAGCTAAACCCAAAAAGCTTCTAATTTTGGTAACAGATCTAAGAGCCTCCCATTGTAGAACTGCATCTACTTTAGATGGATCCACAGCAATACCATTACCTGAAATCACATGCCCAAGAAAACTCACTTCCGACAACCAGAACTCACACTTGGACAACTTGGCAAAAAGTCTCCTTTCCTTCAAAATTTGCAACACAACACGCAAATGTTCTGCATGTTCCTCCCGGGACTTAGAATAAATCAAGATGTCATCAATAAACACAACAACAAATCGATCCAACTGCTCATGGAAAATACGATTCATATACTCCATAAGCACACCTGGCGCATTAGAAACCCTGAACGGCATCACAGAATATTCATAATGACCGTATCGTGTCCTAAAAGCCGTCTTCTGAATATCTTCCTCTTTCACTCTAATCTGATGATAACCTGACCTCAAATCAATCTTACTAAACACATAAGCACCTACCAACTGGTCCATCAAATCATCAATTCTCGGAAGAGGATACTTATTCTTAATTGTCACCTTATTCAGCTGGCGATAATAAATACACAATCGCATACTTCCATCTTTCTTTTTCACCAATAAAACTGGAGCACCCCAAGGCGATACACTTGGCCTCACAAACCTCTTTTCTAACAATTCATTCAACTGCTTCTTTAACTCAACCAACTCAGATGCCGACATACGATAAGGTGCCATAGATACAGGTCTAGTACCAGGAACTAGATCTATAGAAAACTCCACCTCTCTCTCTGGCGGCAAGTCCGAAATATCCTCTGGAAACACCTCTGGAAACTCGCACACAACTGGAAACACATCAAGTACAACTTGACTATCCACTGTCAATGATGCAAACAACCCGAACAACTGAGCTTCATCCGCCAAAAGTTTCTTCAACTCTTTGGTAGATAAGAAACTTGATTCCTCGTCTTCCTCAAGAGAAGGAAATCTTACCAGCTTATGATAACAATCAATATGAACCCGATTGAACCGCAACCAATTCATTCCCAGAACCACATCTAAACTCTCCAACGGTAAACACACCAAATCCATCTCAAAATATTTACCATAAATGGTCAAAGGACAACTTAAACAAACCAAAGAAGTAGTTACCGACCCCATTGCTGGAGTATTAATAACCATCTCTCCACCCATCGAAGACAACAAAAGATTCAAACGCTTCACGCACTCAGACGAAATAAACAAATGAGTCGCTCTGGTATCAATAATAGCAACTAAAGGCATACTATTAATAAAACAAGTACCTCTGATCAGACGGTCTGAACTAGTAGTCTGAGTTCCTGCCAATGCAAATACTTTCCCTCCAGCCTGAGCCTGCTTTGGTTTCGGACACTTCATACCAATATGACCAGGTTCACCACAGTTGAAACACTTCACCACATTCCTTTTACAATCAGCTGCAACATGTCCTAAACCTCCACAATTGGAACACTTACTCATATCTTTCCTACATTCAAACTGACGATGTCCTAAGTCACCACACCTATAACATCTCAGAGGATTAGACATACCTCCCCCACTTGGCCTTTTCTCAAAATTACCCCTTTGTTTACCCTTATCAGCTGGTGTCACATAAGGACCACCACGAAATGGTTGCTTCCCTTTCCTTTCATTCACACTCTTATAGTGAGTAGAACGAGCTTTGCTATCCTCTTCATAAATCCTACAACAATCCACCAAATCTGAAAACCTTCTAATCCTTTGATAACCGATTGCCTGCTTGATCTCAGGACGTAATCCTTTCTCAAACTTCACACACTTGGAAAACTCTGCAGTCGCTTCAGCATAATGTGGATAAAACTGAACAAGCTCCACAAACCTAGCAGTGTAACCAACAACAGACATATTACCTTGTTTCAATTCCAAGAACTCTATCTCTTTCTTTCCCCTAACATCTTCAGGAAAATACTTCCTCAAAAACTCCCTGCTAAACAAAGTCCAAGTGACCTCTTCATCTCCAGCTTCTAACACATGACGTGTACTAACCCACCAATCATCAGTCTCCTCCTGAAACATGTGAGTACCTAGTCTCACCTTATTTTCCTCAGCACAATCCATCACTCGAAAGATTCTTTCAATCTCTTTAAGCCAAATCTGTGCACCATCAGGATCATGTCTCCCTTTGAAGACAGGCGGTTTTTCTTCCTGAACTCATCATTCCCACCAGCATTAGGTGCACCCTGCACAGCCCGAGCCATAGCTTGCATAGCAGCAGCCAAAGCAGCGTCATTCCTACATCCCATATTCTGTTCATATCCAATAACAGCAACTATGGTTAAACAAATAACTCACCCAAACACAACGGCCAACAAGGAATGACACAAACTGACACGGACTGACTCTGATACCACTTAATGTAACACCCCCAATCTATACCTCCACATAATAAAAGCGATAAAAAATTCATCAGAGTATAATTAAAACATTCACGGCATAGACAGAGGCGTCACATTAAATTGATACAAAACACAATAAACCTGCTCATAAAGATATGCAACAATCAGGTAGCACACAACAGAGGAACTCAGTTCCTACTACCCACAATTCAGATACAGAATAAAAGCGGAAAATCTACAACTGAATCTCATATATATATCACATAAAAAGTTTGTCTGTCATACACAGATTCATACATGTACAATCCAAAAGATATATATACATATACACATAAACCGCAACGATCTCCCCGACTACCCGGTGCTACATATCAGAGCCGACCGACAAAAGAATGAAGACCTAAGCTTCACAAAAAGACCTCCAGCATCTAATCTGCAATGCCTCATAGAGCATTCAAAATAGCAGAAGGGTGAGAAACACAATCATAATATAATTGCATACAATTATATAATAACACAACAATACACATGTAAAATATTCTCACCACAACTTATACCAGAGTTCAAACACAAAACAACACAATGCATATCTCATATATTCATCACCAAGGCATATCACTCATGCGCAATACATTTATCACCAACATATATATACATCTCAACTCATCAATTCCATTCACAATTCCACACAAAATCAATCCATTCATGATTTATGCAAATGCAAAGAGACCGACACAACGACTCTATGCAAATGCGGTACCATCCATTCGTCATCTCATCACTAGTTCACTCAGGAACTATTGGAATCATCGCTTGTTACTTAGTGTAACTCACCATTGGGAAAAGGATGTTCCCCGTTGCTCACACCTCTTTGTATAAGGCACACGACGTTTATGGATCGCTCACACCTCTTTGTATAAGGCACACGACCCGATCGCTCACACCTCTTTGTATAAGGCACACGATCGTCTATAATCATCGCTTTCATTCCTCTCGGTATAAGGCTCACGATGTTATAGCGGATTCCCTGTGGAATCGTTTCGTCGCTCACACCCACTAGGGCACATGACATCACAAGAATGCATATCATGATGCTTGGCATACAATGACTCATGACATTCAAATGCACACATATACACATCCATAATCATGCATATATAATCAAATACAACACAATGCATTTTCTTTCCCTTAGGCCACAAATCATCATCCTAACATTTCATCACATGCATTTATATCACACGACAGCACACAAGTCATACGATATCCATATCAACAGCACATTGAATGATACACATCGATTGCACACAATTACAACGGTAAAACTCGACAAAATGATACTATCCCAACTTCCCGACATAATTAAATCAGCCAACAATCTCAAAACCATTTTAATAAGAAAGTACAGCTCAATAGCTTTCCAACAATACCAAGAATGTTCAAAACGGATAATCGGAACACAAGTTACGGAAGTAAAACGAAAAGGAATCGCGAAAAGACAACATTTTGCACCCCTGCTGGCCATACGCGTATTGCCCTGAGCCATACGCGTATTGCCCAGCCTCATACGCGTACCATTACGCGTTTCAGCAGATGGCCGAGAAAATTGGTTTTCATTACGCGTATTGCCCTCAAATGCACCTTCCATACGCGTATTGCCTAACCCAATACGCGTATGGACCTGCCTGATACGCGTAACGGCAGAGGAAACCCAGAATTTTTCTGTAGAATTTTTTTCTGCGAAATTCATCCAAAACCCACTCCAATTTTCACCTAAACACCAGAAAATTGCAAATAGATTGCACAACAACATATATCTAACATGTATCAACAATAAGGAACTTGAAAACATGATTTCCGACACAATTTAATCGAATTCTAACACTTTCAACATATTATGGTTTTTGTTCTACATCCAATTTCAACCCAAAAACAACCAAATACATACATACATAATCATACACAAGTATAAGATAATCGAGTTTCGCACCCTTATCCGATTTAATCGTGTTTTCAATAATCGGTTGATCGATTTCTTCCTTTCCAAGTTTTTCTCTCTTTTTCTTCTCTTCTTTTCCTTCTTTCTCTTTTTCTTCTTCTCTTTTTCTTTCTCTCTATTTTTCTCTCTTTCTATTACTAATTTAAGAAAAAATAAAGTGAAATGACCAAAATACCCCTACACTCAAATATCTCGCAAACGCTCTCAAAACGCGATAAAACATATCCACGACGAAAAATAATATATTATCAAATAAAAGTAAAAAATAAAATAAAATAATAATAAAATAATCAAATCGACTCGATTAAATAAAACTAACTAAAACTGGTGCGTTACATTGTTGTTGTTGTTTTTGAACATAGATGTCGACCTTGTCGAGTTCTACATCAGGAAGCAGCGAAGATGCTCAAACGATTGAGTGTTCTGCGAATACATCTCAAACGATTGATACTGAATCGAAAAGATCACAAAGAGGTGTGATAATGATGCCCCAATTCACATCAGTCCGCAACTCATCAGGTGTAAAAATTCCGATCAAGTTTGATTCGCACTACAGATTAGTGGATTGTCCATATTACGCTACTTTTAGGAGTTATGTTGCGTTCCTTGCACGTAGCAAAGTCAGTATACTGATTGATGATTGGAGAGAAGTGGATGTTAATGTCAAAGACAACATATGGACAGATGTTAAGGTATTTCATACTATAATTTTCATATATTTGATATCACTACCTATAGTTTCTAATTCATACTTATATATTGATTTAATGTAGTTGAATTTTGAGTTTACCGATGACTCAAAATTGAAAAGAAAGTGGATAACTTATGCCGGTGTTCGTTGGAGGGGATTTAAGTCATGGCTCACGGCTGACTACATTACGAAGCCTAAGAGTGGTCTTTAACCTGCATGGATTAGGTATAGTTTTAACGAAGAAGGTGTGGCACAAGTTTGCGAAGAAACGCCGTTCTGAGGAATTCAAGGTTAGTACTAGTCTTATGTAACCTATAATGTTATGCTAATGAGTTATAGATACTAATCATACACATTTTTCACTATGTTAATAACAGGCTAAAAGCGAAGTAGGAATTCAGAACAAGGCGAAAAACATGTACCCCCATAGATTGTCTCGTGGGGGTTACAGGAAACTTGAGAAGAGGATCATGTAGGAAAAACAACAAGAAGGAGGAGATAGTGACATCCCATCTCCACCTTCAAGACATGAGAAATAGAAGAGGGCTCGATTAAGACCTAATGGAGAGTACACCTCTGAGGCTTCAAGAGTAGTTGCTAAGAAAATTGTAAGTATATGTTTTGTTTAAATGTGTTTGCTTATGTAGGTTGCTCATGAGTTATTATTTAAATGTGTTTGCTTATGTAAGTTGCTCATGTTGTGTAGGATAATTTGGTTGTGGCGGCCCGTGAAGACACATTTGTTCTTGAAGCACGACATGACATATTAGTTGAAGCTGTCGGAATAGCTGAGCATGGAGGTCGTGTCCGTGGTGTTGGAGAATGTGTCGGCTTGAGGTCATACTTTGAATCTCAAAGAAGAAGCACCAAAACCGCTGAATTTCTTGCTCAACGACAAAAGATTGAGAATGTTGAGAAGCAATTGGCAGAGCAAAGGAGGTTGTTTGAAGAGGAGAGGGAAAAAAGGGAGAAAGAAGTGGAAAAGTTACAAGAGTTGTTTTCGGTATGTGTCGTAAATCATGCTTATATTTGTATGATATGTATTGTATGTTCTAATTGAATATATTGTGTTTATTTTTGTTTTATGTTCTAATTGAATGTTATGATGTAGAGATTAAGTGAAAACCTCAAACAACGAACTAATGAAGATCATCGTTGCGTTGGTGATGATCGTTAAGTGGCTTGACATAGCTATTTTGCAAGTTTGGTGCACGTAAGTATATAGTCGAATATACATGTCATTATAGAACATTATAATTTTTTGTATTTTCTCCCTTAATTTATTCATTTTCTTTGACCATTTAGGTGCATTCACCGTATTTGTATAGAATTGAATAAATCAAGTACCTATGGAATCTTGGATCCAAGTTTTATTTCTTGGGCGTATAATGATAAAAATATTAGAGAAAAGTACTTGAAAAGCCGGCTAAATGACGGAGGAAAAGAATGTTACCTTGCACCATTCCTCTGTGGGTTAGTATTGTTGTAATTTATTTCTATATTCTATATTTAGTTTTGTTTTAGTAACAACTAATAATATATATATATATATATATATATATATATATATATATATATATATATATATATATATATATATTCTCGTGTTCATTCAGTGGTCATTGGCAATTAATCATAATATCGTTTAGGACAAATATGGTGACATTACTGTGTTCCTTGCACGATCCACTCCATAAACCAATGAAAGATCTTGTATTAACGTAAGTGTCTTTGTTTAATATCATTTTATTTGGCATTAATTGTAACTATTTTATCATGTAATATGTTTGATTCAATTTTCAATGTGCAGTATGGTGGAGCAAGTTAATATAATGAATAATGTTAGAAAAAAGCCCACATACCTTGCTCCTAAAGTAAGTGGCCCGATTACCTGTTTATTTCATTTACATTCATGCATGTGTGGTTGTATTCATGTTTTTATATTCATGTCATTTGTAGACGAGGAAACAACGCGAGACTTACTAGTGTGGGTATTTTGTCATGAAACACGTGTTAAACATTGTCCTTGCCAGCACTGTTAATTCATGGGATACGGTATATATGCCATAAAATGTTTACATATATTAATATATAAGTTGACTATTGAATTATTATCATGCATGATCTTCAATTTTTTGCTCTTATGTACATGTTTAACGACGAAACCCCATTACCCGTTGAGGACTTTGTGGATCTTCGTAAATGTTGGGCGTATATCCACAATGCGCTTAAGGGTGCTCCTGTTGTTTGATATATCAGCAACATTTTTTGATGCACGTATTTTTGGCTTTTGATGCACATAATGTGAACAATAGTTTTGGCTTTTGATGCACATAATGAAATCAATAATATTGGCTTTTGATTTAAACAATGTTAGCAGTTTAAATCTCTGATTCATTTAGCTTTTGATGTAAATTTATTTTAATGTAAATTCTTTGATTCATTTATAAGGATAAAATATAGGAAGAATTGTGTTTGATTCACATATTGTGTTTGCATGTAAACAGAAGCTGTTTTGACAGGATAAAATATAGGAAGAATTTGATAAGCAGATAATTTTTATATTTAAAACAGGCTGTTTTTGGCAGCGGTTATAAAACCTAACCGTAGTTGTATGTCAAACGCTGAAGATGGTGAGTCCCACCTAGCCAGGAGACAAGCAAAAGAAGGCTAAGCTCAGGAGCAAGAACTCCCCAGCAGAGTCACCAGCTGAAGATGGCTGGTTTATATCTGAGTGAATCGCACACTCAAAGATAACATAGAGTCGCCACCGAACTTTATTTAGTCCCGAAGGATAGGGAAAATATCGATAAAACCCAAGGGGAAGAGAAACGGGAACGGGGGTCGGTTATACGAAAGGAATGTACTAGCACCTAACGCATCCGTCGTACTCGACGGGAACCATTTCGCTTGCTTCTAGGCTTGGATGGGTTATCAATCTAAAGGCTTCTAGCTAAAAGAAAGAGGAGAGAGAAGAAAGGGGAAAAAGAAGAAACGAAAGAAAGAAAGTGCTCGTGGAGGATTGGGGCCCTCGTGCCTACGTACCCTCATAGTGCAATGAGGAAATCAGAGCGTCGTAGTTCATGGAACTAGGGGACATAGAAGAATGGAAAAAAGGGTGGAAGTGTGGAAGTAAGCTTGCCAAGATCATCACGATCTCGTGCCTACGTATCATACATTCGAAAGAATGCAGAATCAGAGCTTCCGTAGTTCGGGGAACCAAGACGGAAAAGGAAAAGGAAAGGAAAGTGGTGTCAAAACCAAGAGCAAAAGAAAGAAGGAAATTCCACCGGGGATTCAAGAGAGACGGTGTCAAAACCAAGAAAGAAAAGCAAAAGGCAAAAAAGAGTATTCCACTGAGGAGTAAGAGACTAAAGTGACTGTGCAAGAAATAAGAGAGAAATGGTGTCAAAACCAAGAGAATAAGAGATAGAGAAAGATCCGTCGGGGATGCAAAAGAAATGGTGTCATAACCAAGAAAGGAGTGCAAAGGAACAAATAGTAATTATGCTGAGAGTAAAGTGCAAAAGTGGTGTCGAAACCAAGAGAGCAAAAGGAATAAAGAGACTCCACTGGGGAGTAAGAGAACAAAGAAACCATGACTGAGAATCAGAAGGTAGCGACCCTACTGAGGAAACAAACAAAGGAATGGTGTTAAAACCAAGAGAAAAGAGGACTCAGTATGTTAACTGACTGGCAGTGGTTAACCGAAGGAAGAGATTAAGATTCTGCGGGGAAAAGAAGTTTTAACAGATAAGAATTATGATCAACCAAAGAATGGGTGTAGGATCGAGCGAAGGTCGTGACCCAAAGGACGGGTGTAGGACCGAGCAAAGGTCGTGACCCAAAGGACAGGTGTAGGACCGAGCAAAGGTCGTGACCCAAAGGACGGGTGTAGGACCGAGCAAAGGTCGTGACCCAAAGGACGAGTGTAGGACCGAGCGAAGGTCGTGACCCAAAGGACGGGTGTAGGACCAAGCGAAGGTCGTGACCCAAAGAACGAGTGTGGGACCGAGCGAAGGTCGTGACCCAAAGAACGGGTGTAGGACTGAGCAAAGGTCGTGACCTAAAGGACGGGTGTAGGACCAAGAAAAGGTCGTGACCCAAAGGACGGGTGTAGGACCGAGCAAAGGTCGTGACCCAAAGGACGGGTGTAGGACCGAGAAAAGGTCGTGACCCAAAGGACGGTTGTAGGACCAAGCAAAGGTTGTGACCCAAAGGACGGGTGTAGGACCAAGCAAAGGTCGTGACCCAAAGGACGGGTGTAGGACCGAGCAAAGGTCGTGACCCAAAGGACGGGTGTAGGACCGAGCAAAGGTCGTGACCCAAAGGACGGGTGTGGGACCGAGCGAAGGTCGTGACCCAAAGAACGGGTGTGGGACCGAGCAAAGGTCGTGACCCAAAGGACGGGTGTAGAACCGAGCAAAGGTCGTGACCCAAAGGACGGGTGTAGGACCGAGCAAAGGTCGTGACCCAAAGGACGGGTGTAGGACCGAGCAAAGGTCGTGACCCAAAGGACGGGTGTAGGACCGAGCAAAGGTCGTGACCCAAAGGACGGGTGTGGGACCAAGCGAAGGTTGTGACCCAAAGAACGGGTGTGGGACCGAGCAAAGGTCGTGACTTAAAGAAGTTCGGTACACTGACTGAACAAACAGTACCTGACCGAAGAAAGGGTATTCGAACCAAAGAAATGTTACTAACCCAAAGATGCAAGTATTTGAACCAAAAGGAGGTTGCCAACTGCTAGGGATTCGGTGTTTATAGACGGACTGTGATTAACCGAAAGGAGCGAGTGATTAACCAAGAGAAGGTGATTAACTCGAAAAAGATTCAGTATTTTAACAGACAGACTGTGGTTAACAGAAGAAAAGGGTGATTAACCAAGAATAGGTGATTAACCCAAGAGGAACTCAGTGTTTTAACAGACGAACTATGGTTAACTGAGGAGGCGGGTGATTAACCAAGAGATGGTGATTAACCTAAGAAGAACTCAGTATTAACAGATAGACTGTGATTAACAGAGAAGGAGCGTAAATTGGTGTTTTAATTGACAAGCAATGGTTAACCAATCAAAGGGAGAAGAACCAAGAGAAGGTTGCGAACTCCGCAAGAGTTTCGGTGTTTAACAAGAAAATTGTGTTTAACCGAAGAAAGAGCGGGATTGTAGATGAATAGAGCATTGGTTTTAACTATATGACCGTGATCAACCAATGGAAGAATGAATACCACTCTCATGGGGAATCAGCAAAAGAAGTGACTAGCCACAAGAAAAGGTAATTGAAACCCTCTTGAAGAGAATAAGGGAGAGGTATTGAATAAGGGCAAGAGATTGACCCTATGAAGATTGCTAATGATCGTGAACCAAGGGAATGGGGATAGATCAAAAGACTGATTGAAAGAGATATGAGTGATCGAAGATCGAAAGAGATTGTAAAGAGAAAAGAGTGATTAAGGATCGAAAGAGATAGGAGTGATCAAGGATCGAAAGAAATAGGAGAGGGAAAAGAGTGATCAAGGATAGACTCGACTGGGGAGAGAAAGCACACTACCGCCTGGAGATAGAGATGACTAAGCCAAGCACAGGGTCATTCGTCCCCTACCTGAAGTAGTCGGAATGAGAGTAGGAATTCTCCCTTCTCATTCCTTCTCTAACACACAGGGTGTAATGCAGAAGTTGAAACTGACAGCGTAACAGCTCCAAGTTGTACAGTGCTCCAGTGTCGTGCATCGGTCGTCGTATGAATCTGCAACTCCGCGGGGGGAAAAGAAATAAAGATCTCTAAAGGAAGCCTAAAGAGAGGGAAAAGGAAGGATCAATTAATCGAAACATGGTTTCGATTAACCAATCAAAGGGAAATGTTATGATAACAACTTTCCAAAGAGAATGGAAAATCATTAAAGCAAAAGGTGTAAATTATTGATTATGCAAGATTAAGTTCATCCATGAAGAATAAACTTAATGCAAAACAAAGAGAGAGAGTGCAAAACAGTACCACATGACATTGAAAATACAACACAAATCATGTATCTTGTAGTCAAAGAAAAGGCAAGAATTAGCATGTTCAAACAAAAATCAAGAACACGCATAATTGCAAAGAATTGATAAATCAATCATTAAATTAATGTAAATATGCTTTAAACAGACGTTAGCATCACTTAAAACATCCATAAATATCAAGCATATCAATCCATGGAAGTTAGAATGATAAAGCATGGCAAACACACTTGAAAAAGCATGAAAATGGCATTCTGACTCAGTGTTAATCGATTAACATAATTGCACTGTAAAGTGTTAATCGATTAACACTTGAAAACAGCAAATTTACACTGGTTAATCTATTAACATAATTACACTGCAAAGTGTTAATCGATTAACACTGCTGCAGAGGCAAAAAAAACAGTTTTAAAAAGTGCTTTTGTCCAACTTATTGATTGTGCAATCACTCCAATGTTAGGGCAAACAATTATGCACAAAAAATCAAGTTTAGAACCAGCAAATGATCAACAATAGAATCAATTAAACACTCAAGATCAAGGATCAAGCCATGGCATAATCAATTCACATGCAAAAACATCGAAACTACATCGCAAATGATACAAAAATGACCAAAATAGTAAATGAATGAGATCCACCAACCTACAAGGCGGAGATGTGCCTTGGTAAATGTTGCAAAGTGATCTTGATGAAGAGAATTAAAGAAAACCAGAGAAATCTTCAATCGTAGCCGAATCGTATCGAAACCGAGCAAATTGCGACGAAGCTCCAGAATGCGAATTCGAACCGTAGAATCTTGAAGCAAACACTTGAGATGAATCCAAAAGTTAATAGAACTCCAGAAACTCAAGTATAATAGCAAGATGTGAATATAATCAAAGAAAACCAGGGGAATCTCCAATTATAGCCGAAACGTATCGAAATCGAGCAAATTGCGACGAAAACTCCGAAATGAGAATTATCACTGAGGAAGCTTGAAGTGATCACTTGAGATGAATCCAAAAGCTACTGAAGCTCCACAAAATCCAGTAGAATGGAATGATGATGAAGGTTAAGCTCCAAAAAATAATCACTTTTGATGTAAAAGTGACTATCCTTTAATGTAGAAATTGAGCTTTGGTGAGGTTTTGGAAGAGAATTGTGATGAAGATGAAGAAGTAGTAGAAAAATTTAGAGAGAATGTGAGAAAATAGAGAGTGAAGAAAGTGTGAAATTGTGTGAATGGTTGTGGAGATGGTAGAGGCATTGAAAAGTGAAGGAAGGTGTGCTTATATAGATTTTAGGTTTAGAGTATGAGAGGTTTGGAATTTGGTTTGGACTTAGCTTTGGGTTTGGAACTAGGTTAGGAGTTAGTTGGACTTGACTCACCGAGTCAAGGCGGTTAACTCGGTTAGTTAGAACCAACTCGGTAACAATCCCAAGGTGAACTCCAACATCCAAAGATCCACATTACTTCGAAAATAAGGAACATGGTGCACTTAATTGGAAATGATGCATTGGAGTAAATTTGAGTGAATTCTTGAAGACTCCAGAATGTTCCACATGCTACTAGACCAATGTAGAATCGAAGACCAAAGTGTGTGCAAATGTGCTGTCATGAAAAAGCAGCAGAATTTGCAAACTGACACAGGGTAATCGATTACCCTATTTGAGTAATCGATTACTCTAGCCAATTTTGCGCAATTTTGCTTTAAAATGGTGTTGTGGCCCCGATTTCGATTTTCCACCTCTTGTTTTGATAAATAGGCATAGAAACCCTTGTTTTGTGCTTGTTTTGATAATGTGATGACCTTGTGATGATGCGATTAATCGGGCTTGAAAACCTGAACATTCCTACAATCCAAACACAAAAGAAAAGTGCGAATGCGTATGCCCACGATGCGAATGTGCATGCTTATGCAAAAGGCAAAAGAGGGAGGTCAAATTTTGGGTTATGACAAATGCTGACCAGAATAATATAAATAAAAAATGTTGTTGCTGAGAATCGAACCAGATCACCTTTAGTTATATCACAACGGTTGAGTAAACTAACCGTTGTGAAATGGTGCGCGCATACTGGAATACAACAACGGTCTCAGGACCGCCATTGTATGTACCTCTGTTGACAGGAGATTTCGACCAAGGGTAGAAGGATGAGATAAAATTCAACAAGTCGACACCAAGGGACTGTCAAGGCGTCGATCCGACACCGGCCAAGCAGGTGCGTCAGAGAGAAGGCAACAAGCCATGGTGTCGGAGGAAAGCCAAGCGAAGGGAAAGTCCCAAATCCAAGGATAAGTATTTGGGCGGGAAAAGTTTGAAAGTTCCAAAAACATAGGAAGTTGAAAAGAGAGTGTGGTGACACGTGTCAGCACCAAAGGGCATCTGGGCAGATGAACAGTTATTCTCTAGGCCTATATAAAGCAGTGTATTTTCCATTTTTAGGGTCGCATTTTGTAACATTGTAAAGGGAAAACACTCAAAGTACCAAGCTTAGAGAGAAACGAGTTCAATCCCGTGAAAATTTATACTTACGTCCACCTTTAATTAATGCAATTTATTTTCAGAGTTTAAGTTACTGTTTCTTTTGCCGTCTGTTTATTTCCTTTTTCCTTTATCTTTTCCGCTTGGTTCCAAACTTGGATGATCATTTGAACCTCACAACTTTTCCAAAAGACAAAACACTGTCATATAACATAAGCATACGTTTCCAATTCCTTGTTCTGGGATTTGTGTGGCCGATCCCGCGAGTAAACCTGCGACGGAAGGCCAGCGGTTGTTCGCGCAGGCGAACAAATTGGCACGCCCAGTGGGACTCGTGTGAATTGAGTGTATGTTTTTGCATAGTGGTAAGATGGTAATACCACGTCCGAACGACGAACCATCTTCGACGGGAAGTACGGTTGTGACACAAACAACTTATGTTGGCTCCGGTACTGTGTCAGCGGTTTCAACTACCCCTAGTGGACCAACCGCGACGCCACGTCGACATGACCCGAAATCAACAATGGCGGGGACTAAAGGGCAGTATATGCCTAGTATCACCATGCCTATACCTCGATCTTATGGGATGCCGACAGAGTTCATATCGAGTTTGCACTCTACCGGCCCTGTGTTTGAGGGAAAGTTCGTCCCCAGTGTTTTCACCTTATCAGGGGATAGGGCATCTGTCGAACCAGTTGGTTCGACCCCCTGGTTTTAATCTTTTTTCTCAATCCGTACCGACATTTACCTCTAGTTCCGTCGCGGTCATGAGGCAACAGATGGATGAGAGTAATCATGAGATGGTCCATATGTTGACTCAACAGATGGGTACAATATTGAGGCCACTGATACAAGAGTCAACACAGGGTTAACAACAACTGGCGACTCAAATGACACATATAGGTGACTTTCTAGGCGCTCCTAGGGCTCCGGGTCAACACACCCCTCCACCTCGACCGGAGACACCTATTCTTCAGGATGAGACCTTCGATGAAACAATTGAACAACCCCGTGAATTTGAAGAGATCCCTAGGATGGCCGAGAGGCCTCATGTGATAGTCCATAGGAACCAAGATCCAGACTTTGTCGTCCAACAAATTCGACAGGATGCCTTGGCTGGGGAACATAACTTGGAGGCCGTGGTCGAACGTATCATGGTTCGTAATGGGGTGAGTCCAGGTCTTCGACGACCAACATACTCGTCCCCATTACCAGATTTTGTATTACAAACAGAGTTACCCAGGGGTTGGAAGGTGCCAAAGTTCACCAAGTTCGCTGGTGAGACTGAGGAGTCCACTGTCGAACACGTCGCTAGGTATCAAACTGAAGCAGGTGACATAGCAAACAATGAGGACTTGAAAATGAAATATTTCCCAAGTTCCCTCACAAAAAATGCATTTACGTGGTTTACCATGTTTCCCCCTCAATCCATCCACAGGTGGGCACAATTGGAGAGACTGTTTCACGAACAATTTTACATGGGGCAGTCGAAAATAAGTCAGAAAGAGTTGGCAAGCATCAAACGTAAGGCCACAGAGTCAGTAGACCAATATTTGAACAGGTTTAGACTTTTGAAAGCATGGTGCTTTACTCAAGTCCCTGAGCACGAATTAGTCGAAATGGCAGCTGGTGGGCTGGATTATTTGATCAGAAAGAAGCTGGACACGCAGTACCTTAGAGACATGGCGCAGCTGGCTGACCGAGTTCGCCAGGTCGAACGTTTAAAAGCCGAGAAAACTCAGTCTAACAGATATCGTAAAAAAGAAAAAGTGTCCTACGTGGCTGCTAACGAGTATTCATCCGACGATGAAGAATTCGTCGATAAAATTGAGGTCCATGTGGCTGAACTTAAGCCAGGACCTCCCTATACGTGCAAATTATTGAAACCATCCAACGGGAAAAATCCCGCCGAAACTGGAAAAATGGATAAATACGTTGCTAAAACTTATACTTTTGATGTTTCCAAATGTGATGAAATATTTGATTTACTGGTTAAATATGGTTAAATAATCATTCCTCCTGGTTCGAAAGACCCTCCTCTATAACAAAAGTAAAAGAGGGAATTCTGTAAATTTCATAATTTCCTTGGTCATAAAACAACTCAATGTGTTCTTTTCAGGGATTTGGTGCAGAAGGCTTTGAAGGAGGGCCGACTCCAATTTGGCGAAAAGCCGAAGATGCAGGTTGACACTAACCCACTGAAGGTCGAAGAGGCTTTGTACTCAGAAGTGTATGAAAGTATGATGGTCGAGGCTACTAAGGGTCTTGACAAACAACCAATGGCTAAAGCGGTGGAGTGCAGAAACCTGTTCCAAGAGGCACGATCCAAAACTTTTGTGCCTTCGTCAGACACCCCACAGGAAAGATGGATGGCACCAGTCAGCCAGAAAGGAAGTAAAAGACCAAAATGGAAGGTTCTGGATTTGGAAAAGGAACCGAATGTCTCCGATAAGAGAGTCGAGCCAAGGGGCTATGTGGTGTCCCCCAACTACAAGAGAAAAAACCCATGACTAGGACTCAGTGGAGGCGCCATCAACCCCAGAAGAAGGCTGAGAGAGAGAGGCTGCAACTTCACAGTTGAAGCCTGTCGGAACGTCTGGACAAAAGCGCCAACACCCAAGAGGAAAATGGGTAGAAAAAGACAAAGTGGTGACAAACCAGACCATGGCAGTAACCGTGGACACATCAGGAGAGAAAGGGGTGGTGACGACCCAAAGCTCAAAAAGTACTTCGCTGGTTGAAAGCAAAAAGGAGCCAAAATACTCTCCTCAGTCGGATGACGAGTATGATCCATCACCTGAGGGAGATTTTGACGAAGACATGTACGATGACACCAACGACAACACCTATGGCGAAGATTTCGTGCTGAATTGTGGCATCGTGTCGATCCTACCAGCTGAGTATAATGTGGTGTCTGAGATCTCTGAGGCAGAAGAAGATTTCGTCCCTGATGAAAAAGCGGATGACATGCCGCTATGTTATTATGTGATGAATAGTGGTGTGGTCGAAGAGCAAACGACTATGTTTGAACGTCCTAGTCCTGGGATGATGTACCACTTGAAGTCGTTGTTCATAAAGGAGAAAGTTGACGGAGTGGCAGTCAACAAGGTGTTCGTGGATGGTGGGGCAACTGTAAATCTGATGCCCCAAAATTTGTTCAAGAAAATTGGAAAAACAGAGGCTGACCTCCGACAGCACAACATGGTTCTTTCCAACTATGAAGGCAAGACCAGTAATATCCTGGGGGTTGCTCAAGTGGATTTGGCAGTGGGTACAACTAACAGGCTAACACTCTTCATGGTCATCAATTTAAAGGCAAATTTCAATCTGTTGCTGGGACGGGAGTGGATCCATGGAATTGGGGCCGTACCGTCGACAATGCACCAGAGATTGACCATTTGGAGAAAAGATGGCATCGTCAAAAATATTGAGGTAGATCAAAGTTACTACAAAGTTACTGAAAACAGAAGAATGTCGGTACTTGGAAAAAATAAACCACCACAAGTGATTAAGGGAGCCGACTGCGACACATAAACAGGTGGCCCACAAGGCCAAGAAGCAGCTTTAGAAAGCCGGAGGCTTGATTGTATTAATGACGACGAGCCTTTGGGGTTTGAGAAAGACCCAAGCCACGAACTGCCGAAGATGCAGGCGCATGATCCACTTGAAGAAGTTGACTTGGGGGATGGGGCAACAAAAAGACCCACATATGTGAGTCCCAAAGTGGGGCCAGAAATGAAGGCCAAGCTGGTTAAAGTATTAAATGAGTACAAGGATTGCTTTGCCTGGGATTATGGCGAAATGCCTGGTTTGAGTCGGAGTGTAGTGGGGCATCGACCTCCAATCCATCCAGGTAAGAGGCCAGTAAAGCAACAACCTCGACGCTTCGCTCCATAAGTCACGTCGAAGATCAAGCAGGAAAGTGAAAGACTGCTTAAAAGCCGGTTCATCAAAACTGTAAGGTATGTAGAATGGATAGCAAACATAGTACCCGTTATTAAGAAAAATGGAAGCCTTCGAGTTTGCATCGACTTTAGGGATTTGAACAACGCTACCCTTAAAGACGAATATTCAATGCCTGTGGTAGAGATGCTGGTTGACTCAGCCGTAGGATTTGAATATTTGAGCATGCTCGACGGCTACTCCGGCTACAATCAAATTCTCATAGCCGAAGAGGATGTCCCCAAAACTGCGTTTTGATGCCCCGGAGCTTTGGGGACATATGAATGGGTTGTGATGCCTTTTGGGTTGAAAAATGCTAGGGCGACCTATCAAAGGGCTATGAATGCTATATCCCATAACTTTATTGAGAATTTTATGCAGGTATACATTGATGACATAGTCATAAAATCGTCATCAGAAGATGGTCACCTTGACCACCTTCGACGCTCATTTAAGAGAATGAGAAAATATGGATTCAAAATGAATCCACTAAAATGTGCCTTTGGCGTTCATGCAAGGGACTTTCTGGGATTCGTGGTCCACAAGAGAGGCATCGAGATCAACCAGAACAAGACGAAGGCAATCTTGGATCTCAAGCCTCCGACGACAAAGAAACAACTCCAGTCTTTGTTGGGGAAGATAAACTTCTTGAGGAGGTTCATCTCAAACCTAAGTGGCAAGACGAAAGTGTTTTCACCACTGCTCAAGACCAAGAAGGAGAGTGAGTTCTGTTGGGGATAGGAACAGCAGGAGGCTTTCGACGCAATTAAGGAGTACCTCACAAAGCCTCCGATCCTATTACCACCTAGTATAAATAAAAACATGAAGTTGTACATTCCAGCGTCAGATGCGACCATAGGTAGTATGTTAGCACAAGAGGATAGTAGTGGCATCGAAAGACCCATTTATTACCTTAGTAGGATGTTAATAGATGCTGAAACTAGGTACACTCTGATTGAAAAGTTGTGCCTATGCTTGTACTTCTCATGTATGAAACTAAAGCAATATATTAAACCAGTTGATGTTTATGTTTCGTCGCATTTTGATATTATTAAGCATATGTTGTCCAAACCTATTTTACATAGTCGAATTGGGAAATGGGCACTAGCATTAACTGAGTTCTCCCTGACATACGTCCCTTTAAGGGCGATGAAAGGTCAAATAGTGGCAGACTTTATAGTCGACCACGCGGTAGTCAAAACATTGATACACAGTATCGGCATCGCTCCGTGGAAGTTGTACTTCGATGGATCAAGCCATAAAAACGAGGCAGGTATTGGAATCCTAATAATATCCCCATAAGGTATTCCAACTACATTTAAGTGCAAAGTTGATGGCAAATGCTCAAATAATGAGGCGGAGTATGAAGCCTTAATCACTGGTCTCAAGATACTTAAGGATTTGGGAGCCAAAGAGGTCGAGATAAGAGGAGACTCAGAATTGGTGATTAAACAAATCACAAGGGAATACAAGTGCGTGAAAGAGCATCTTTTGAGCTACTTCTCATTGGCGAGATGTTTGTTAGAGCGTTTTGAAGTGGTCAACATTTCGCATGTGCCTAGGGTGGAAAACCATAAAGCCAATAAATTAGCACAAATTGCCTCCGGTTATAAAGTGCCAGAAGGCATGCTGAAAGAGTTCATCGAAACTAGGGAAAAGATGGTGTCGAACATTCATTCACCATCAAGTTGGTCAATATCCGAGGACTCAAGGATTTTGGTCGAAGATCTAGGAAGTTATGAGGTTTTTGTTAACACTCTTTCACCAACAGATTGGCGAAGACCAATCATGGAATATTTGGAGAATCCGTCAGGCAGTACTGATAGGAAAACTAAGTACAGAGCAATGAGTTATGTCCTTATGGGAAATAAGTTATTGAAGAAAACTCCAGAGGGAGTGTTGCTCAAGTGCTTAGGAGATACGGGTGCCTATCTGGCGACTTCTGAGGTTCATAGTGGAACCTGTGGAGCTCACCAGGTTGGTCACAAAATGAAATGGCTTTTGTTTTGACAAGGTGTCTACTGGCCCATCATGCTTAAAGATTGCATAGATTTCGCAAAAGGGTGCCAAGATTGCCAGAGGCATGCAAATTTTCAACATGTACCAGCCAGTGAGTTGCACGTTATAGTCAAACCATGGCCATTTTGAGGTTGGGCTTTGGATGCAATAGGAGAGATTCGGCCAGCTTCGTCGAAGCAGCAAAGATTCATCCTCGTGGGAATAGACTATTTCACAAAGTGGATAGAGGTTGTGCCTCTAGTGAAGGTGGATCAAGAGACCGTGATATAATTCATCCAGAATCATATCTTGTATAGATTCGGGATACCTATGACAATTACAACAGATCAAGGCTATGTGTTTGTAGGGCAGAGAATGCAAGAGTTTGCAGCAGAGACAGGTTTCAAGTTGGTTACTTTGACGCCATACTATGCTCAGGCGAATGGTCAGGTCGAAGCAGTTAATAAGGTGATAATTTGGCTAATCAAGAAGCATGTTGCGAAAAAGCCAAAAAAATGGCATAAGACATTAAGTCAAGTTTTGTGGGCTTGTCGGACGTCGTCCAAGGATTCGACCAATTCGAATCCATTCCGTTTAACCTTTAGGCATGACGTCGTGCTACCAGCAGAAGTATGCCTGCAATCAGTCAGAGTACAACGACAATATGAGATTCCGTCGGATCAATATTGGGAAATGATGCTAGACGAACTCGTAGACTTAGACGAGGAAAGGATGGTAGCTTTAAATGTATTGTTGCGCCAAAAGGCACGAGTTGCCAAGGCATACAACAAGAGGGTCCAAGAGAAAACCTTCACTGTAAATGACTATGTTTGGAAAGCGGTGTTGCCCATGGATCGACGAGATCAGACGATGGGAAAATGGTCACCTAATTGGGGGGGACTATTTAAGGTGACTCGAGTGTTTAGTAATAACGCGTATGAAGTGCAAGAGTTGGGAATGGACCAATGAATCTTAAAGAAATATAGACATATGCTACAAGAGATTCACATCAAAATATAGTTTTCTCATTGATTAAAGGCCGAAATAGGCTAAGGGGCCAAAAATGGCTTACAAAATATTATTACATCAGTTCGACATACAAGCTAAGGAAACTCCGGGAATCTAGACTTAAAGTCTTCAGAGAGGGTATTCTCGTGAACAATCTTGCTTTCGAGGAGCACTTTTCTTCTTTGCATGTGGCTAATAGCATCCTTGATCTTCATAGCCGCTTCGACGTGAGCAATTCCTTGGGCTACCTCGTGGTCGATGGCTTCTTGAGAGAGCAGAGGCTCAGCTGAGTCTAATGAGGCTTTCTGTTGTTCGACCTCAGCAATCTTCTTTGTCAGTTCTGCTATCTGAGCTTGATAATTAGATATCTGTTGGTCGAAGGCTTGACGCCTGTCGGAGCATTCTTGTTTTTTGGTTTCAAAATCTTCAAGTTTCTGTTCACAAACTGAGCTAAGGCACCACTCATGTTTCATATCATTATGTTGAAACAGAATTTGAGCATCAGTCTGATGGTTCATAGAAAGATCTTTGGCAAACTGAGTGAAGAAGGCTTCGAATTCGATCAGGTACGTGGCCATGTGGGCAGGAAGTTGGAATTCAGAAAGTTCATCCAAAAGCTTGAAAACGTCGTTGGCTATGGCAGCCTCTTATGTGACAGCCGCCAGGAACTGTTCTTCAAAAAGATAGGACCGCAACTGTTGAAGTTTGAGATTAAAAGTGGCGTCCAAGTCTGGAGTTGGGATGGTTGTTGAACTGGTTGGTTGAATCTCTTCAGTCTCTTTGTGAAGTTTATGTAGCGCCTTTAGGGTTGCTGCTGGATCTACTTGCTTGGCTGCAAAGAGTTCCTCTGAGGTAGGGGTTTTATTGACAATAGGTGAGGTTCTCTCAGGGCCATGTTCAGGGGCTTGAAAATTCTCTCCGACCTCAGTAGTGGTGATAACAGGTGAAGGATTGATATTCTCCCCAAGAGTTGCACCATTATTTCCAGTCCCAAGGTTGTCAGGTTGGGAAGGAGGCGTCTTCGCCACCAAGTTTTCCTCCAACAAGGGTATCTGGAATTCATCGACTTTCTGAGGACTTGGCGTGATAGTGATGCCAGCAATAGTGGCGTCAGCATCCAGTTCAGTATCGCCAATGCCGACAGTGGTCGAAGTGACCATATTTTCCTACAAAGTAAGACGCAGTGAATTTTTTTTTCTTCTCGCATAAATATCACCTAAGGTACTAAAACGGAGAAAGGAAGTACCTGCGCAAGATGAAGAGTTGTCTTGGGAGGGACGACAGTAGGGATTGGATCAAATACGTCTTCAAGGTTTTTGGGGACAACCGGGGCCACCGTCGAAGTGCCGGTTTTTAAAGGTGTCCTCCTTGTCAAAGCTTTTTTCTTCCTCACCAAAGGTGTGGATGGAGGGGATGCTGGAGCTATTGCGGTAAACACTCGGGAATGAGTACTCTTATTCAACTCAGTTCTTTCAGGAGAGGGTACTTTCTCAGAAGCCTGTGCAGAAATACCGTCAGATAGAGAAAAGACAAGAAGCGGGGTAAGAAAATAAAATATACCTGTGAAGTGGTGGTCCTGGGTTTTTTAGCAGGCCTAGTGGAAGTCAACGCAGCAGTTGTTTCCCGCTTGCGTCCCTGAAAACAAAGCTGAAACGATTTAGCACAAACTCACAGGCGAACAAAATCAAAGTCCAGAATCCACCTTTGTGGAGGGGTCTTCTGTGATGTCGACGTCTGCAACAGAGGCTGCGGTCGATGATTTAGGAACTCCACCAGCCAGAGAAGCAAAAGCGTTGACCATATTCTCCAAGAAAAGGTTTGGAGTAAAGGTTTGAGCCTGGTACTCCGACCACCAAGCGTCGAATTCTTGAGTGGTGAAAAAGGAAGGTTGGAATACAAATACTGACAGTTCGAGATATTGAGTGGCTCTGATGAACCTCATGCAAGCTCTATGACCTACCTGGGTCAAGCGTCGGCCAGATCGTACTATATCGTCAGCATGTTTTACCAGAGACTTTGGCAACATTTGGCTCAAGCCAAATTGTCGGGCTACCAAATTTGGCTGATAGTTCATAAAACCATAGCCATTTCTACCTGGGTCGATCCGGAAGGATATCATGGTAGGAGTAAGAAACGCCCGCCATATAGAATTTGACTATGCAGCAGCTTTGGGGGAAACCCCAGGAAATGGATTTCTAAACCATTCAGGACCAAACTTACGCTCCACAAATGGCGCCATGTCGGGGACAAAGGAGGTGGGCTCGACAAACATATTGCGGTACCTCATAAAGAGGGTTTTCTTCGGAGCCTCTTGGGTTGTCATCAGAGAAAGTCACATTCCTTCGACAGAGCGTTCTATGTTCAGACGCTCCATTGTCGCAGAAGCTGGATATCCCAACTTGTGTTCAAAAGTGGTGTTGAGCCAGTGCTGCAACAGCCACATAGGCCCTGAGACGTTTAGAGCCTTGGTGGTCTAGTGGAGGAGTTTCAGCCTCATGGCCGACAGGCCAAGAGAATGGTAGAGAGAGGCTAGCATAAATTTGGCCAGAGATATCTGTCGACCTTCATGGATCTGAATGGCCAGACTGATAAAACTTTTGGCTATTTGTAAGGAGCCAGGGAAAAACATATAGTACGACAGCCATAATGTTAGGAAGGCAATATGCTCCTCATCAGAGACTTCTTTGGAGCGTTTGTCATGATGTTCTTCAATATAGTTCTGAAAGCTGGCACGTTCGAAGTCGAAGGCATTGTTGGTCTCCAGGTTTGGGTTGAACTTCTCACCCAGTGGCGAAAGGCCAGTAATGGACGCCACGTCAAAAAGTGTTGGTGTGAACATGCCACAGGGGAGGTGGAATGTGTTGGTCGATCCTTCCTAGAAGTACATTGACACAAGTAGCAAACAAGGGTTGAGCCTATGAGCAGTTCTGGAGAGTTGGATGGCATCGAAAATGCCATACTCTTTCCATTGCTTTTTACGTTGACTTTCGACTTTGTCGAGCTAGGCAATATAATCTTTGTTTCCTGGGGTAGGCATGGATCTAAAAACTCAAGATTTAGGCGCCATAAATTTGAGATCTAAAGTGCCGTCTTTCTCGAAAGTCGGTGGAATTGTTTGGTCGAAGCAAGGAAAGAACTGTTGGAGTTCTTGTGGATTAGGTCTTTTGTTCGGAAGAGGGCCATGGAAACTGTGAAGTTTGTTCTCCACCGCGAAGGGGATAACCATCTGGTGGCGCCAGTTGTCTACCACTGCCTCGTCAGTTGATGACGGTTGAGGAAGAGGACGGAGGGTTTCCGCTTCAGAGAGCACATACGCAACTGGGTTGTTACCGGTGGTTTGTGGAATGGAAGTGGTAGCAGTGTTTGATGAAGCCATTAGACAGGAAAAAATGCAGAAGGTGTTTTGAGACAACGAGCGTTTTGGGAAGAAAAGAGCAAAGCTTTGATGCCAAATAACAAATGACAGGCTTTGAAGAAGAATTTATGGAGAAGTGTTAAAAGTGGTTTTGTGGGAGACTATTTATAAGACGCATGCAAAAGGCGAAAGATCACCAAAACTTTTCAACTTCTAAGAGTAAGTGGGAGTTAGTTTATAGGCCCATAACTTAGACGAGACTATCCATCATGGCGTTTTTCTTGGAAATCATGATATGAGATTGCCATCATCATGTCAGACGACGTTGGACACGTGTCTTAGGAGTAGACACGACGTTGGTGATTGTGTCGAAGGAAAAGCCGTCAAAATCTCGCGAGACACCAAAAAGCCAGATTTCTCAATCGACGTAATGCTCAGTCGAAACTGGCCTTTTGGGGGGCAATTTGTTGACGGGAGATTTCAACCAAGGGTAGAAGGATGAGAGGAAATTCAAAAAATCGACACCAAGGGACTTTCGCTGAGAGTAAAGGCGTCGATCCGACACAGGTTAAGGAGGTGCTTCGGAGAGAATGCGACAAGCCATGGTGTCGGAGGAAAGCCAGGCGAAGGGCAAGTCCCAAATTCAAGGATAAGTACTTGGGTGGGAAAAGTTTGAAAGTTCCAAGAACATGGGAAGTTGAAAAGAGAGTGGGGTGACACGTGTCAGCACCAAAGGGCATCTGGGCAGATGAACGGTTATTCTCTAGGCCTATATAAAGCATTGTATTTTCCATTTTTAGAGGTCGCATTTTGTAACATTGTAAAGGGAAAACACTCAAAGTACCAAGCTTAGAGAGACACGAGTTCAATCCCGCGAAAATGTATAATTGTGTCCACCTTTACTTAATGCAATTTATTTTCAGAGTTTAAGTTATTGTTTCTTTTGTTGTCTGCTTGTCTTCTTTTTTTCTTTATATTTTTTGCTTGTTTCCCAAACTTGGTTAATCATTTTAACCTTACAACTTTTCCAAAAGACAAGACACTGTCATATAATATAAGCATACGCTTCCAATTCCTTGTTCTGGGATTTGTGTGGCCGATCCCGCGAGTAAACCTGCGACGGAAGGCCAGCAGTTTTTCGCTCAGGCGAACAACCTCATATACAACAACACTCTACATGACAACGCCTTTGCCCCCATCATTATATGTCATTTCCAACCGTTGTTAAATGGGTTTTTCGTAGTAGTGTAAACATGTATAATTTAAAACATCACTTAATCATGAATACAAGAAATTAAGACAAGTAAAGGTAACAACCAAAGCATGCTTAAGCAAAGAGACATGTTCATGATAATAACATGTGGATGGGAGATGCAAACATATAATGGATGACATGTGAGCATACATATAGATGACAAGTTAAACTTTAAACATCATGAACAAGTTAAGACATTACTTGAATATTTAATCATGGGTACAAGTTGAACATGTTTAGGACAAGTAGGTAACAACCAAACATACATGTTAGGGTTCAAACATGGTCTTGAACAAGGTGGAAACATCACAAAAGTTTAGACATACAAACATGGAAGAAAGTCACATTTTAAAGACAAAATGATCAAGCAAAAACTCATGGCATGATTGAAAGTTTCAACATATATTTACATGTAAACATACACCTAACAATGTGTCAAAGTCAAGTTTAGAAAAGGATGTATAAGTCCGAAACATCATACAAGGTTTATACAAGGTGTAGGAGGTTCATACAATTCAATATGCACAAAGGAAATCAAAGGAATCAAACAAAGAATAAAGAGTAGGCCTTAAGAAACCCTAAAACATCACATACTTTGAACACATATAAGTGCAAGAAAAATAAAAATTTTTGGAAAATTATTTTTACAAACAGAAGGTAGACATTTTCATGAGCATTTGGCAAAAAGAATGGCTCAAAAATCATTTGGGATGAAGAAGTTATGGTGGTTTCAAATTGTGAAGAAAAAAAACAAGTGTTAAAATTAAATGGGCCAATGCCCGGGTGTGGTAATCATATGGACAAGGGTGGTTGGGTGTTACATGGGCCAATGCCTTGGGGGGTGTTGAACCCAGGGCAGGTTGGATTGCATCACAAAACATGACCAGCGGGGCCAATGCCCGCGTGTGGTAATCATATAGAAACATGAATATATATTTGAAACTCACTAAAAATGAACAGAAATAAAAAGAACAAGGGCGAGGGGGATTTGAAACCCAGTTCTTTCACTCCATAAACAAACACGCGCAGGCCAAGAACCACTGGGTGGTGATACATCCATTGTATCACCCCTATTCAATTATTAATATACCAGAACTTGACATCAAGCCTGAACTAATGGCGTTATGGCAGAACATAATCATCTTCATCATTTTGATTTGCAAATCCTAACCCAACTTTATGAATACTCAATGAAATTTAATGAAATAAAAACCAATCTTGCCTAGTTTTTTTACAAGGAAAACAGTGGTGCAATTAGAATTGTCTAATTATGTCTCTAATTCAAAACATGATAGCAAAACCTCAAAATAGCTCAAACTTACAATTTCTATGGCACAGTCTCATACATTCATGACAAGCAACAACTAATGGGTCAAAAACATCATATACATCATAACAAACAAGTTTATGCTCAATGTACATCAAGATATTGTCGCACCTCGAAAAAATTGCTTAATCGAAGACACGACCCTTCGCGCAAAAGGCGCGGAACGGTTCGACAAAGTCGCCACCGAACTTTATTTATCCCAAAAGAGGGAAAGGAAAATATCGAGAAAACCTTTAAGGATGGATAAGAACATGGTCGTCGCAACCACATTCTGGGTTCGGGAGTCAGTTATGTGAGGGGAAGGTACGCGCACCCCCTCACGTCCGTTGTACTCAACGGGAACCTCTGGATTCGAATCGTGATACTCGTTAGCTAAGCTTGTTTGTTTTCTTCTAAAAAATAAATGCAAAACGGTAAGATAAAAGGGAAAAGATGCTATGGGGAAATGGGTGGTTTAAGGATAGGGTGCTCGGTAAGATCATCGCAATCTTGTGCCTACGTATGCTCATTCGGATGAGAATGAGTAATCAGAGCAATCGTAGTTCGACTACGGGGTTTTAACGGAAAAAAGATGGAAGTGTGTTTGCCAAGATCATCGCAATCTTGTGCCTACGTATCTTTACTCAGACGAGAATAAAGAATCAGAGCAGTCGTAGTTCATGGTACGCCCATGAAAAGAGGAGAGTTGGTTTGTTTTAAAGGAGTCAATTGCTCACACACGAGTAAGAGAACCCGCACCTAAGCAACCGAAGAGAGATCCAAGACTTGAACCCCTATTTTTCACCTTGAAAAGAGTTGCGATAGTTGTTAGTCATTTTTCAGTTTTATTGTGAAAATCCGCTTGACATTGGATCAAGGGTTTATTTGTGTGAGAAGAGGTTAGTTTGAAAAAAAAGTTTGGTTAGAGGTTGATTTGAAAATGGCTCGACGACGAGTCGAGGGTTTGGTTGAAAAGAGGTTTGTTTTGAAAATGGCTCGACGACGAATCGAGAATTAGTTTGAAAATGGGTTGTTTTAAAAATGGCTCGACGACGAATCGAGAATTAGTTTGAAAACGGGTTGTCTATGCTAGTCCCTAGGGGTGCTCCTAGTAAACAAACCACAATCAAAAGAAAACAACGAATGCGTACATCAGAATGGGGAGATGGGCACATGTAAAATACAGGAGATGACATGAAATAAAAGGTATCATTGTAAGGTAGCCCAAGAGGAAGCCGTGTGTGTGTGAGGTGTCCTAAACTAAGCCTTGAGCAAGAGTCGGACAAAAGCTCCAAGCAAAGGATAGTAACCAACAGTCCACCAATTAGTATTTTATTGATTCGATATTTTTAGTGTGTTTTGATTAAGGTACTGAACATAGAAAATGGTTAGATGAACGAGTATGAATATGATGAATAATATGAATAATAATCAAGCTAATATTGACAAGAAAGTAAAGCAAGATAATATTGACGGAAAGTAAAGTTAATTGTTAGTTGATTAGTTTGTTAGGAGCAAATGATACGGGACATGTAACGCTAAACCATCGTAGCACGATCTATGACGAAGATCACACTATAGGAGGATGCACAATTTGATCTTTGTGCTAAAACACGATGGAGAAATGATATTGAGGATCATCCTCCAATGAAATCGTGCCACACGAAACGAAAAGGTGAAGATCTCGTCTTAATCACAAACTTTCGTCGATTAATCGAAGGTAACCTATCACAATCTCAAAGTATAGAAAGAGATCTCTGATCACTCACTACAGATTTAAAATAATGAAGGTTAATCGCTTCAACCATCAACATTCGTGAATAGAAAGACTTCATCGATCGAAAATCAAAAGAAGATAGAAGAAGATGCAAAATGAAGTGAAAATCGAAATGGTCTTGTCTTAATCAAGATTTAATCGAGAAATCGATAATCTTTGATATTTGACTTTCATTGACCAATAGTTAAAAGAAAAAAAGGTGGTCTCATATTGATCTAGATTTTTCGATTTATTCAAATCAATAAATCCAAGACCTTTTGTTATATCATTGACCTAATAAAATTGAAAATCTAAATTGAAAATAAAACCATATTGAGGACAAAAATGGAAATAAAGTAACAATAAAAGGAGAAACACAACATGATTATGGAATGATTAATGAAAAAATATTACAAGTCAAGAAAAAGTTTATAAAATCAATATTCAAGCAAATCATAATGAAAATAAATAATAGTAAAGAAATAATAAAAACAGGAAAAAAAGAAGAAAAACAAAAGAAAAGAAAAGTGTGGAACATGCTAGGTGTATGCTAGAATCACTTGGGCTTTGAATGAACCCATTATCATCCCTTAAGCACGATTTTAAGTAAATAGGGGGTATGAAGTAACAGAAACGGGCTAAAGAGTCCATAAACCCACAAGCAACATGAATAAAAAAACATGCTCAGAATAAGAGCTTATTCATCATCGCCTCAAATTAAAACGCACAAGCTAAAATAAGTCACGAACAAGAAGAAAGTAAAAACGTCATCATCGTGTTCAACCTTCTAAAAATTTCCCGCGTCTGTTTCCGTCTCGAATCCTCCGTCTCAGGTTTGTCTTTTTCGATTCTGATTTGTGCAATCTATCTCCTTATCTCTTTTTGGATTATGATTTGGTTCTGTTTCCTGGATTTGAGAAGATTTGTGGATGATTTCAATTTCTCTTCATCTCATTCTTCTCTCTGTTTCCGTTTGAAAGGGTTTTTGTGGAATGAGGGTGGAGAAGAGTTTCGATTTGAAGATGAAGATGGGGTTCGAAGGTGTCAGAGAATGATGATTGTTTATGGTTTTGTTACTTTTATGAAGGAGAAGGAGGTTCAGTGACAAATGAAGGAGATTCGGTTTGTTGTGTTATTGCTGAAGGAGAAATGAAGAGAAATCTTGGCAGGGGTTGTTTGGCTATGAAAGCTTCAGAAATGAGGTTAAGAAGGGTTGAATTTATAGGAAGAGAGGAGGGTGAATTGGGAAAAGAATGAAAATGAAATTTGTGAGCTGGAGATTTGTAACGGTTTCGTCGTATGAAAATTGGTGATATCCTTTGTGATTTTGTTGTATGTGGAAAGGTTGTGGTGCATTGCAAATCAAAGGTAGCAGCCATCTATTTCTCGTGTGTGAGGTTCGCAGTGGGGATAATAACTTTATGGCTTGCGTGGGGTTGGTGTGTGGCTTGGCAGGTTGGTGATTATTTGGAGTGAAACCATGATGCAGCTGCAGGTTCTTTTTGAATCAGGTTTTGTAGTGAGTACGGGTCGTTGTGGCGACGTTGTTAGTGCGTGGTGTGAATTGCTTGTGGGGTCAACATTTGATACGTGGTGACATGTTTGCAGCATATTCTATAAGGGTCCATGGTAAAAAAACATTTCTTTTGGCTTTTATGGTTGATACGTGGTATTTATTGTGTACTGCAGTTTAAGAATGCTTGCGCGGATCATCATGGTTTGGCTAGCATTGGCAGCTTGTGAATCATGAAGTATTGGTTGTGTAGGTTGGTTGTTTCTGCAGGTACAGATCACTACAAATTAATGGTTGTATGTTGCACAAGGATGTGTCTTATTTGGTGCGTGATGGTTCTTTTGCTAGATGGAAATGTTGCAGACTCACATCATTCATGTTGCAGTAGCATCGAATTGGGGCTTAGTTGTGTGGGGAAAGGCTTCATGAAATGTTGGGTTGGGAGCTGATGTGACCGTTTGTTTCTTGAACACACATTTCCCCCCTTTTTTTTTTGGATCAACATGTAATGGGCTCGGACCACATTATTTGCACCTCATGTATTTGGGAACCATGCTTTGAAATGGACTTGTAATTTTGATGGGCTTAAATTGTTATGTGCACCCTCCATAAATCATACTTGTAATCCAATAATTTTGAACCATAGATTGAATAAAAAGAAATCAGATCTTGACTTGAAATACGCCACCTGAGAATCACTCTTAGAACCAAGCCCAATATCTTTAGATCCTTCGAATAATGATCAAAATCAAACTTTCATTTTAACTCCATAACCACATTTGAAAATATTCCTGAATTTCCTCCTTGAATCAATTCGTGAGAAACGAGTTAATCATGAACCAATCTTCAAATTAATTTGGAATCTTGCCGTTTGCACTAATAATCCAGATCTTGAGCAACACAACATTGTATTACCACTCCACAGAAAGTCTAATAGAAAGAAATTGCTCCTTGACGACCTTTAACCGAAAAGCACTTTCATTGGTACATAAATCCTAAATAAAGCCTCAGACACACACGCCACCTGAACCGCACACTCTGGGCTTGATCATGAAACAAATTCCTGCCTGACCAATACTAGGTCAAAACCAGATGAATTCTCAATCCATACTACACATACCTGACCAGATAGACTCACATGCACCTTTACAACAACTCTGAACTGAGTAACAAGAAGGATGAAGTTAAAGACAACATATTTTTGGATTTTTGAATAATAGTTAGTGGATGGAGTGTACAGATGAAAATTATACACAGGTAGGACAAATTGGAGGTATGACAGAAGTGAAATTGGTTGTGTTTGTGCAAGTTGTGATTTCTTGGCACAAAAGGAAAGTTGGTTTGCAAGATGCTGAGTTTGGGAGCTTTGAGGGAGGATTTTTCTGGTTTTTGTTGTGAGTTAGAGGCATGAAATGTGCCTCTATTTATAGGGAAAGAGTGAGGCTCAATGTGCAGCAAAATTGCAACTTGAGGAGTTCATGGTTTGGTTGAAATGTTACCTGGCAATTCATGGAGTTTTGGAGTTCCAATGCATAGTACCAACTCCTTTAGAGTTATTGAGTGATTTAGAGGCTTTTCTTCTGTGAAAAGAAAAAGGTTTATGCATAAGCAACAAGTTAGAAACTTAAGAAAAGTTGACTTTGTGATTAAAGTCACTTTTCCAAAATGGCATTGTGAACTTTCTTCCAAAAATGGCATAATCACTTGGTTAATGCTTAATTCAATGTGTAATGCCTCTAAAGCTTGTACAACCTTCTGATTATGGATGGATTTACAAGTCTCAAGACCTGTAATCAAGGGATTTGCAGATTTGTTTTGATCTTGTAACTTGCATTTGACATGAAAATGACCAAAACTTCAAGTATGAAGGGCCAACTTTCCCTCTTCGAAACTCCTAGCTCAAGAATTATATGGATGAGTTCTTGTACTTTTTGAAAAGCCCCAAACATGCTCTACAACTTTCATGTTTGATGAATTTCTTGATTCTCAATGGATCATAGTGAAAACTGGCTCCAAAGTTTAGAACTTTTGGGAAACAAAACTGCCTTGAAAATTGTTTTAAGTGTTGAAAGATTTTCACTAACTTGATGGCTTCATAACTCAAAATCTATGCATTTTTTTATATTAACCCTAATAGACAAAGTCGTAGTATGTTGTAAGGGCTTCAATTTGATCTTTGGAACACAAAAAATGGTGGTCTAGATTAAAAGTTATGACCTTTCAAAGTTGGCACAAAATTAGGGTTTTCTTCCATACTTAGAAAAAATTTCAACTTCTTCCACTTTGCCCCTTTTGCAAGAAACCTCCAAATTCTTGATTTTTCATGCTCAAACTGATTGATCAAACATGTTTTCATGAAATTTATCTTGAGGACTTCAATTTTGACCAAAAATCTCAAAAGTCAAAGAGTTGACTTTGTAGTTAAAAGCTTGTGTATTAGATAAATCCAACTGTGTGATCTTCAATGATCTTGCATTCCTGAACCTTTCAAACATCATGGATGGGCTCCAAGGATGTATTTGAGCATCTTGAATCATGTCTCAAGGCATGGGATCATACTTTGATCAAAATTCAAAGGCATAGTTGACTTTGTTTGATAAAACCCTAATTTGGGGCCATATGAAAATGAGCTTCAATGAAATTGCAACAAGACCAATTTTCCCTTGATTCTTGGTGGAGAGAGGCCTCTTGAGTGTATGCACACTTGGTATGTTGATGATCAGTCCAAGACATTGACTAATCAAGGGGATATCCTCTTGATTCTCTTGATTCAAAACCCTAATTCAGATGAAACAAAACAAAAAGCAACTTGTACAAGGTTAGGGTTAGAAATGCAATGTATAATGCTCCTAGAATGGTGATGTAATCTAGGGTCAAAATTTGGGGTATGACAAGAGGCATTAAACATTATGGATTTTATGTTCCTATAAGACTAAGTGTGTACGAATTCAAGATAGTGAATTTCCTTTCATGTGTACAGTGCCCTTCAGAAGTAGGTATGGTTTCACAAAACTGGGTTAACAACTTCTTGTGTTCTTTATTTCTTTAATTGTTATTCACTATCTATCTTGCAAACTGGTTTTTTCTGGTATACAATGTCTCAGACATCGTGTCTGACATCTGTCCCCAAAATTTGTCATCATTCATAAACCTGTTGTGCTAGTTCTCCCACGCATCTAGTCCAACATTTGTCCTCCTGAGAACAGAATTTCCATCTTGAACAACAATCAACTGGTCCATACATTAATGCTCAAATACAAGAGGACCAATAACATGTTAACCATAAACAAGAGGAGCAAGATCAAAGGGAACATCAAGTTGTTACTATCAAAAAAGAACAACAACTGTTCGTTCAAACTTTACCAAGTTCACGAGCAACCATTGAAATTCCTTTTTCGACTATGGCTACTATTTTTCATCCTCCAATTGGAGATTCTTCATCCAAAACCTCTAGAACTTCTCTCAACCAGGAGGAACTAAAAGCTATAAAAGAGAGAAATCTTGTGGAGGCCTTAAGGAAGCTTATGAGCAATCAAGGTATTGGCTCTGTTGAAAAATCTACAAGCTCTTCAATTGTTTCAAGCAGTGAGCTCACTGGAAACTTTGTCACTCTGCTGGTTCAACAATTGAAAGTAAAGGTTATCGAAGTATATCTATTCAAAACCATTGAAGAAAATCCTTCTATTGTACCTAACATCAAGAATTTGCTTAGCAACTTAGTGGTAAAGATTTACCTAATCCCACTCTTGATTTCATACTAAAGTTTGAATCATTTCTCAACCAAACCACTCATAATATAAAAATGAATAAGGAGTATGCGAGCAAGATTAGGAAAAAGAATGACGTTATGTCCCAAAAATGGAACCTAGTTTCTCAATCTCAAAGTCGAGTTGATGAGTTAGAGGCATAAGCTAAAAAGGATCAAGATCAAGTAGCACCCTACAACGAAGAAATTGCAAATTGGATGAAACAGGTTGAGGAGCTGCAACAAAAGACTGAGGAAACACAATGAAAGAAGACTGAATTGAAAACTCTTCACTAACTTCTCTTGAAGAAACATGAGTGTGACTTTGATTGAAGCTTTTAAGCAAGATCAAGTGTGACTTTGAAGTGTGTCTTCTATTGATTTATTGTTAAATCTTATCACTGGTGTTGTGATTGAAGGAAGTGAGAGGGGATTCTCATATCTAGGAGTGTCTTAGGTAGAAATTGCACTGGGTAGGGATTAAGTGAAAAGTTGTAAACTGAGATTGTTTAGCTTTGAATTGATACTACTAATAGTGGATTTCCTTCCTGGCTTGGTAGCCCCTAGATGTAGGTGATGTTGCACCGAACTGGGTTAACAATTGCTTGTGTTATTTACTGCTTTCTTATTGTGTTCTTACCTTGTTCTTTATTTAATATGAGCTCAGATATTAGTATCGTGACATCGCCTTCGACATCTCATATCTGATACCAGAATTTCAATAAATTTTGATAGGAAAAATTGCATCATGACCAAATGTTAATTGAAATGGAGTGGTATTAATTGCTTCTTTAGGGGAATTTTGACAAGCCCATAATATTTGGTCTTAAATTTTATGCCAATTTCTTGGCTTCTGACCAACATGTTTTTTAATCAGTCAAATTAAAATTTTGTTAGGTGCTTCTACTTAGCCATTTTCTTGAGCATAATAAGGAGTAGACGTTTAAAGTTTGATTCCTAAATTTGAAGCAAACTCAACAATTTTTTTACCAGTAAAATCTATACCATAGCTGGTGGTTAGAGTTTCAGGTATTCCAAACCTATAAATAATATGGTTTTGAATCAAATTAATTACTATTTCGTTATCAACATTAATCAAAGGAACAACTTCCACCCACTTAGTAAAATAATATATACAAACCAAAATGTACTTATGACCCTTAGATAATGTAGGTCGAATTCACAATTAAATCTAAAGCCCATCCTCTAAATGGCCAAGGCTTGACAATTGAGTGTAACTCACTTGTAAGAACATGTTGAATACATGCATGCCTCTGACATTCTTAACAACCCTTCACAAATTTGGACAGTCTTTCAACATATTTGGCCAGTACAAACCTTTTTGAAACAAAATTCATTTCATCTTGTGGCCTGCTTGATGAGCGCCACAAGACCCACTGTGGACATCAAAATTTTCCATATAAGTTTCACTCTTGCTAAGGCGTTTAAGTAAGATTCCATCAGGAGTTTTTTTAAACAACTCGTTCCCAATAATCACATAACTTAATGCCTGATATTTGTTTTTTTATCTGTCACCCCTGTTGGATTTTCCAAAAAAATCAAAAATTGATTCTTGCCAATCATTTGCTGATAGGCTGTCAATGGCAAAAATTTCTACAGAGTGTTGCAATTCATCAAACTCTTATACCCCCACCAGTTTTGACATTGAAAATTCAAATAAGAAAGGATTGGTTGAAATAAACTTCTTTTACCTTAATTAATTCTTCTATCCGTTTCATAGAAACTCTATAACCAGAAGCAATTTGTGCTAAATCTGTGAGTGCTACTTTCCGTTAGGTGTATTTCGAATGATGTCAAAACTAGGATAGTGTAGCGTTAATGTATATTGGACAGTATCCTCTGGTTCTAGATGAGAATCTTAGCATTAGGAAGCATTAAAATGGTTTGGAAAAGGATTATACATCATACACGCATTAAAAACAAGGTTTTTGTGAAAAATGCATTGAAAAACAAGTTTTTGTGAAAACACTACAGAATAGGTTGATGCATATGTGTGTAGGTCGACCTATAGGAGTTTTCCCTTCAACATAGGTTGACACATAATTATTATAGTTCGATCCTCTTGCATCAATAATAAAGCTTGTAGCTATTTTCCTTAGGCTGACTCACTTAGGTCGACACAAGACCTTTATAGGTCGACCTAAGACCTTCACAGGTCGACCTGATTGATTTGATAGGCTAACCTATTGCTTTCATAGGTCGACACACACGAGGATTTCTTTCAAAAAATCTCATTTTCCTCCATTCGTTTGCATTTTCTTTGCTTCAACCTCTCTTTTATGCATATACATAATCAAAATACACATAATCATTTTTAGATTGGGTGACCATCTAGATTAGTGTTGATAACGTACAATTAGGTTGGTGTACCGAGAATATTGGGTTGAGTTCTATGAGGGTTTCAAATAAGAAAACTGAGTTGGGGTTTTCCTTCAAGATCATTGAAGATTTAAAGGTTTCTTACAAGATTACGCAATTCGGATCCGATCCAGTGAAAGCCTTGGGAAAAATGCGTTCCTTGCAAGGGAGTAGCATGAGACGGTGGATCATGTTCGTAAATCTTAAGTTCAACAAGTGTGCGCTTGGAATTAATTCTACTGTGTGAAAGCATGGGGACAAATTGGTTTCTTGTAAGGAAGTAGCAAGAATTGGTGAATTTAAGCAACATTGTTGGTGACTTAATCAATCTTTGATCAAGGGTTTTGGAGGTGGTATAATCAACCACAAACCATAAGGTTTGTAGGGTTAGAGTTCTTCATCTCTTGTATATACATTGTTTTCAAAGTAAGGTTAATTGCATGTATCTCAATTTGATTGAGAATTGAGGGCATAAATACCCATAGCGAGGTCGATTTGGGAACTGTCCAAACAAATCCTTGTGTCTGTCTATCTCTCTATCTCTCTCTCTTTTAATTTTTGTGTGTGCAATTTATTGAATTTATTTATTTTTTGATCAATTCGATTGGGGATTATTTAGCTCACATTTTTTAATTAGGTCTTGTTGATAGAATCATAATCCGATTAATTGTGATTTGTTTTAAGATCGATTGAGGTCTTTTTGTGAAGCTTAGGTCTTCATTCTTTTATCGGTCGGCTCTGATATGTAGCACCGGGTAGTCGGGGAGATCATTTATGATTATGTGTATATGTATATGTTCTTTTGGATTGTACATGTATGATTCTGTATATGACATACAAACTTTTATGTTATATATATATGAGGTTTCAGTTGCAGATTTTCCGCTTTTATTCTGTACCTGAATAGTGGGTGTTAGGAACTGAGTTCCTCTGTTTGTATTACTACCTAATTGTTGCATATCTGTATGAGTAGGTTAATGTATTTTGTTTCAATTGATGTGACGCCTCAGTCTATGCCATGAATGTTTGAATTATACTCTGATAGTTTGTTATCGCTTTATCTGATTGGGGGTATAGATTGGGGGTGTTACAAAAGCACTATCGGGTTTTGAGTTAGAGACCAATACAACTCAAACCATTGGTTCACACACCTCATATACAACATATAGAAGTGATCCAAACCTCTAAATCACATCTGTAACATCCAGATCATCATCTCCATAGTTCACTTGATCAAGTTGCAGTTGGATTCGTTCTATTCAATTCAGAGGGATTCAAGCCATTCCAATCATTGTAACACAATCCTTGAGACCTAAGGAAGTTATCCAGATCATTGTTTCACTTCTGTAACACCTCTACAACAGAATTTGATTCCTTCTTGCAGAGGTAAGCCTTGAACTTTCAAACTCATTAATGCATGCATCATAAACATGTTTTCAAGTTACCAATGTATTTCTGGATGTTCATAGATCATTTTTTCTCTTAATCAATTGCTATTTATATTACGTGTATAAGATTTCATATAGCTCTTGCATTTTTTAGGGTTCATCTGATTATAACATGTTATCTCTTGATTCACTTAATTTAAATAAAACTGAAAAGAGCCATCATGTTCCTTGTTAAAAAATGAACAATTTTCGTTTTTACATCTTTCAAAATGATTGAGAAACGAGAGAGATGGCATGCCTCTTGCAAACCAGAAGTTGGTTGGAGGAAGAAGATGGCCATGGCGCCATTTTCAGGTTTTCAAAACCAAGTTTACTATATATTATTTCATTGCCATTATATGTTTGAATTGGCATTGCGTCCTAGTGGAAACACTAGTATTTGTGTGTGTGTAGCGAGCGAGAGGTCTGGGGTTCGAATCCCCCTTCGCCCCAGATCTTTTGGTTTTTTTTAAATCATTTTCAAAAGAAGGTTTCACATATATTCACTCTTCCCTTTCTCTATCAGCCAACGCACTTGGTTCTGTTGGTAAGATTTTAAACCCTCCACCCCAAGGGCGTGGGTTCAAACCTTGGGTGGGTCATCCTATTTTTTTTACCACTTATTTCTTTTCACAATTTTTTCACAAATTCTTAATAACTTCAAAATTTAATTTCTTTTTCAATTTCAATCATTTTTGGATGATTCTTTTTTTCAAAATTCACAAATATGTTAAAGTATTTTATTCCATATAAACTAAAAAAAAGATATTATTTATTTAATATATTTTGATTTTTTTGAAAAGAATTCCTTTAATTGTTTTTTAAACCTTTTAAAAATTCTTTCTCTTGATCTTTCAAATTCAATTAACTTTTCAAAACACTTTTGGGCCTCTAATAGAGTGTAATACCCATCCCTAGTCACACCACAAACTTTTTTGGGCCTCAATCATTATTTAAGACCCAATACGATTTTCAAAATAAAGGTGCGATCACTATTTTTCATCTGGGCCTCTCCCTGAGTTGTAAGTCTCATTCTCTCTTCTTTTTAAAACTCTTGGGCCTCTAATAGAGTATAAGACCCAACTCCCTTTGTACATAAACCTTTTTGGGCTTCATTCATTGTATAAGTCCCGATACAATTTTCAAAATAACGGTGCGATCATTGTTTTTTATCTGGACCTCTCCTTGAGTTGTAAGCCCCATCTCTTGTATAAAAAATAAACTTTTGGACCTCTAATAGAGTGTAAGACCCATCTGTCATACCCCAAATTTGTCCTACCTGTATTTTTTTCATCTGTACATTCCATCCACTAGCCATTATTCGGAAAAATCCAAAAAAATCTGTTGTCTTCAACTTCATCCCTCTTTTATTTTTTTATCCATATATATATTTAACCATTTTTTTTATCCTTAATCCAATTAAATAACCATTTCCTTATTCATTTAAATTTCCCATATTTATTTCATATCCAAAACCAATTCTCAAAAAAATCCATTCATAATCCATTTCAAACCAATTATTCATCAATATCCATTTATTTATCCATTATCCATTTTTATGTCCATATCTATTTTTCAATTACCCAATTCCATTATCCAATTTCCTTATTTAGATATCCATTTTTTTATCCATTTCAAAACCATTTTTTTACCAATATTCATTATCCATTTTTTTTTACTATTCAATATCCAATCCATAAAATTTTAATCCAAAACCACTTTTCATGTCAAATTTAAGCCCAATATCCATTACAATTTCTATGAACTACTTATCCATTCACATTTCCAATTTATGCAAAATTCGTTTACATGTGTATTCCTAAATTATTTTTTTTATTGCCCAATACCATTTTCTATTTCAAATTATAAGGCATTCACCAAAATTCATTTTTATTTTATTCTTTATAAAGCCCATTCTTAAAAAAGGTTACAAAAATTCTTCAGCCCACTACCAAGTCTTATTACAACAGAAAAATTGCAAAAAAAAAGAGAGGAAGGAAAGCTTATGCGTTTACATCCAAATTCAAATATAGTTTGCTACACCATAACACTCCAAAGCCGCTGCACCACCCTGGCCACATCCAGACCCTGCTACAACCATATTGCTGCCATGAAAGTAACTTCACACAACCAATAGCTGCAGACCTGCATTTTGAGAGCTACATATTATCAACTACAGGACATATTTTTGGGATTGAGAAACTTAATAAACAAGTTTAGATTGAATTAAAAGGGGGAGAAGAAAATTTTCAAAACAATAAGAAAAACTCACCTTAACCCCTCTCTCCATCCGCTGTGTCCCTCAAAACATCATATGCACACCCAAAAAATCCATAAACCACCACACCCTGTTACTTACAAAACAAAAACACAACCTTCTTCTCACTTTCACTTCCTCCAACAAGCGTGACTACCGCCGGTCTAACTCCCTCTCACTGCAAATAAATTCACTTCATCCTCTTTCTTCTATTCTACCATCACTGCTATTAACCTTCAAATCATCATTCCATAACAATATCATAAACATTAAACGAACCTTTTCTTCAAACCCACCATCTTCATCTTTTTCTTACAAATCAATGACAACCTTCATACACCACCTTCTTCACTTCAACCACTAATCCCCAAATCAACAACTCAAAACCCAATCCCAAATCGATTTCAGAAATCGGAAAACAGAGATGATTGAGAAGTGAGAGACGAAGAGTGAAATGGATCAAAGAGAAACGAACCTTTCAAATCTGAACCGCGAGTGAACGAACCGAAGCGAAATCCCGAGCATAGCGAGCGAAACCCAAATCGCGATTTAGGAGGGAGATTAAAGAAGAGAGGGTAGGACGTGATTCACCATGCCGTGGTCCTTGTTCGTTTGGTTATGACCTTTATTCATCCATTACAATGCTTTGACCATATCATCAATTTATCATTTTTTTTTGTTGTTCAGTTTACCATTGTTCCATTTTGAGTTTTAAAGAGTTTAAGTGATGCTGACCTAGCAACTCACCTCTTTTGTTGTGTGGCCGATTGAAGTTCATGGGCCCAGCAGCCCGTGTTTTGGTTCCTAGCGCACCACCCTGCTTTTCACGTCACCCATTTTGCTTTATTGGATGATGGGCTTTGATTTAGGCCCAAATGATTCCACCTATTTTCACTCCCTTTCTCATTTCAAACCCCCCTTCCCTTATTTTGCTTTTTAATTGAATTGATTTTTGCTTCAAAATATTTTCCAAGTATTTTAGTTTTAAATTGCTAGTCCTTATTCTAGTTTAATTAATTCCACTTTCGATTTTCGATTTTATTAGGGGCCAATGATATCAAAAACATCTTGATATTGGGTGATTCTTTAAAATCGGTACCAAATCTTGATTTATATGAGGCCTACCTATTTATTTATTTTTATTTCAATTTATTCACTATTTTTTATTTATTTTGGGTCGATGAAAACTAAATATCGATCAATTTATCGATTTCTCCATTAAATCTCGATAAAGGTGAGACCTTTACTCTTTGTATTCACCTTTTCGATTTCATTTCATTTTTATTTTATTTTGGGTCAATGAAAACTAAATATCGATCGATTTATCAATTTCTCGATTAAATCTCGATAAAGGTGTGACCTTTATGCTTTGTACTCATATTTTCGATTTAATTTCTTAATTTGTCACTTTATATTTCATTTATTTTCACTTTTGGTCAATGAAAGTCAAAAGTCGTTGATTATCGATTTCCCGATTAAATCCGATTAAGACGAAACCAAATTTATTTTTTATGACAATATTATATCTTGTCATTTTATCTTGATTATTATCTTGTTCATATTCATATTATTCATATTGTTCATATCATGTTCACACTTATCCATATTCATATTTATCTAACCATTTCATTTGTATATACTCTTAATCAAAACAATCTAACAAATATCGAAACCCTAAAAACAATAAATTGACGGACTGTTGATTATGATCATCCACTTGCTCGACGCTTGCTCAAGGTTTAGTTTAGGACACTTTCCACACACACGGCTTTCTCTTGGGCTACCTTACAATGAGACCCTTTATTTCATGTCAACACTTGTATTTTACATGTACCCCTCTCCCATTCCGATGTACGCATTTACTATTGCTTTGATTGTGGTTTGTTTACTAGGAGCACCCCTAGGTACTAGCGTAGTCGAGCCATTTTCAAACAAGCCTCTTTTCAACCAAACTCTCGATTCGTCGTCGAGCCCATTTTCAAATCAACCTCTAACCAAATCCTTTTTCAAATCAAACTCTTTTCGCAAATAAACCCTTGATCCAACGTCAAGCGGATTTTCATAATCAAACTCCAAAAACAATTAACGATTATCGTAACTCTTTAAGGTGAAAAATGGGGGTTCACGTCTTTGATCCTCCTTCGATTGTTTGGGTGCGAGTTCTCTTACTCGTGTGTGAGCAATTGACGCCTCTTCTTTTAATAAATCAAATCCTTTTCAAAATAATCAAACGCATACAATAAACCCTTGATCCCACGTCAAGCGGACTTTCACAATCAAATCTCAAAACGACTAACAATTATCGAAACATTTTTCAAGGTGAAAAATGGGAGTTCAAGTCTTTGATCTCTCTTCGATTGTTTGGGTGCGAGTTCTCTTACTCGTGTGTGAGCAATTGGCGCCTCTTTTAAAAATCAACCAACACTCCCTTTGTTTCGTGGGCGTACCACGAACTACGACTGCTCTGATTCTTTACTCTCGTCCGAGTAAAGATACGTAGGCACAAGATTGCGATGATCTTGGTGAGCACACTTTTTCTTTTTCCCCCGTTTGCGTTCACACTTTTTCTTTTTTCCCGTTTCCACACTACCATCTTTTTCCGTCAAACCCCGTAGTCGAACTACGATTGCTCTGATTTCTCATTCTCGTCCGAATGAGCATATGTAGGCCCGAGATCGCGATGATCTTGCCGAGCACCCTATCCTAAAACTACCCATTTCCCCTTAGTATCTTTTCCTTTTATCTTTACCTTTCCGCATTTACCATAAAGAAGAAAATAGACGAACTTAACTAACGAGTATCGCTATTTGAATCAAGAGGTTCCCGTTGAGTACAACGGACTTGAGGGGGTGCGCGTACCTTCCCCTCACGTAACCGACTCCCGAACCCAAAATGTGGTTGCGACGACCATGTTCTTATCCACTCCTTAAAGGTTTTCTCGATATTTTCCTTTCCCTATTTTTGGGATAAATAAAGTTCGGTGGCGACTCTGTCGAACCGTTTTCCATGCCTTTCGCGTGAGGGTCGTGTCTTTGATTAAGCGATTTTTTCGAGGTGCGACAGATGGCGACTCTGCTGGGGATACATTTGCTCCATGCAAGAGAGAGTCGAGCCTATCTTGATTTGAATCGCTAGCTCTTTAGCTTTGTTTATTTATTTTCTTCTCGTTTACTCGTTTGCTAATTTACTTTTATTACCTTTCGTAACATTGTTGGGTTGTTCTGATATTGGGAACTTTGTGAGATGGCTCTACACCCGAGTCTGAGAAAAACCCTAGGATTAGGATGGTGGTTGTGTAGTGTAGGCTTGCGTGGTCTCTTCCGCGTGAGTTGAAGCGAAAACCACCGCTTGGAGTAGATTCCCTTGGAGATATTATTGTTGTGGTGAATCTTTGCCATGGTGGTAATATCTTAGAGGTGGGTCGTCGATCCCAAGGACCATTATCCTAATTTACCCATGGTGGTTGGTAGCGTTAATTCTATGTGAGTTAATGCGAACGCCCCAATTAGATAAGATCCCTCGAACGTATTACTTCCTGACAGTAATATTTTCTACCTCGATCTAGGATTCTGAGAACCCTATTTAGAACCCGTGTGTCGATGGTTGTGTAGTGGGCGCCTCCGAGGAATCTTTCTCGTGGGGAAGAAATGAATACCTCACCTAGACTAGATTATTTTGAGGATATTATAGTCGGATGTCTCTTCGTCTTGGTTATAATGTTTTCGAAATATATCCATAACTCTAGGCACCTACCCATTTTAGAAACCTACCTGTGGGTTTTCTTGATCCTAGTTGTGGTTCTTGACCCGTTCCTCCAGCCAACCTCAAAACTGTTTGAAGCTGTTTGAATCTGCGATCCTGGATCTTGCATCTTGCATTGCATCTCATATCATATCATTGCATTGCATCTGTTGTGCATCTTGCATTGCATTTTCAACCTCAAAATCTCACTTCAACTTCCTTCCTTTTCCAGTAAATCAAGCTAATTCCTCGACACCAGTACGCAACTTGAGCCAACACAAGACATATGATGGAGCAGATGCAACAAGAGCAAGCCGCCTTCAGAGAAGAATTGGACTCTATGAAGGGAAAGATTGATCAGATTCTTGAAGCCATCATGATGGCCAGAAGAGAAGAAGAACTGCGTGAAGCCGCTGCTACCAACAACATTGTGTCTGTGCAAGGATCACCCTCAAGGCTCTCAGTTCCTATTCCTAACCCTATCAATTATGGGATACCAATGAACTTTACGCCTGCCGCTGAAGAGGCCATTTCTCAACCACCTCCAACATCTGGAGTCACTGTTGGTGCTATTCCGCAAGCCCAACCTATTGTCACTTAGGTTCCTATTCCTCATGCCGAAGAAAATCTGGTGGATCAGTATGATGAGGTACAGAACTACCATGCTGCTATCCCAATTGTCAATCCTACTGCTGCTCAGGATTCTGAAGCTATCAAGATGTGTCGTGATCTAGCTGAGAAACTCTGAGTCATGGAGGGGCGCAACTCAAAATCTCTGAACGCTCTAGAAATGTGCTTGGTGCCAGATGTTGTCATTCCTCCCAAGTTCAAGGTACAGGAATTCCCAAAGTACAAAGGCCTCAGTTGTCCCCACATGCATCTAAGGATGTACTGCCGCAAGATGGCTGCCCATGCCAAAGACGAAAAGCTGATGGTCCATTGCTTCCAAGACAGTCTATCTGGGGCATCACTCGAATGGTATATGCAGCTGGAGCATAGAAATGTGCGCACTTGGGATGATATAGCTAATGCATTTGTCAAGCAATACAAGTATAACACTGACCTTGCTCAGAATCGTACTCAACTTTAGAGTATGGCTCAAAAGGACAACGAATCCTTTAAGGAGTACGCGCAACGCTGGAGAGAGCTAGCTGCAAGGGTGCATCCACCTCTTGTTGATCGTGAACTAATTGACATCTTCATGGGTACTTTGCAAGGCCAATACTATGAGAAGTTGATTGGTAATGTTTCTGCCGGATTCTCTGATTTGATAATTGTCGGTGAGAGAATTGAAGAAGGTTTGAAGAGCGGAAAGATCCAAGGAGGTTCTAGCAGCCAGTCTGCAGTCAAGAAGCCCTTCAATGGATTCAAAAAGAAAGAGGGCGAAACAAATGCTGTCTATGCTCAGAAAGGGCAGGCTCAACAACAAGTTCCCCCTCCAATGCCTTTTCAAATGCCATACTTCCAGTATCTGTATGTTGCTGCTGCGCAATATGCTCCGATGCCTTATTAGCCAACAGTTCAAGCTGTTCAAGCTCCAATGCCTCGACAACAGGTTCCTCAACAATAATCCTACAACCAACAAGGGTATCAGTATCCTCCTCAACATCAACAACAGAGAGCTGCTCAACAACGTCAGCCTAATCAACAAAGGCCAAGGAGGTCCGATAGAGACTTTGATCGTCTGCCGACAACATATGCTCAGATCTTTGCTTAATTGATGGAGAAGAGGGCCATTACTCAGAGAGACCTAGCTCCTCCAACTGTCATCCCTCCAGATTATGATGCTAATGCTCATTGCGAGTTTCATAAGGGTGCTCCAGGGCATACAATTGAGGACTGCAGAGCTTTCAAACACAAGGTTCAAGACATGATCAATTCAAAGTTTCTCACGTTCAATGGGAGGGCTCCAAACGTCATCAAAAACCCTATGCCACCGCCAAGCTAGTGCCAACAGCAAGCCAAGTCAATTCAAGTTCAGTCAAGTCCATTCCCCGAAAAAGGCAGTCATGTTGCCATCCCATCATTTGCATTCTTGTATTTTGTCTTTATTGGTTTAAGTACTGTATGCTTTAAACATTGTCATTTGTATTTGATTTTCTTAATGTATTGATGATGCATGTTTTGAATCAGTTATGTCGTATTCACTCATTTTTTCCAGTTTACTGCGAATCACAGACACATTTATTTCCACTTTACTCTCTATATCAAACTGTTATTAGCAATGATTGAAGGGAGGATGATGACAACGAAATACCCATAATTGCAAATCGTATGCTTTCGGATAGAATCCCGCCGATGATGTACAGACATTGTTTCAATCCCCAAACACTAGAGAGACAAGGAGTTAATCCCTAGTAAACCACTTCGAGCCTAGAAGTAGTAGTTTCCTTCAGATATACAAAACCTTACACTCAACCTGGGGCAGGGTAGTGTTCACCTAACCCAACTACACACTCGAATCTCAAAGCAAAATCCAAAAGACATGACGGTTGTTTATCAATACCCATGACTTGGAAGCTACAATCATCCAACAAAACCAAAAACAAAAAAATCAAAAGCCTGCTAAGTCAAGCACCTCAAAGGGGACTTAGGCAAAAATCAAGGTTACCCTGATGGACTCGAAAAGCGAAATCACTCCATGCAAAAGATAGGGATAAAAAAACAAAAGAGGCCCTCGAACCCTCAACAAAAACAAAATAAAGTCCAGTGACAACCAAATCAAAACCAAAGGGTCACTAACATCCACCAAAAACAAAATAAGGTGACTGCCATGACGAGCAAACCTTGAATCATCACTCTTACACCGTCAACCCTTTTGGAAGACAAATGTGTGCAAAATTAACTGAACGTATGACTGGAGAACATCACGAAGAAGGGGTGGGTACAAATCATACTTTGAGCCTAATATCCTTTGTTTCATAACCGTGAACCAGACCACGTTACAACCCTCGAAAGACCTAATTGAGGCAAGGTTTATTCTGAAAGCATACTATCGCAAGGTTGTGTAAACTGACTCCCCATATTTGCTAATCTTCAGCAATGGTGTCATTCTCCTTGCTATATCTTTCACACCATCAAAGCCAGCACACGTTTGGGCTAACGGTCCATTCGTTTCACTATCACGACACTCCAATAAACGACTCTTTTTCAAAACTTGCATGAGCATTGTATAAAGATTACCATTTGTAAATGTGCAATTTTAATTGCAAATCAGTGCTAGACATCAAAGCAATTCCAACAAGGGGCAATCAAAGAGGAACTCGAGCTTTTAGTGGTGCCGACCCAAAGCAAGACTCCCTCAAAACCCTCAATCTGGGGCAAATCCTTCAACAACTCGATCAGGGGCAAGCTATTTCAAGTCATCTCAAAGCACATCAAAGCTCAAATTCCAAAGATCAGACTACTTCATAACTGGCTAATCAAGGGCAAACCATTACCATGTTCAGACTGGGGCAAGACTCATTGCAGCAGGCTATACTCACCAACAAATCAACAAGTCACCAAACTTGAAGCTTCAAGAGCATCTTTGTCTACTTCAATCATGGCGTCTTCAACAAACTGAGTATCGAGGAAATCAAATCCCTCCCACCGCCCAAAAGTCAAATCCGCATTGGCAACTACCAAAAGTCCACCACGCTGGCGCCTCTCCAAAAATATCCAATCACCCGTCTACAATCATGTGCATCATAAGCATCATTTGCATCATATGCATACCATAACCAATCATACTTCCCCAGCACTTGCATCTCCGCGCGTTAGCATTTGCATTTGCATTTCCATTCGACATGAAGTATCATCAAGCATTCATATATGCATAGGTCAAGATCCAGGATCGATCTTGTAACGACCTAGTTTTTGTGTGAGTTTTATTTAATCGAGTCGTTTGATTATTTTATTATTATTTTATTTTATTTTTGACTTTTATCTGCAAATATGTTATTTTTCAATGTTGTGATATTTTATCGGGTTTTGGGATCGTTTGCGAGATATTTGAGTGTGGGGGTATTTTGGTCATTTTATAATATTTTGTTAAGTTAGAATAGAAAATAGAAAATAGAAGAGAGAAAAATAGAAAGAAAGAAAGGGAGAAGAAAGAAAAGGAGGAGAAAAGAGAAGAAGAAGAGAAAAAGTGGGAAAAGCTTGGAAAAATCAAAGAAATCAACTTATAGTATCGATTTAATCGGGTAAGGGTGTGAAACTCAATTATTGTATGATTGTGTATGATTATGTATGTGTATTTGTGATGTTTGTTGGATTAAAATGAAAATATTTAGTAAAACCCATTTTTGGTAAAATTGATTAGAAATTGACTAAATGTGTTGGAAATTATGTTGTTAGTGTTCATTATTGTTGGTATATGATAGATACATGTTGTTAGTAAGTGTATTGGTGTTTTTCTGGGTATTGAGTGATGATTTGGAGGATTTTGGTTGGGAACCCGTAGAACAATTTTTCTGCAGCATTTTTCTGGTTTTTCCAGGTCATACGCGTATGGGGCATGTTCATACGCGTATGGACCTTGGCAATACGCGTATGGAGGGCGAGTCATAGGCCAATACGCGTATGAGATGGTATTTCACTCGGCCATCTGCCCATTTGCGTATGATAGGTGTAGCATTTCAGGGCAATACACGTATAGTCTTGGTCATTACGCGTACAAACATTTTAACGTGAACTTTGGGAAAAATTAGTCTCTGCTCATACGCGTATGGCACAGGGCAATACGCGTATGGACATGACATTTGCAAAATGGAACTTTTCAAAATATCGTTTTTCGTTTTCTTTCGTAACTTGAGTTCTGTTTGTCCGATTTTTACATTCTTGGTATCGTTGCGTAGCTATTGAACTGTACTTTCTCATTATGATGATTTTGAAATTGTTAGCCGATTTAATTATGTCGGAAAATCGGGAATAGTGTCAGTTGTCGACTTTTGTCGTTGTAGTGATGCGTAATTGATGTGTATTATGCAAGGTGCTGTTGTATGACGTAAATGTATGTGTTTAGATGGTGTTGTGATGATTTGTGGCCGAATGGAAATTAAATGCATTATTTTGGGCATAAGTGCAAAGTGTGATTTTGTCGATGTAAATGAATGTATTTATGTGTGCATATTAAATGTCATGGGTCATTGTATGCCAAGCATCATGATATGCATTGTTGAGACGTCCTGAGTGGCGGTTTGGATTCCAGAGGGAATTCGCTATAACGTCGTGTGCCTTATACAAAGAGGTGTGAGCGATGATTATAGACGATCGCGTGCCCATGTGGGGAGTGAGCGATCGGGTCGTGTGCCTTATACAAAGGTGTGAGTGATCCATAAACGTCGTGTGCCTTATACAAAGAGGTGTGAGCGACGGGGAACATCGTATGCCCGACGGGGAGTTACAGTGATGTAACGAGCGATGATTCCAGCAGAGTTCCTGAGTGAACTAGTGATGATAAATAATGGAAGTCGGTACCGCATGTGCATATGTATAGAGTCGTTGTGTCGGTCTCTTGCATTGCATAAATCATTATGATTGTTTGATGTGTGGAATTATGGATAGAATTGATATATGGATATGTGTGGTGATGGACATATGAATTATTCCTTGTATTGCCTTGTGTTTGCATTATGGCGTGAGTTTTGGTGAGAATTGTATATATATGTGTATTTTGTGTTATATGTATATATGTATGATATTCAGTTTTAGGTTTTTCGCTTTTATTCTAAAATCTGAAATGTGGGTGTAAGGAACTGAGTTCCTCTGTTGATTGCTATCCCACTGTTGCATATCTTTATGAGCAGGTGTTGTATGAATTGTTTCAATTTGATGTGACCCCTCGGTCTATGCCATGATAATTTAAATATACTCTGACGAAATTTTGAATTTTCTTTTACTGCTTATTATTAATTGGGGGTATAGATTGGGGTGTTACATTAAGTGGTATCAGAGCCAGTTGTGCCTGTCCGTGTCAGTTGTGTCAGTCCTAGTTGGTCGTTATGGTTGGATGAGTTGTTTGTTTAACCATAGTTTCTATTATTGGAAATGAACAGAATATGGCTGGTAGGAACGATGCTGCTTTGGCTGCGGCTATGCAAGCTATGGCTCGTGCTGTGCAGGGTGCACCTAATGCTGCGGGTAATGATGAGTTCAGGAAGAACAAACCGCCTGTCTTCAAAGGAAGATATGATCCGGATGGTGCACAGATTTAGCTGAAAGAGATTGAAAGGATTTTCCAAGTGATGGATTGTGCGGAAGATCAGAAGGTGAGACTGGGTACTCACATGTTATTAGAAGAAGCTGATGACTGGTGGGTTAGTACTCGTCGTGTGTTGGAAGCTGCAGAGGAGGAGATTACTTGGGCTGCGTTTAGTATGGAGTTTCTGAGGAGGTATTTTCCTGAAGATGTGAGGGGAAAGAAGGAAATTGAGTTCTTGGAGCTAAAGCAAGGTAATATGTCTGTTGTCGATTATACTGCTAAGTTTGTGGAACTTGTGCAGTTTTATCCTCATTATGCTGAAGCGACTGCTGAATTTTCTAAGTGTGTTAAGTTTGAGAATGGCTTGCGTCCTGAGATAAAGCAGGCGATTGGATATCAGAGGATTCAGAGGTTTTCTGATTTGGTAGATTGTTGTAGAATTTATGAAGAAGACAATAAGGCTCGTTCTACTCATTGCAAGAGTGTGAGGGAGAGGAAAGGGAAGCAACAGTTTCGTGGTGGTCCGTATGTGACACCAGCTAATAAAGGTAAACAAAGAGGGAATTTTGAGAAAAGGTCAAGTGGAGGAGGAATGTCTGGTCCTATGAGGTGTTATAGGTGTGGTGAAGTGGGGCATCGTCAGTTTGAGTGCAGGAAAGATTTTAGAAAGTGTTCTAACTGTGGAGGTATAGGACACATTGTAGCTGATTGTAAGAAGAACGCGGTGAAGTGCTTTAATTGTGGGGAGCTGGGACATGTTAGTATAAAGTGTCCGAAACCGAAGCAAGCACCAGCTAGTGGGAAGGTGTTTGCGTTATCGGGGACTCAGACTTCGAGTGCAGATCGTCTGATCAGAGGTACTTATTTTATTAATAGTACTCCTTTGATTGCTATTATTGATACTGGAGCGACTCATTCGTTTATTTCGTCTGAGTGCGCGAAGCGTTTGAATCTTGTATTGTCTATGATGGGTGGTGAAATGGTTATTGATACTCCAGCAATGGGGTCAGTAACTACTTCCTTGGTTTGTCTAAGATGTCCTTTGACCATTTATGGTAAATACTTTGAGATGGATTTGGTGTGTTTACCGTTGGAGGGTTTAGATGTGGTCCTGGGTATGAATTGGTTGCAATTCAACCGGGTTTATATTGATTGTTATCATAAGCTGGTAAGGTTTCCTTCTCTTGAGGAAGACGAAGACTCGAGTTTCTTATCTACCAAAGAGTTGAAGAAACTTTTGGCGGATGAAGCTCAGTTGTTTGGATTGTTTGCATCTTTAACTGTGGATAGTCAAGTTTCACTTGAGGTGTTTCCTGTTGTGTGTGAATTTCCGAAAGTGTTTCTTGAGGATATTTCAGACTTGCCGCCAGAGAGAGAGGTGGAGTTTTCTATAGATCTAGTCTCTGGTACTAGACCTGTATCTATGGCACCTTATTGTATGTCGGCATCTGAGTTGGTGGAGTTAAAGAAACAGTTGAATGAGTTGTTGGAAAAGAGGTTCGTGAGACCAAGTGTTTCTCCTTGGGGTGCTCCAGTGTTATTGGTGAAAAAGAAGGATCGGAGTATGCGATTATGTATTGATTATCGCCAGTTGAATAAGGTGACGATTAAGAATAAATATCCTCTTCCAAGGATTGATGATCTGATGGATCAGTTAGTTGGTGCGTGTGTGTTCAGTAAGATTGACTTGAGGTCGGGGTATCATCAGATAAGGGTGAAGGAGGAAGACATTCAGAAAACGGATTTTAGGACACGATACGGTTATTATGAATATTTTGTGATGCCGTTCGGGGTTTCTAATGCGCCAGGTGTGTTTATGGAATACATGAATCGTATTTTTCATGAGCATCTGGATCGTTTTGTGGTGGTGTTTATTGATGATATCTTAATTTATTCTAAGTCTCGGGAGGAGCATGCAGAACATTTACGTTTTGTTTTGCAGGTTTTGAAGGAAAGGAAGTTTTTTGCTAAATTATCCAAGTGTGAATTCTGGTTGTCGGAGGTGAATTTTCTTGGACACGTAATTTCAAGTAATGATATTGTTGTAGATCCATCTAAAGTAGAAGCAGTTCTATAATGGGAGGCTCCGAGATCTGTTACTGAAATTCGAAGCTTTTTAGGTTTGGCCGGTTATTATTGCAGGTTCATTGAAGGTTTTTCGAAACTAGCACTTCCTTTGACCCACTTGACTTGTAAAGGGCAAGCGTTCATTTGGGATATTCGGTGTGAGGAGAGTTTTAATGAACTGAAGAGAAGATTGAAGACAACTCCGATCTTGATTTTGCCGAATCCTAATGAACCATTTGTGGTTTATTGTGATGCTTCTTTGATTGGTCTAGGTGGTGTTCTGATGCAGGAAGGTAAGGTGGTGGCTTATGCTTCAAGGCAGTTAAGAGTTCATGAGAAGAATTATCCTACTCATGATCTTGAATTAGCGGCTGTGGTTTTTGTGTTGAAGATTTGGAGGCATTATCTCTACGGTGCAAGGTTTGAAGTCTTTAGTGATCATAAAAGTTTGAAATATTTATTTGATCAGAAAGAGCTAAATATGAGGCAACGTAGATGGTTGGAATTCTTGAAGGACTACGACTTTGGCTTAAATTACCATCCTGGTAAAGCTAATGTGGTAGCTGATGCATTGAGCCAAAAATCGTTACATATGTCCGCTTTAATGGTTAAGGAGTGAGAACTTTTGGAATCGTTTAGAGATTTGAGTTTGGTTTGTGAAGTGACGTCGGATAGCGTTAGGCTTGGTATGCTAACGATTACTAATGATTTTCTGATGACTGTTTGTGAGAAACAGAAGTTGGATGTGAAACTTGTGGATTTGATGTTGGTTGGAGGAAAAGATGCGAATAGTGATTTTCAAGTGGATATTAATGGTGTTTTGAGGTTCAGAGGTAGGATTTGTATTCCAAATGATGCAGAGTTGAAAAAGATGATTTTGGAGGAAGGACACCGGAGTAATTTGAGTATACATCTGGGAGCGAATAAGATGTATCAGGATTTGAAGAATATTTTCTGGTGGTCTGGATTGAAAAGAGATGTGGCTAAGTTTGTTTATGCATGTTTGACTTGTTAGAAATCGAAGGTGGAACATCTGAGGCCTAGTGGTTTGTTGCAGCCGTTGGATATTCCTGAGTGGAAGTGGGATAGCATTTCCATGGATTTTGTAACAGGGTTACCGAATACTCAACGAGGGCATAATGTTATTTGGGTGGTTGTTGATAGACTGACTAAATCGGCCCATTTTATTCCGATTGATATCAGTTTTACTTTGGAACGGTTAGCTGAGATTTACATCAGTGTGATTGTGAAGTTACATGGGGTTCCATTGAGTATTGTTTCTGATCGAGATCCTAGATTTACATCGAGATTTTGGGAAAGTTTACAGAAGGCTTTGGGTTCTAAATTGAGATTGAGTTCGGCTTATCATCCGCAGACGGATGGTCAGATGGAGAGGACGATTCAGTCTTTGGAGGATTTGCTAAGAGTGTGTGTTTTGGAACAAGGTGGTGCGTGGGATAGTTATCTGGCATTGATTGAGTTTACGTATAATAACAGTTTCCATTCTAGTATTGGAATGGCACCGTTTGAAGCATTGTATGGACGAAGGTGTCGGACACCGTTATGTTGGCACGAATCTGGTGAGAGAACGGTGGTTGGGCCAGAATTGGTGCAACAGACGACGGAGAAAGTGAAGTTTATTCGTGAGAAGATGAAAACTTCTCAGAGTAGGCAAAAGAGTTATCATGATCGAAGACGGAATGATCTTGAGTTTCAAGACGACGATCATGTATTTCTGAGGGTTACGCCGGTAACGGGTGTGGGTCGTGCATTGAAATCGAAGAAACTTACTTCTCAGTTTATTGGTCCTTACCAGATATCCGCGAGAGTGGGTGCTGTGGCTTATAGGGTGGCGTTGCCGCCGAATCTGTCGAATTTACACGATGTGTTTCATGTTTCACAGCTTCGGAAGTATGTTCCAGATCCGTCGCGTGTGATTCCGATGGATGAGGTTGAAGTAAGGGAGAACCTTACAGTTGAGGCATTACTAGTTAGGGTTTTGGATCGAGAGGTAAAGAGGTTAAGGGGCAAGGACATTGCACTTGTGAAAGTGGCGTGGGGAGGCGCTGCTGAGGGCAATTTGACTTGGGAGTTGGATAGTCGGATGCGGGAGTCGTATCCAAATTTGTTCATCTCAGGTAATATTTTCGAGGACGAAAATTTCTAAGTGGGGGAGAGTTGTAACGACCCAGTTTTTGTGTGAGTTTTATTTAATCGAGTCGTTTGATTATTTTATTTTATTTTTGACTTTTATCTGTAAATATGTTATTTTTCAATGTTGTGATATTTTATTGGGTTTTGGGATCGTTTGCGAGATATTTGAGTGTGGGGGTATTTTGGTCATTTTATAATATTTTGTTAAGTTAGAATAGAAAATAGAAAATAGAAGAGAGAAAAATAGAAAGAAAGAAAGGGAGAAGAAAGAAAAAGAGGAGAAAAGAGAAGAAGAAGAGAAAAAGTGGGAAAAGCTTGGAAAAATCAAAGAAATCAACTTCTAGTATCGATTTAATCGGGTAAGGGTGCGAAACTCAATTATTGTATGATTGTGTATGATTATGTATGTGTATTTGTGATGTTTGTTGGATTAAAATGAAAATATTTAGTAAAACCCATTTTTGGTAAAATTGATTAGAAATTGATTAAATGTGTTGGAAATTATGTTGTTAGTGTTCATTATTGTTGGTATATGATAGATACATGTTGTTAGTAAGTGTATTGGTGTTTTTCTGGGTATTGAGTGATGATTTGGAGGGTTTTAGTTGGGAACCCGTAGAACAATTTTTCTGCAGAATTTTTCTGGTTTTTCCAGGTCATACGCGTATGGGGCATGTTCATACGCGTATGGACCTTGGCAATATGTGTATGGAGGGCGAATCATGGGCCAATACGCGTATGAGATGGTATTTCACTCGGCCATCTGCCCATTTGCGTATGATACGCGTAGCATTTCAGGGCAATACGCGCATGGTCTTGGTCATTACGCGTACGGACATTTTAACGTGAACTTTGGGAAAAATGAGTCTCTGCTCATACGCGTATGGCACAGGGCAATACGCGTATGGACAGGACATTTGCAAAATGGAACTTTTTAAAATATCTTTTTTCGTTTTCTTTTGTAACTTGAGTTCCGTTTGTCCAATTTTTACATTCTTGGTATCGTTGCGTAGCTATTGAACTGTACTTTCTCATTATGATGATTTTGAAATTGTTAGCCGATTTAATTATGTCGGAAAATCGGGAATAGTGTCGGTTGTCGACTTTTGTCGTTGTAGTGATGCGTAATTGATGTGTATTATGCAAGGTGCTGTTGTATGACGTAAATGTATGTGTTTAGATGGTGTTGTGATGATTTGTGGCCGTATGGAAATTAAATGCATTGTTTTGGGCATAAGTGCAAAGTGTGATTTTGTGGATGTAAATGAATGTATTTATGTGTGCATATAAAATGTCATGGGTCATTGTATGCCAAGCATCATGATATGCATTGTTGAGACGTCCTGAGTGACAGTTTGGATTCCAGAGGGAATTCGCTATAACGTCGTGTGCCTTATACAAAGAGGTGTGAGCGATGATTATAGACGATCGTGTGCCCATGTGGGGTGTGAGCGATCGGGTCGTGTGCCTTATACAAAGAGGTGTGAGTGATCCATAAACGTCGTGTGCCTTATACAAAGAGGTGTGAGCGACGGGGAACATCGTATGCCCGACGGGGAGTTACAGTGATGTAACGAGTGATGATTCCAGCAGAGTTCCTGAGTGAACTAGTGATGATAAACAATGGAAGTCGGTACCGCATGTGCATATGTATAGAGTCGTTGTGTCGGTCTCTTGCATTGTATAAATCATTATGATTGTTTGATGTGTGGAATTATGGATAGAATTGATATATGGATATGTGTGGTGATGGACATATGAATTATTCCTTGTATTGCCTTGTGTTTGCATTATGGCGTGAGTTGTGGTGAGAATTGTATATATATGTGTATTTTGTGTTAGATATATATATTTGTATGCAATTATATTATGGTTGTTTTTCTCACCCTTCTGCTATTTTATAATGCTCTATGAGGCATTGCAGATTAGAGTTGCTAGAGGTATTTTTGTGAAGCTTTGCGTCTTCATTCTTTTGTCGGTCGGCTCTGATATGTGACACTGGGTAGTTAGGGTGGCCGTTTGTGATATTTGTATATTATGTATATGTATATCTTTTGGCTTGTGCATCTATAACCTGATGTATGACAAACTTCTCATGTTATATGTATATATGTATGATATTCAGTTTTAGATTTTCTGCTTTTATTCTAAAATCTGAAATGTGGGTGTAAGGAACTGAGTTCCTCTGTTGATTGCTACCCCACTGTTGCATATCTTTATGAACAGGTGTTGTATGAATTGTTTCAATTTGATGTGACCCCTCGGTCTATGCCATGATAATTTAAATATACTCTGAAAAAATTTTGAATTTTCTTTTACTGCTTATTATTAATTAGGGGTATAGATTGGGGTGTTACAGATCTCAAGAGCTCAAGACGATCTCCAGCCCAGCCAGGGGCATCTTCTTCAAGTCCGTGGGCGTTTCTCACGAAGTTATTTCAACCTTTTGTTGATCAAGACAAGACTGCAGGCAATCTTCAGCCCAGTCAGGGGCATCTCCTTCAATTCATGGGCGTTCCTCATGAAATTATTTCAACCTTTTGTTGATAAAGCAGTGATCTCCAAGCAAGTCAGTGGGCGTTCCTCATTGAGTTGTGTTCCTCAACCTTTTGTTGCTGAGGTCGTCATCCTCATCCCAACCAATAAATGTTCCTCCGAGTCAGTGGGTGTTCCTCATTGAATCTTTTCTTCAGTCGAACTACGACTGCCCTGATTCTTTATTCTCGTCCGAGTAAAGATACGTAGGCACAAGATTGCGTAGATCTTGGCGGGTTACCTTCTCCATTTTTCGCTGTTTCCCTTTCCTTTTCGTGGGCTCTCCTCATTGATTTCTTTACCTCAACCTTTTGTTGATATCTCCAAATAAATCTCATCACATCCCCAGCAAACTTGACCTTTTGTCAATTGCCTTACTATCATCCTTTTGGTGATAGCCAAACCCAATCAACTCAATTCAACCTACATCCTTTTGGTGTTGGTAACCCTCAATCTCAAAAAATTTCCTATCATCCTTTTGGTGGTAGTCGTTCATGTCATATCAACCTTACCTGCATCCTTTTGGTGTTGGTCCTCGCAAATAAGAAGTTCCTATCATCCTTTTGGTGGTAGTAGCTTGTTTTTATCCGTCATTCTTTTGGTGTCGCCGATCCATAAACCCTTGGTATGTGTGTTATCCTTTTGGTGAGTGACAGCCTGTGTGTGTGCTCTATTATCTCGTCGTTAGTAGCAGGCGTTGACCTCATTTCCATCCTTTTGGTGGAAGGGTCTATGTGTGTGTGCCCTATTATCTCATCGATAATAGCCGGCTTTGACCTCATTTCCATCCTTTTGGTGGAAGGGTGTGTGTGTGTGTGTGCCCTATTATCCTTTTGGTAATAGCAGGCTGTGTGTGTGCCTTATTATCCTTTTGGTAATAGCAGGCTATGTTGTGTGCCATATTATCCTTTTGGTAGTAGCAGGCTGTGTGTGTGCCCTATTATCCTTTTGGTAATAGCAGGCTGTGTTGTGTGCCATACTATCCTTTTGGTAGTAGCAGGCTGTGTGTGTGCCCTATTATCCTTTTGGTAATAGCAGGCTATGTTGTGTGCCATACTATCCTTTTGGTAGTAGCAGGCTGTGTGTGTACCCTATTATCCTTTTGGTAATAGCAAGCTGTGTTGTGTGCCATATTATCCTTTTGGTAGTAGTAGGCTGTGTGTGTGCCCTATTATCCTTTTGGTAATAGCAGGCTGTGTTGTGTGCCATACTATGCTTTTGGTAGTAGCAGGCTGTGTGTGTGCCCTATTATCCTTTTGGTAATAGCAGGCTGTATTGTGTGCCATACTATCCTTTTGGTGGTAGCAGGCTGTGTTGTGTGCCCTATTATCTCGTCGGTAATAGTAGGTGTTGACCTCATTTTCATCCTTTTGGTGGAAGGGTCTGTGTGTGTTGGGTGCCCTATTATCCTTTTGGTAATAGCAGGCTTTGACCTCATTTTCATCCTTTTGGTGGAAGGGTCTGTGTGTGTGTGTGTGTGCCCTATTATCTCGTCGGTAATAGCAGGCTTTGACCTCATTTCCATCCTTTTGGTGGAAGGGTCTGTGTGTGTGTGCCCTATTATCTCGTCGGTAATAGCAGGCTTTGACCTCATTTCCATCCTTTTGGTGGAAGGGTATGTGTGTGTGTGCCCTATTATCTCTTCGGTAATAGCAGACTTTGACCTCATTTTCCATCCTTTTGGTGGAAGGGTCTGTGTGTGTGTGTGCCCTATTATCTCGTCGGTAATAGCAGGTTGTGCGTGTGTGCCCTATTATCTCGTCGGTAATAGCAGGCGTTGACCTCATTTCCATCCTTTTGGTGGAAGGGTCTGTGTGTGTGTGTGTGCCCTATTATCTCGTCGGTAATAACAGGCTTTGACCTCATTTTCCATCCTTTTGGTGGAAGGGTCTGTGTGCGTGTGTGCCCTATTATCTCGTCGGTAATAGTAGGTTGTGCGTGTGTGCCCTATTATCTCGTTGGTAATAGCAGGCGTTAACCTCATTTCCATCCTTTTGGTGGAAGGGTCTGTGTGTGTGTGTGCCCTATTATCTCATCGGTAATAGCAGGCTGTGCGTGTGTGCCCTATTATCTCATCGGTAATAGCAGGCATTGACCTCATTTCCATCCTTTTGGTGGAAGGGTCTGTGTGCGTGTGTGCCCTATTATCCTTTTGGTAATAGCAGGCTTTGACCTCATTTTCCATACTTTTGGTGGAAGGGTCTGTGTGCGTGTGTGCCCTATTATCTCGTCAGTAATAACAGGTTTTGACCTCATGTCCATCCTTTTGGTGGAAGGGTCTGTGTGCGTGTTTGCCCTATTACCCTTTTGGTAATCGCAGGCGTTGACCTCATTTTCATCCTTTTGGTGGAAGGGTATGTGTGCGTGTTCACTATCATCATTTTGGTGATAGGTCTGTCATCCTTTTGGTGTCAGATTTCTTGTATTTCACCTCCCAAGCACTTTTATTTCTTTCGGACAAATTTGTGGTCTTCTTCATATCTAATTATCTTATACCTCGAAAGACCGAACGTCGTAGCTGTTCATCTAACTCAGTTTAAGCCAATTAGATAGGGGCATCTATCATACCCCAAATTTGTCCTACCTGTATTTTTTTCATCTGTACATTCATCCACTAGCCATTATTCGGAAAAAATCCAAAAAAATCTGTTGTCTTCAACTTCATCCCTCTTTTATTTTTTTATCCATATATATATTTAACCATTTTTTTTATCCTTAATCCAATTAAATAACCATTTCCTCATTCATTTAAATTTCCCATATTTATTTCATATCCAAAACCAATTCTCAAAAAAATCCATTCATAATCCATTTCAAACCAATTATTCATCAATATCCATTTTGTAGCAAGCGATTTTGGGACGCGGTTCTTAAGCGCTGGTCGCTCTCTGCGGTTGAGCTGACTATAGGTCAATTCATTTTTTATCCTATTAAAGCTGATGAAGGAAGGGAAATAGATGTCTCCAATTAACCCTGCTTTGCATACTGAGTTTAAACAGCGGTCTCTTAGGTTACGAATGCTATCAATGTGGGGGGGCCTTTGTACTGGTTATTTGTATTTTCGCCAATACGGTTTTCTTTTTCTCTTTCTAGGACTTTATAGCGGGGAACAAGGATTAGGATGTTAGGACTAATCCTTTTGATAGATACATGAGAGTATGGGATTTTGGGTTTTTGTTTAGTGTGCTCGCTAAGATTTTTCTTTCAATCTTATGCCTACGTATTCCCGTTTACCGAAACAGGGAAATCAAAGCGCTCGTAGTTCCTCCTATTATATGGGAGGAAATGGTTGTTTTTGGTGTCTTGTTCAAAGCCCAAGACGTGAAGCTGAAGGTCCTGACTTTAGAGAGAATTTGTCATCTCTAAAGAGGGGTTTGTCTGTTACGACTGTTTATAAAGGAGAATTACTTTAACCGGAATTTGTGAATCCGGTAATGCCATAATTTCCTTTATAGGGGATTTTTAACCTGAAGGAGAAGACTTTAACTCAGTGTAGAGAAATGCTATCTTTCCTTAGGAATTTCTCATGCTAAAAGAGGGACATTGGCATGGATGTAGATGATCCAGAGGCTTGCCGCTTACAGCAATTAGATGAAGGGAAAAGAGTTGTTGATGTTTGTGTACTGTGAACGAGGCACAACTTTGATGCTAAAAGGTTAATTGGATTAACCAGTGTTTTTCTTATATAAAGCCTAAGAGGAGGCTAATATGTGTCTCGTACAAAGCCCGAGAGAGAGGCTGAAAGTTTTTGACTCGACGATGGAGTCTTTTTGTATCTCGTATAAAGCCCGAGAGAGAGGCTATTTGACTCAACAATAGATTTTTTTGTATCTCGTACGAAGCCCGAGATGGAGGCTAAAATTTGTTTGTTTGGCTCTGTAAGAGCCTTTTTGTATCTCGTATAAAGCCCGAGATAGAGGCAAAAGGGGTGATTGACTCAACGAGGGAGTCTCTTATGTGTCTCGTACAAAGCCCGAGAGAGAGGCTAAACGTTGTTTAACTCCACTGGGGAGAATCATTGTACAAAGCCCAAGAGAGAGGTTATCTTCACTAGAGAAGGATCATTATACAAAGCCTAAGAGGAGGCTATGGTAACTGTTTTAGTTGAGTGAAAGGTCCAGGATGCTGATTTTGAAAAGAAAATCAGTTCTTATATGAGCAACACTGTACTCAAGGATTTGTTTCAAGGATCCGGGTTATTCCTGTTCTTTAAGGAAGTGGGAAATCCGAAGGGTATTGAGACTATCCGAGTCTACGGGTTTTCTTCCTATTTAACGAAGGGGTCACTTGAGAATATCTTTGAGACTCAAGGATATTAGACTGTCCATGTCTAGAGTTTCATCTTTTGTACTATGCTTTGAGAAACATTAGTAGACTCTTTGAAAGGACTGCTCTATGCAGATGATTAAGTTATGTTCCTATACCTCTAGGAGATCGTCGGGACAATTTGTACGAAGCCCAAGAGAAGGCTGGAAACTTTTAAGAAGCCGAGAGGTCCTTGTACGAAGCCCAAGAGGAGGCTATCATTCCCGGAGGAAGAGATCATTATACGAAGCCTAAGAGGAGGTTGTGAATACTTCTAAGAAGCCGTAGGGTCCCTGTACTAAGCCCAAGAGGAGGCGGGGTTGCTTTTAGGAAGCCTGTGGGTCCTTGTACGATGCCCAAGAGGAGGCCGATTGCTTTTAAGAAGCCGATGGGTCCCCAAACCCCGAGAAATTCAAGGCAAGCTATTCACAAGGAATAGATCAAGTCAGGAAAGTTTGAGAATTTGGAAGAAACTCAAGAGATGCCATTCACGAAGAAAAGATCATCTCTGGGGAGTAGAGCTTCTTGACAAGTGCTTTTAAGAAGCCTGTGGGTCCCCAAACCTCGAGAAGTTCAAGACATGCCATTCACCGAGAATAGATCAAGCCAGGAAAGTTCGAGAATTTGGAAGAAACTCAAGAGATACCATTCACGGAGAAAAGATCATCTCTGGTGAATAGAGTTTCTTGACAACTTCTATGAGTGACAGTCTATGAAAGGGTTCACAGAGAATGCTGCCTTTCATGTCTCCATATTGTTTAACCCCAAGAGGAGGGAAGACTGTGTCTGGTAATCCTATGGGGATCTAGTTTAGACTATTTCTAAGAGTGATCAACAGGCTTAATGCTAGACGTAGTTGCCGGGGAAACTCTAAATATCTATACTATTATTACACAGTTGATATGAGTTTATGAAAGAAGACTTACAGTGAAACAGCCCCACGATACAGTTATAAGTATATGAAAGCGGTAAATGAAAGCGATAACCACTTACTCGGTTGTAGAGCTTCCATGTTGTTTGGTTAGTTGTTCAACAAAGAAAGATTGAAAACAACAGTATATTTCAAAATCAAAGGAGAAAGTGCTTTGAAAAAGAAAGATTTGGGGCTTACAGCTCAAGGAGAGGCCCAGGGTTTTATCAGTGAGCGCACTGTTTGAATTTGTACAGAGGGACTTATACAAGTGACTGAGGCCCGAAATGTTGTCTGTACAAGGGTGTTGGGTCTTACACTCTAATAGAGGCCCAAAAGGTTTAAAGAAAAACAGTGGGGCTTATAACACGAGGGTAGGCCCAGATGATTTTTCGTTTAAAATGGAGATCGCGCCGAGGTTTTCTTTTAACGTGAAGGGACTTATACAATATCTGAGGCCCAAAAGGTTTTTGGTTAAAAGGGGGTTGGGTCTTACACTCTATTAGAGGCCCAAAAATTTTGAATGGGTCTTATAGCTCGAGGAGAAGCCCAGGGTTATTTTTCAAAAGGCGACGATCGCGCAGTTTGTTTTTTACGGTATCGGGACTTATACAATACACTGAGGCCCAAAAATGGTTTGGTCAAAAAAAGGATTGGGTCTTACACTCTATTAGAGGCCCAAAGTGTTTTGAAAATGATTTATGATGGTTGAATTAATCCAAAAACCCTAATTTGTTTTCAAAAATGTATTTAATTGAATAAAAAATCAATTAAAATGATCAAAATTGTTTAACATATGAAAAACAAATTGTGATCTTGGATTAATGCTTCAAAAATTAAGTATTGACCTACAAAATAATTAGAAAGCATTAAAAGTTGCAAAATCAATGTGGAAAAAATATTTAAAATGTCAAAAACAATTAAAATATTAATTCTTTGCAAAAATATCAATTATATGAAATAAATAATATTTTTGGGATTTTCTGATAAAATAAAATATTTTAACATTTTTGTGAATTATTAAAAAAAGAATCAACTCAAAATCATTAAAACTCAGAGAGATTTTAATTTTTGAATCAATTAAACAAAAATTACAAAATTCAAATATTCAAATTTCTGAAAATGGCGCCAAGAACACACCAAGAACACGCGCGTGTTCTGAGTTTCCCAGAATTGCGTTTTCCATCCAATCTCACTGAATACTTAACCATATCATGCAATCCACATACCAATCAACTCGTTTCAACCTCACGATCATGTCTATAACACTTAATTTCATTTAAATTAAACATAAAACATGAAATCATGAAGAAACCTCAAGAACCCTAATTTCTGCATGAAGGCTAGGATTTTTGATACACGATTCAAACAAAGCAATTAATTAAGGGAAAACATTCCATGCATGATTATGAACATATGGCCAAATTATTGTGCAGCAAAAATTGCATGAATCATAGAGTTAGAAGAGCTCATGCTTACCACTTGCAGCTGGTGATCGTGATTTGTGTAGGAGGTGTTACAGTTGTGTTGTGATGATTTGAACAGCTTCCCTAGGTGCTATGGAGTGTGTTTGAATGCTTGGACTTGATGGAAATTGGCTGGATCACTTCATGGCATCTCAACTGCACTTTGGTTAAAACCTTGAGCAATTGACTGGTGATTCTGAGAAATAAATGTTCCAGTTGTTGTTTAAGTGTTTGATCAGCTTATATGTGATGTATATGAGGTGTGTGAGTGATTGGTTTGATTGGAATTGCCCTCTAGCTCAAAACCCGATAGTTACCTTGCTAAAAAAGGCATTTTTGCCAAGAGAAAGAGATTTTGAGAAAGGCAAGTGTTGTAGGCCTTTGGTGTACTTAAACTGAACATAATTGAGCTCTATTTATAGTAGAGCAAGTTTGTTTTGCAAGGAATAGTGAATGGCAACTGCTAAGTAGGTTTGGCCAATGTTGTCCAATGGAAATCCAAGTCTCCTCTAGCCATTGACTAGAGGTTAGGGCACAGAGCTTTGGTTCCCTTGGTCTTGGATAAGTCTTGACTGATTTCAGATAAGAATGGCTCAGTCCATGCCACCTTGATGCTTCCATTGAATGCTTCAATCCAAATTTGGAGTCTAGTCCCTATTTTGGCCATTCTAGGTTCAATATGCTATTTCTTGTTCCATGGACTTTGGAGGCTTGGCTCAGTGATTGTCCCCTTTAGATTCAATCCTAAGATGTGTCCAAGTGGATATGAGCATTTGAATTTGGCTGATTTTGGAAAATCGAGCAAAATTGCAAATTCTGCCTTGCCTTTGACAGATTTCAGCAAGGCAACTTGCCAATGTCATATCTCATGGTGTAAGTTGAATTTGGTAATGTTCTTGACCATTTTGGAAAGCCCTTACATGATACAACAACTGTTTGAACATGTTTGGTTTTGATCTCTTTTGGATCCAAGTGAAAAATCCCCCTACATTTGGCAAAAAGTAAGGCAAAATCTGACTTAGTGAAATTTTCACTAAGTGTAGGAACAAAGTGTTTTCTCTTGATTTTGATCACTCCATAACTCAAAATCCATGAGGAATTTGGACATAGGTTAGTATGAAGCTTTTGTAGAGGGCAATGAGATCTACAAATCAAGCTTTGAATGGGGCACAATGGCCTTGTGGTTTAGGAGTTATGGTCCTCCAAAGTTGGTGCATTAGTGGCACTTTTTCATGACTTAGAAAAATTTCTAAGTTTTATGGTTACCCCTTTTACAAGTTATCCAACTTTTCTTGATTTTTCTTGATGAATGATGATTCAAATCATACATTAACATCATTTTAGGGTTAAAAATCCATTTTGGTGAAAAATCTCAAAAAGTCAAAGTTGACTTTTGTGCACAGTTGACTTTTTATTAGATGAATTCCAAACTGTGCAATTCTTCGGGAAATCATGTCCTTGACCTAAATCAAACTAGATAGACATGTTCCATGGGTGTCATAGGGTATATTGAATCATGTCTTAGGGCTTGGGAGCATGTCCTGGTCAAAAGTCAAAGTTACAGTTGACTTTTCCCTTAAAACCCTAATTGTGGTGCAGATGAAATTAAGACTTGTTGCTCAAGCTTCTTGGATTAATCCATTGTTCCAAGTGGATCAATATAGTTCATCAGAGACCCTCAAACCCTCTCTTGAGGTCTTGGCTCATGGTTTGTCCCAAAAGTCAACTTAGGGGTGAATTAGGTCAAGAAACCCTAATTCCTGATTTTTTATGAATGCATCCCCTGAGGCAAAATTGACTTGATGATTGGGTCCATGAGGTCCCATGAAGTATATTAGGTTATGTTTTGGATCATTGGCTTGTGTCCAGATGAAAAATTCCATCTCGAGGCCCTGGTCGACCAAAACCCTAATTTGGTGACACTGTCGATCTTGAGACTTAATCCACCTAGAAGGGAGTAGCCTTGTGCTTAATCCTTGAAGTGGGAGTCCTTTTGATCCATTGTGGATGTTTGAGAGGTTTAGACAAGTTGAAGATCATGTCATTCCTTGATTGATCCTTTGTCTAAGGCTCTAAGAGGGCTTGAAACCCTAATTTTGATTGTAGTGGATGCTCACCCATCTTTGGGGAGACTGATGAAGTATGATGGTTCATCCATATTGTGATGATGATTTTTCACAATGATGGGAAATCTAAGTGGTCAAAATTTGGGGTATGACAGATGCCCCTATTTAATTTTCTTGGACACGAAGGTGTGAATGACGAAGGTATTCGGGCATTCGGGGTGCAAGAGGATTAAATATCGGAGTACCCGAAATTTTGATGGTGGTTATGAATGGTAGCTTACGTATTCATCTTTTTTTGCTAAGCAATGATGCTTAGAAAAGGTAAACTTACCCTCGATCCTGGTCTTCAGCCAAGGAGTTGGTCTCAGTTTTCTTTTGTCAACTTCCCCTCGATCCTGGTTTCCTACCAAGGAATTGGTCTCTGTTTTCTTTTGTCAACTTCCCCTCGATCCTGGTTTCCTACCAAGGAACTGGTCTTAGTTTCTGATTTAAACTTCCCCTCGATCCTGGTTTCCTACCGAGGAACTGGTCTTAGTTTCTTTTGTCAATAAACTTAATTGACAAGGGACACTATGCGTAGCGATTTTCCTCAAACTTCTCGCCGAATTTTCCTGGGGAGATGCCATTTGATGGAAAAGGTTTTGATGTCAAACTTACTGGGGAACCCAACCGTCTAAGTTGTAGAGTTGCACAAACTTCTCTGTTTGGAGACGCCATTTGTTGACTCTACTCGAGGAATGCGAGTCCCTTGAGAGACTGCATTCGTTTGGGGTCTTTACATCATACTTTTCTCGGAGATCTTCTCGGAGAAATGCCATATGATGTGATCCAATTTTGAGGTGCCTATGACCTTTTCATCAGTGGGTTTTTCGGAGCGAAACTAGCATGCTGCCAAATCTCTGATTACGAGGCTTTCTCTGTGGATTTTCCTTAATTCGGGAAAGCAAGGATATCATCTTCAATGGCGAAGAGTGATGCTGACTGAAAGTTCCTATGGTTTTTCAGAGGTTCAAGTTATCAAAGTGGTCAAGGGCCAACTTCCTTCCAGAAATAAACTGGAGGCGAGGTTGTTCAGACACAGTATTTCCTGACGAGGCAAGAACTGACAACTCGATTGAGAGAACTTCTATCACTAGGGGACAAGACCGACTAGAGTGATAGTGATGCAATATGAAATGTGAATGCAAATCAACAATGCATGATGTATGTATGTATATGCTGACAAAACTGATGCAACACACAAACTAAAAGATGAACATGACTGGATACTCGGCCATCGCGGGGCATGTAGAAATACCGCTGGTTCAAGATAGCAATTCCACCTTGCTTAGGAAAGATAGTCCCTGTTGGGAGCTATGTTGGTCGGGCTTAGGAGATGAGAACTCGGCCGAGGGTATCAGATGGGGAAGCCGCATCTCATACAGTTGATCCTTCGTTCAGGCGTATTGGCCTAGAAGGAGTACTTTGATTCTGCACTTTGAAGTTCGCTTACTTCTGGAGAAGCGGTTGATGTTCTTCTGATGTTCAACAGTCAAAAGAAATTGTCGTCTTTATTAAAAAGCAGAAAAAGTTTTAACAAGTAAATTCATTTTTGTTTTATTTCAAGAATCGTTAATCATGTTAAAATATCGTTCTGTAAAGCTAAAACAAATAAGAATTACAAACAAAAGCACAAGGGCTCAAATTTTATTGATAAGATGGAGATCAACCAAACGCGTGATTCCAAAGAGTATTTACAAAGTTAGAAAATGGTAATTTACAGGGAAAAGGGCTACATTGAAACATAACGACCGTTATCCTCCTACCAACTTTGAATTCAGGGCATCCTGAGCTTCTGTCGAAGATGACCTTGACTGGAGTTTTCTGACAGATGATGTAACTGCTGCTGAGGGACCTGCCTCTGTTGAACATAGTTACTTGCCATTATCCCTAACTTTTGCCTGGATTGTACTATGATGTTTCCAATCCATCGGGATGATTTTTTTTCATGTCTCTAATTTTTGCCTGGACCGCCCTTTCGGGTTTTCAATCCACCGAGACGTTTTTTTTTTTTAGTTTAGGCGAAGTATTTCTTGACTACATCAACATTTGTGGGGTAGGCAAATTCCTCTTCGTCCATGGTTGCAAGTCTCAAGGCGCCGCCTGAGAAAGCTTTCATGACCACATAGGGGCCATCATAATTCGGAGTCCACTTGCCTCGCGAATCAGTGAGAAATGATTGTATCTTTTTGAGCACAAGGTCTCCTTTTCTGAAAACACGAGGTCAGACCTTTTTGTCAAACGCCCTCTTCATTCTCTGTTGATACAATTGACCATGGCATAGTGCCGTGCTTCTCTTTTCTTCGATCAGATTCAGTTCGTCGTGTCAGCTTTGACATCATTCAGCTTCGGTGAGCTTAGCTTCCATCAATACTCGGATTGATGGGATCTCTACTTCTATGGGGAGAACTGCTTCCATGCCATATACTAAAGAGAAAGGGGTTGCCCCTGTTGAAGTGCGAACAGATGTACGATAACCGTGAAGAGCAAAGGGTAGCATCTCGTGCCAGTCTTTGTAGGTTACAACCATCTTTTGAACAATCCTCTTGATGTTCTTGTTAGCCGCTTCTACCGCTCCATTCATCTTGGGTTGGTAGGGAGATGAGTTATGGTGTTCGATCTTGAACTCAGTGCACAACTCCTTCATCATCTTGTTGTTCAAGTTGGATCCATTATCAGTAATGATCTCGCTTGGAACACCATAACGGCAGATGATATTGTTTTTGATAAATTGGACTACCACTTGTCAGGTTTCATTGGCGAATGATGCTGCTTCGACCCACTTGGTGAAGTAGTCAATGGCTACCAGGATGAACCGATGTCCGTTTGAAGCTTTGGGCTCAATCAAGCCGCTCATGTCGATTCCCCATATGGAAAAAGGCCACGGGGAAGAAAGAGCTTTGAGATGTGATGGCGGTACATAAATTTTGTCGAAGTATATCTGACACTTGTGACACCTCCTCATGTACTTGTAGCAGTTGGATTCCATGGTCAACCAGTAGTACCCTGCTCTCAGAATTTTTCTCGCCATTGTGTGTCCGTTGGCATGAGTGCCAAAGGATCCTTCGTGAATTTCTTTCATAAGCATGTCTGCTTCTGGTCTGTCTACGCATCGGAGCAAGACCATGTCAAAATTTCTCTTATAGAGAGTGTCCCCGCTCAGGAAGAAGTTTCCAGCCAATCTTCTGAGGGTTTTTCTGTCTTTTCTGAGTGCCCTAGGTGGGTACTCTCGTTTCTGAAGGAAGCATTTGATATCGTGATACCAAGGTTTGTCATCTATGACTGCTTCGATCGTGAAGACGTAAGCGGGTCGTTCAAGGCGCATTATGTCAATCTTAGGTAGGTCATTCCATTGACCTACACTAATCATGGAAGAGAGAGTGGCTAATGCATCAACCATATGATTCTCCTCACGAGGGATATGATGAAACTCAACTCTGTTGAAGAAAGGTAGTAACCTTCTTGCGTAGTCTTTGTAAGGAATCAATTCTGATTGGTATGTGTTCCAATCTCCTTTTATCTGATTGATAACCAAGGCTGAGTCGCCATATACGTCCAAGTTTTTGATCCTTAAATCAATCGCTTCTTCGAGACCCATGATACATGCTTCGTATTCGGCCTCATTGTTTGTACACTTGAACGTAAGTCGAGCGGTGAAAGGAATGTGGGTACCCAGAGGGGTAACAATGATTGCCCCAATTCTGTTTCCATAATGATTAACTCCTCCGTCAAAGATAAGTCCCCATTGGGAACCTGGTTCTGGCCCTTCACTGGGTAGCGGTTCATCGCAGTCTTTCATTTTTAGATACATGACATCTTCGTCTGGGAAGTCAAACCCGATTGATTCTTGATTGTTAATCGGTTGATGAGCCAAATGATCGGCTAAAATACTTCCTTTAATGGCTTTCTGAGCGTGGTACTCTATGTCATATTCTGATAGCAACATCTGCCAACGGGTAATCCTTCCCGTGAGAGCAGGTTTTTCGAAGACGTACTTGATTGGATCCATTTCTGAGATTAACCAAGTAGTATGACAAATCATGTACTGGCGAAGACGTTTGGCTGCCCAAGCCAAAGCCCAACAAGTTTTCTCGAGCATCGTGTACCGAGTTTCACAATCGGTGAATTTCTTGCTCAAATAGTAAATGGAAGACTCTTTCCTTTTGGTTTCATCTTGTTGGCCAAGTACACATCCCATTGAGTCCTCTAGAACTGTGAGGTAAATGATCAGTGGTCTTCCTTCCATTGGAGGTGATAGAATCGGCGGATTCAACAGGTATTCCTTAATACTGTCGAAGGCGATTTGGCAATCTTCTAACCAAACGCAATCCTGATTCTTTTTTACTAACTTGAAAATCGGCGCACATGTGGCGGTCATAAGGAATATGAATCTGGAGATGTAGTTCAAACGTCCCAGGAATCCTCTGACTTTTTTTTCAGTTTTCAGAGAAGGAATTTCTTGAATGGCCTTGACCTTGTCAGGATCAACCTCAATTCCTTTCTGGCTGACGATGAACCCTAAAAGTTTCCCTGAACATACACCGAAGGTGTACTTGTTGGGATTCAAGCAGAGCTTGAATTTTCTTAAACGTTCGAACAATTTTGACAGATGTTCAACGTGCTCACTCTCTGTTTTAGATTTTGCAATCATATCATCGACATATACCTCGATTTCCTTATGTATCATGTCATGAAACAGAGTAGTCATGGCCCTTTGATAGGTCGCCCCGGCGTTCTTCAAACCGAACGGCATTACCTTGTAACAAAAGGTACCCCATGGGGTAATGAATGAAGTTTTCTCCATGTCTTTCGGCACCATTTTGATTTGATTATAGTCCGAGAATCCATCCATGAAGGAGAAAACTTTGAACTTTGTTGTACTGTCTACCAGCATGTCAATGTGTGGTAAAGGAAAGTCGTCCTTTGGACTAGCCTTGTTTAGGTCTCTGTAGTCAACACACATTCTGACCTTTCCGTCCTTTTTGGGAACGGGTACGGTATTGGCTAACCATTGAGGATATTCTGATGTGGCGAGGAAACCTGCGTCAATATGTTTATGTACCTCCTCTTTGATTTTGATGGCCATGTTCGGGTGAGTGCGTCTCAACCTTTGCTTTACTGGCGAACATTCCGATCTTAACGGTAAGTGATGTTCCACGATGCTGGTATCCAACCCTGGCATATCCTGATAGGACCAAGCGAATACATCGGGAAATTCTTTGAGAAGCTTTATCAAACCCTCTCTGGCAGTTGGACTGAGCAGTGCCCCAACCCTGATTTCGTTTCTCTCTTGCTCTGAACCCAAGTTTACCGTTTCCAACGGCTCTTTGTGAGGTTCAATGGACCTTTCCTCTTGTCTGAGTAGTCGAGAGATCTCTTCTGGAATTTTGTCGTCATTTTCTTCTTCAGCCTCGAATACCGGGAACTCAAAGTTGGGAGAAGGCATCGGATTATATGTTTCAACGGGGTTTAAAACAAGCAATCTGCATAACGTGATGATTCGTGTTTAGAAGAGATAGAGAAAATGCAAAAGTGTGTGCAGTGTTTTATTTTACTGCTTGTTTTTATTATTGATTTGTTTTTTAGGATTACCATTTTCTGAGAAAAAGCAAAAAGAGAAAACAGCAATTGATGCGGAAATTACAGAACGACGTTATTTTATTAATGAACAAGTCGATCCTTGAAACTACAGCCCTATAAAACAAAACTCTGTCGCTTCGAGCAAAGCGAAGAGGGAAATTTACAGAAAGCGAGCCCTATCAAAACATCCGTTTCACCTGGGCAGGGTGAAAGGTTAAAGATGGCAATTACTTTGATTGATGAACGACCTTTGGAACCTCGACAACAACCCATTGGCGGCAAACTCCTCGATGAATCACAAAGTCTGGCACCTTCCTTGATTTGTCTTCAGAAATAACGCTGATTTCTGGTGGAGCAGGATCATTGGAATCTGTCTCCCAAGCAGAGTTGTCATAGGAGGATTCCTCAGTTGTATTTTGCATAGCCTTTGTGCCCTCAGCTGTATCTCCCCATCCAGTAGGCTAGATATCTTCGAGCTTGATACGAGAGCTTTCGGGAGCGGTGTACTTGACCATATAGTCGTATTTTCCACTCGGTTGTCCCAAGGTGTCCCACACTTCTTTCGAACTGGAGGAGTCATCTCTCTCGATGACGTTGACCACGGGAAAAGCATAGTTGATGAATTCAAGTCCTGTAAACGTTGCGAATTCATCTTTATGTTGAGTAATTTTTGAATGACCTGAGTGTTGATCCCATGACATGGTGGGGACACAGGTATTCTGTTCAATGATGCTCAGCTGAGTTTCATTACTTGGCTGACTTTTTGGCCCCAAGTTTCCTGGGTAAGGCTGCCACATTCGCAGGCCATCCATCGGGCCATAGTAATTGTGGTCAAAGTTGTCTTTCATCAGAGTGTCTTCCTCTAATGAGTTTGGCGGAGCACGGCATCCTTCTGGATCACAATCTCCATATATCATTTCAACATCTGGCCGTGGTATAAATCTTGGACTCTGTGCGGGATAGCAAAATGGCGTAGGCACCTCTTCCTGAGACATATAACCATCTTCATTAAGATAGGACTTCCATTCTTCATCTGTGTCAGAGGGATCTTCCTCATTGATAGCATGTACTGCTTGAGACACTGGGTGAAGGAAACCTCCACTGTGGAAGAAGTTTTGAAGGGGATGAAGACTTTCATCGTTGGCAGCTGTCTGGGTATAGGTTGCAGAAAAACCAAGACCTTTCTTTGTTTTATTATCAATAGGAATGACAAGATGTCCCCATCTGGTTGTATCGTACTCTCGACCGCTTTGATAGCATCTTTGTATGAGGAAATCGAAGTTCCTCCTCCAGATTGTTTGTCCTTGAGTAACGAAAGCGTTTGGAACTGGGTTCCGATTATCCCTTCTGGTTCCACATAAGTGGATGAAGATATACTGCTGACGAGCAAGGCCTGTTCCCCACAGACTGTGATCAGTTGATCATTCTTGACGAACTTTAGCTTTTGGTGGAGGGTTGAAGTGACCGCTCCAGCCTGATGTATCCAAGGTCTTCCTAATAAACAACTGTATGTTGCCCGAATGTCCATGACCTAGAAAGTAACTTGGAAAGTGTGAAGACCAATAGTTATGGGAAGGTCAACTTCGCCGATAACCTTTTTTCTCGATCCGTCAAACGCTTTGACGACAACCTCGCTGATTCTCATCGGAGGGCCCTTAAATGATAATTGCATCAAAGTGGACTTCGACATAACATTCAGGGCTGACCCTGTGTCTACCAGTACGCTGGCTAAAGCATCGTCCTGGCAGTTAACTGTAATGTTGAGCGCCATGTTATGACGGCGACCCTCTTCGGGTAATTCCTCATCACTAAATCCCAAATTATTGCAGGAAGTGATGTTAGAGACAATGCTATCAAACTGTCTGATTGTTACATCTTGTTCTACAAAGGCTTGCTCCAAGACTTTCTGTAGAGCCTCCCTATGCGCTTCTGAACTGAGTAACAGTGATAATACCGAGATCTTTGAAGGAGTTTGTAACAGTTGATCAACAATGTTGTATTCACTCCTTTGGATGAGCTTCAGCATCTCATCATTATTTTTCGAAAGGTCGGGATTACTGGATTGACCGACTGGTGGATCAGGAGTTTCTGTCTAAAGTTCCTTTTCCTTGTTAAGTTCCCCAACTCCTCGGTTGAAGATTCTACCGCTCCGTGTTACACAACTGATGTCTGCAATATTCACGACGGAGGGTAATGGAATTTCCTTTTCATTTTCAACTATCGTTGCACCGTATTTGTAAGGGATAACCTTAGCTGATTCATACGGTAGTGGTCCCGGTAGATAGATAACTACAGGGGCCTTCTGATTTTTCTGACCATCATAATTAATCTCGATCCGTTCCCGGTTGGGAACTTTAGATTTGTCAAGTAGAGGGATAATGGTAAAAACATCCCTGGTCCTGTGATGACTAGAGATCGTGACAACATCCTCAACTTGCTCGGCAAGGTAGTTCGGCGTCCAGTGGATGGGTCCAGAACCTGGATATGGACGAATTTCTCCACGATCTACCTGACTCTGAAGAGTTGCTCTCACAAGGTAACACCCTTGGTTACTTTTCGAACAGACGCTACAACGATCATAATTGTGTAGTGGCACCTGGCCACGCCCACTTTGAATACAATGTAACCTCACTAGGTTAGCTTCCACTGATCGGACATCCTGACTCTGACGTCGAGTAGGGTTCCTGTTACTGATACTAATTTGCTGAGTATCTTCATCCATATAAATTGGCATCCACCAGTGATTTAACAAGTGCTGAAGTGCCTCCTGGACAAGGGTACAACCTCGATCGTTTTTGCAACCTGCCTTACAGCTTTGGTAATCATGTGATATTAAGAATTCGAGTCGGACCTGCTCAGCATGTAACTCTACCAGGTTGGTATTCATCACGCGAATATCGAAGATCTGAACCATGTTGATTTGATAGGAATTCCTATCATGGTAGTCTTGGATCCATCCAAGATCCATCTGACGCTGGAGGGCCTCCTGTATGAAAGAGCATCCCTGTTTGTTTACCGAGCAAGTCAGACAGGAACTGTAATCGTGCCGCTGCAGATTATGATACTGGCTTTGCCTTGAGTGCATCGCCACCAAGTTGACATTCATTGCACGGATATCGTGGTTCTGAATGACGTTGGAATTCGTGTAGACCATGTTAACTCCATGAACTCGGTGCTCTTGGATCCATCCGAGATCCATCTGTTCCTGTAAAGCTGCTTGCACCATAGAACATCCTTGATTACTTTTAGAGCAGACATCACACTGATGATAGTTATGAGGTGGCACATGGCCATATCTACTCTGTCTACAATGCATCTTGACCAGATTGGTTTTCAACAAGAGTACATCATGAATTTGATAGACATTGTTAGTCTCTTTCTCAATCAGATTGACTGCAACCTTCTCATGTTGAGGCAGCGGATTCGTGAGAACATTAGGATTCGTATCCTTGAAGGATAAGACCCCGCTCCTAACAAGTTTTTGCACGTCGGACTTGAAATTGAGACAAGTCTCTATGTTATGCCCCGATCCTCCTTGATGATAAGGGCAAGTTTGATCCACCTTAAACCAAAAAGGCGGATTTTCGGTACTGTAAGAGGAGATTTAGTCTGAATGTGCCCCTTAGCCAGTAGTAATGGAAACAGCTCTGCGTACGACACGGGTATAGGATCAAATCCTGGTGGCCGTGTTGTACGGTTGTTGTTGTATGGAGGATGAGCCTGCTAAAGAGGCTGTTGTGTCCTTTGCTGATCAGGTTGGCTCTACGCAACCTGAGGTTGATACGTAGGAATAGACGCAGGGTTGATAGCAGGAGTCACAGCTGCTACCGGTTAATAACGACGCCTTTTCTTTCCGAGAGAGATATTCCCAATATCTTGCTCTTTTTTCTTAGGGAGAGCACTACCGTATTTTTTAGTACCGCTCGTCGATCCAGTGTCTTTTACCAAATGTCCTTCTCGAACGGCTTCCTCAAGACGTACGCCCATGCCCACCATCTCGGTGAAATCACTGGGTGCACTGGCAACCATTCGGTCATAGTAAAATGAGCTTAAGGTCTTTAAGAAGATCTTTGTCATCTCTTTTTCCTCAAGAGGTGGACAAATTTGAGCGGCAATTTCACGCCACCTTTGAGCATACTCCTTAAAGGTTTCCTTGCCCTTTTGCGACATCGATCTGAGTTGATCTCTGTCGGGTGCCATGTCCAAATTGTATTTGTATTGTTGGGCGAAGGCAGTGCCAAGATCTCTGAATGTACTGATCGTAGCACGGTTTAAACCCATGTACCATTTTAATGCGGCACCGGTTAAACTATCCTGGAAGTAGTGAATCAGTAGGTCCTGATTCTCCGTCTGAGCTGACATCCGCCGAGCGTACATCACCAGATGGCTTTGAGGGCAAGAGTTACCCTTGTATTTTTCAAAGTTGGGCACTTGGAACTTGCGCGGGACTTTCACATTGGGGACCAAGCAGAGGTCTGCGGCGTCCTTTCCAAATAGATCCTGACTGCGAATGGCTTACATCTCCTTCTGCATTTCCAGGAACTGCTCCTGGAATTCATCCATTCTATCGAACAAAGTTTCCTTTTTAACAGCAGGTATCTGTGGAATCTGTCCTTCTGGGACAGTGTGCACCATAGGGGGTGGTACTGTGACTATGGTAGTGAGTTTTGGCGTCTCTCGAAGTTTGTAACCTTCAGGAGTCTTCAGTATGCCTCTGGCATCTTCGCTTTCTCGAAGTTTGTAACCTTCAGGCCCAGCGGCTTCTGTTGTGATTCCCTGATCTTCAGTGATCGGCGGAACATATCCTTTCGGGATATAGTTAACAGGCATGCCCCAAGGACGATCTTTCGGTATTTGATACCTAGGATCATACTTCTCCACGATGGGCGTTGAGGTGATCTCTGAGATCACAGTTCGTTGTAGCTGAGCTTCTGCCATGGCTTGCATGTCGTTACGAAGCTTTCTCATATCCTCTCTCAGAGCGTCGATCTCTTCCTTTAACTCTCTGTTTTCTTCCTCAAGATCATCCATCTTTTTCTGACGATTGGCCCGAGTATTATACGAATGAGACAATTTGACTCTAGAACCGAGACACAAATGTGAGATTCGTAGATAAGAAGAATACGTGATGTGAGAATGATGAATGCAATGATTATATTAATTGTTTATGGTTTAATAAAAATAAACTTCGACAATTAGATTGCAAATATCAAACAGTGGGGAAACCCCTTTTTATTGAATTCAAAGGATTACAGAAATGGAAATACAGTAGATTACAAGGTGCAGAAACAGAAACCTAAGCTAATGGGTCCCGAGTCCTCTCTGAAGAGAAATCGGGTGCTGATTCTGGTATCTTCCTTTTCTTTGACCAGGGCTCTTGGGTCGTTGTCGGGTTGTCATTCCTTTGTCAGGTGAAAGGAGTGAGCAAATCCCTTTGGTCATCTTGATTCTCTACAGCATGTTGCTCCAAAATTTCAATCAGAGCATCTTTTTATTTCAGTAATTGTTGTATTCTGATGCACTCTACGTTGAGGGTGCGGTACTTATTCTTCCAAGACCTTCTCTCCTTTTGAACTTTGTTGAGAGTAACCTGAAGCTTTTCAGTTTCCGTCATGAAATACATGACAGATTCCTTCGGCGGAAGAATTCCGTAACGAGGATAAGGCATCTTTAGCTTGAGAGCTCTAGTTTGTACCCAATGGAGATAAGGCTCCACCGAGACACAGTCTGGTTTTCCTAGAGACTCTCGTCCTTTCTTATGAACATGTTTCCAAGCATGCACTATTTCCATCTTTAGTGCTCTGTCGTTTTCTCCTTCTTTGAAGAAAAGACCTTCCAGATGAACACCCCGTGGGACGTGTCTCATCGGGTATCCAAATTGACGAAGAACCAATACCGGATGGTAGTTGATTCCTCCTTTAGTTCCTATGAGGGGTACGTTGGGGAAGTTTCCACAACGATCAATGATTCTGATTCCATCATAGATCCTATTACACTAATCTATATCAGAGTTGGTAAGAGACATGATCTTCTGCGACCAACGTAAGGCACTCTTGCAATCCCAAAAAGCAGCAGACTTGGGCAAGTGAGAGATAAACCATTTGTAAAGCAGAGGTACACAGCATGTGATCTCCCCTCCGCTGTACAAATTTCCCAAGTGTACAGAATGATACGCATCTGCGAGCAAAGTTGGCACAGGGTTTCCAATGAGAAAAACCTTAATGGAGTTAATATCAATGAAGTTATTGATGTTGGAAAACAAAAATAACCCGTAGGTGAGCAAGACAAATATACTTTCAAAAGCAGTCATGTTTCCTATACTGGCAAAATATAGGGCTTTCTTCGTCAAGAACTGGGCTGGCAAACCTTGGATGTCATCCTTAGTGGTCATGTGAGTCCTGACCTCAGACTCGTCCAAATGAATTGCTCTTGCAATGGTCTGATTCTTTGGAATTTCTTCCAGTCCAAAAAATGGAGCTCGATCAGTGATATGTAGATCAATCAGGTGAGAATACTCCTCCAGCATTGGTGCTAACTGGTAATTCGAGAATGTAAAGCAGTGATAAACCGGATCATAGAATTGAACGAACGCGTCCATGATTCCCTCAATCACATGGACTCTTAACAGTGATAGCAAACCTCCGTGCTTGGCTCTGAAAGCCTCAGGGTTAGTGATCATCCTTGCTAACCTTCTTAAATCCTCTAGCTTTGGAACCTTGAAGGTATACCTATGGGTTCTCTTTCTACTGAAATCCATTAGCGCAATCCTTTTCTCTCTGATATTTGCAACCATAGTCTTAGTTTAATTTGAAAAACAGAGAGACTAGAAGAGAAATTTTTTGAATGTCTTAATGTTTTTTAAATGAATGCATGAATGCAGCACACAAAAACATAGAAAAAACATGGGGTCAAAGGGTCGTTGTCATGAAGTCAAGGCTCTACCCATCCCCAAAGGTTTATACTAGGGTGATTTTTGTACCTGTACTCATTATCATCAGCTCCTCCCAGGAAAGCAAAACAACAAGCGGATCGCCAACGAGTTGTAGAGCAATCTTAGAGTAAGTTCCATTCACCGAGAATAAATCACTAGCCTCAAATGAGGGTAGTATCACGTAATAACTATTCCCGATAGTTTCCGAACTACAAAAGGGTTTGGCTCCTCAGACTTAATAATCGGCCCATTGTCTAGGTGAGAGAATGGGTTGCATTGGTCAGCCTCCACTGAGGTTGATGGTCGACCCCATCGCCATCACTTATCTTAAGTGTATACTCAATCTTTCCACATGCGGCATCACACGCATTCCCATTAGCAGAAAAATAAACACGTATAACAATTAGGAAAAGCAGTATATATATTTGTCCTAAACATCCTAGACCATTAAAGCTATGAATCCTAAGTTCCTGACAGAAATGGGTTCCCCGGCGTAAGCCCTAATCTGTGGTATTCACACAAGTGAAGAAAAAGGAAATCAGAATTTGGCCCCACGGCGGGCGCCATTTTTCTGTAGCGAGCGATTTTGGAACGCGGTTCTTAAGCGCTGGTCGCTCTCTGCGGTTGAGCTGACTACAGGTCGATTCATTTTATATCCTATTAAAGCTGATGAAGGAAGGGAAATAGATGTCTCCAATTAACCCTGCTTTGCATACTGAGTTTAAACAGCGGTCTGTTAGGTTACGAATGCTATCAATATGGGGGGGGGGGGGCCTTTGTACTGGTTATTTGTATTTTCGCTAATACGGTTTTCTTTTTCTCTTTCTAGGACTTTATAGCGGGGAACAAGGATTAGGATGTTAGGACTGATGCTTTTGATAGATACATGAGAGTATGGGATTTTGGGTTTTTGTTTAGTGTGTTCGCTAAGATTTTTCTTTCAATCTTATGCCTACGTATTCCCGTTTACCGAAACAGGGAAATCAGAGCGTTCGTAGTTCCTCCTATTCTATGGGAGGAAATGGTTGTTTTTGGTGTCTTGTTCAAAGCCCAAGACGTGAAGCTGAAGGTCCTGACTTTAGAGATAATTTGTCATCTCTAAAGAGGGGTTTGTCTGTTACGACTGTTTATAAAGGAGAATTACTTTAACCGGGATTTGTGAATCCGGTAATGCCATAATTTCCTTTATAGGGGATTTTTAACCTGAAGAAGAAGACTTTAACTCAGTGTAGAGCAATGTTATCTTTCCTTAGGAATTTCTCATGCTAAAAGAGGGACATTGGCATGGATGTAGATGATCCAGAGGCTTGCCGCTTACAGCAATTAGATGAAGGGGAAAGAGTTGTTGATGTTTGTGTACTGTGAACGAGGCACAACTTTGATGCTAAAAGGTTAATTGGATTAACCAGTGGTTTTCTTATATAAAGCCTAAGAGGAGGCTAATATGTGTCTCGTACAAAGCCCGAGAGAGAGAGGCTGAAAGTTTTTGACTCGACGATGGAGTCTTTTTGTATCTCGTATAAAGCTCGAAAGAGAGGCTATTTGACTCAACAAGAGATTTTTTTGTATCTCGTACAAAGCCCGAGATGGAGGCTAAAATTTGTTTGTTTGGCTCTGTAAGAGCCTTTTTGTATCTCGTATAAAGCCTGAGATGGAGGCAAAAGGGGTGATTGACTCAACGAGGGAGTCTCTTATGTGTCTCGTACAAAGCCCGAGAGAGAGGCTAAACATTGTTTAACTCCGCTGGGGAGAATCATTGTACAAAGCCCAAGAGAGAGGCTATCTTCACTAGAGAAGGATCATTATACAGAGCCTAAGAGGAGGCTATGGTAACTGTTTCAGTTGAGTGACAGGTCCAAGATGCTGATTTTGAAAAGAAAATCAGTTCTTATATGAATGATGATCCGGGTTATTCCTGTTCTTTAAGGAAGTGGGAAATCCGAAGGGTATTGAGACTGTCTGAGTCTATGGGTTTTCTTCTTATTTAACGAAGGGGTCACTTGAGAATATCTTTGAGACTCAAGGATATTTGACTGTCCATGTCTAGAGTTTCATCTTTTGTACTATGCTTTGAGAAACAGTAGTAGACTCTTTGAAAGGACTGCTCTATGCAGATGATTAAGTTTTGTTCCTATACCTCTAGGAGATCATCGGGACAATTTGTACGAAGCCCAAGAGAAGGCTGGAAACTTTTAAGAAGCCGGGAGGCCCTTGTACGAAGCCCAAGAGGAGGCTATCATTCCCGGAGGAAGAGATCATTATACGAAGCCTAAGAGGAGGCTGTGAATACTTCTAAGAAGCCGTAGGGTCCTTGTACTAAGCCCAAGAGGAGGCGGGGTTACTTTTAGGAAGCCTGTGGGTCCTTGTACGATGCCCAAGAGGAGGCCGATTGCTTTTAAGAAGCCGATGGGTCCCCAAACCCCGAGAAATTCAAGGCAAGCTATTCACAAGGAATATATCAAGTCAGGAAAGTTCGAGAATTTGGAAGAAACTCAAGAGATGCCATTCACGGAGAAAAGATCATCTCTGGGGAGTAGAGCTTCTTGACAAGTGCTTTTAAGAAGCCTGTGGGTCCCCAAACCCCGAGAAGTTCAAGACATGCCATTCACCGAGAATAAATCAAGCCAGGAAAGTTCGAGAATTTGGAAGAAACTCAAGAGATGCCATTCACGGAGAAAAGATCATCTCTGGGGAATAGAATTTCTTGACAACTTCTATGAGTGACAGTCTATGAAAGGGTTCACAGAGAATGCTGCCTTTCATGTCTCCATATTATTTAACCCCAAGAGGAGGGAAGACTGTGTCTGATAATCCTATGGGGATCTAGTTTAGACTATTTCTAAGAGTGATCAACGGGCTTAATGCTAGACGTAGTTGTCGGGGAAACTCTAAATATCTATACTATTATTACACAGTTGATATGAGTTTATGAAAGAAGACTTACAGTGAAACAGCCCCACAATACAGTTATATGTATATGAAAGCGGTAAATGAAAGCGATAACCACTTACTCGGTTGTAGAGCTTCCATGCTGTTTGGTTAGTTGTTCAACAAAGAAAGATTGAAAACAACCGTATATTTCAAAATCAAAGGAGAAAGTGCTTTGAAAAAGAAAGATTTGGGGCTTACAGCTCAAGGAGAGGCCCAGGGTTTTATCAGTGAGCGCACTGTTTGAATTTGTACAGAGGGACTTATACAAGTGACTGAGGCCCGAAATGTTTTCTGTACAAGGGTGTTGGGTCTTACACTCTAATAGAGGCCCAAAAGGTTTAAAGAAAAAGAGTGGGGCATATAACACGAGGGTAGGCCCAGATGATTTTTCGTTTAAAATGGCGATCGCGCCGAGGATTTCTTTTAACGCGAAGGGACTTATACAATATCTGAGGCCCAAAAGGTTTTTGGTTAAAAGGGGGTTGGGTCTTACACTCTATTAGAGGCCCAAAAATTTTGAATGGGTCTTATAGCTCGAGGAGAGGCCCAGGGTTATTTTTCAAAAGGCGACGATCGCGCCGTTTGTTTTTTACGGTATCAGGACTTATACAATACACTGAGGCCCAAAAATGGTTTGGTCAAAAAAAGGATTGGGTTTTACACTCTATTCGAGGCCCAAAGTGTTTTGAAAATGATTTATGATGTTTGAATTAATCCAAAAACCCTAATTTGTTTTCAAAAATGTATTTAATTGAATAAAAAATCAATTAAAATGATCAAAATTGTTTAACATATGAAAAACAAATTGTGATCTTGGATTAATGCTTCAAAAATTAAGTATTGACCTACAAAATAATTAGAAAGCATTAAAAGTTGCAAAATCAATGTGGAAAAAATATTTAAAATGTCAAAAACAATTAAAATATTAATTCTTTGCAAAAATATCAATTATATGAAATAAATAATATTTTTGGGATTTTCTGATAAAATAAAATATTTTAACATTTTTGTGAATTATTAAAAAAAGAATCAACTCAAAATCATTAAAACTCAGAGAGAAATTAATTTTTGAATCAATTAAACAAAAATCACAAAATTCAAATATTCAAATTTCTGAAAATGGCGCCAAGAACACACCAAGAACACGCGCGTGTTCTGAGTTTCCCAGATTTGCGTTTTCCATCCAATCTCACTGAATACTTAACCATATCATGCAATCCACATACCAATCAACTCGTTTCAACCTCACGATCATGTCTATACCACTTAATTTCATTTAAATTAAACATAAAACATGAAATCACGAAGAAACCTCAAGAACCCTAATTTCTGCATGAAGGCTAGGATTTTTGATACACGATTCAAACAAAGCATTTAATTAAGGGAAAACATTCCATGCATGATTATGAACATATGGCCAAATTATTGTGCAGCAAAAATTGCATGGATCATAGAGTTAGAAGAGCTCATGCTTACCACTTGCAGCTGGTGATCGTGATTTGTGTAGGAGGTGTTACAGTTGTGTTGTGATGATCTGAACAGCTTCCTTAGGTGCTATGGAGTGTGTTTGAATGCTTGGACTTGATGGAAATTGGCTGGATCACTTCATGGCATCTCAACTGCACTTTGGTTAAAACCTTGAGCAATTGACTGGTGATTCTGAGAAATCAATGTTCCAGTTGTTGTTTAAGTGTTTGATCAGCTCATATGTGATGTATATGAGGTGTGTGAGTGATTGGTTTGAGTGGAATTGCCCTCTAGCTCAAAACCTGATAGTTACCTTGCTAAGAAAGGCATTTTTGCCAAGAGAAAGAGATTTTGAGAAAGGCAAGTGTTGTAGGCCTTTGGTGTACTTAAACTGAACACAATTGAGCTCTATTTATAGTAGAGCAAGTTTGTTTTGCAAGGAATAGTGAATGGCAACTGCTAAGTAGGTTTGGCCAATGTTGTCCAATGGAAATCCAAGTCTCCTCTAGCCATTGACTAGAGGTTAAGGCACAGAGCTTTGGTTCCCTTGGTCTTGGATAAGTCTTGACTGATTTCAGATGAGAATGGCTCAGTCCATGCCACCTTGATGCTTCCATTGAATGCTTCAATCCAAATTTGGAGTCTTGTCCCTATTTTGGCCATTCTAGGTTCAATATGTTATTTCTTGTTCCATGGACTTTGGAGGCTTGGCTCAGTGATTGTCCCATTTAGATTCAATTCTCAGATGTGTCCAAGTGGATAGGAGCATTTGAATTTGGCTGATTTTGGCAAATCGAGCAAAATTGCAAATTCTGCCTTGCCTTTGACAGATTTCAACAAGGCAACTTGCCAATGTCATATCTCATGGTGTAAGTTGAATTTGGTAATGTTCTTGACCATTTTGGAAAGCCCTTACATGATACAACAACTGTTTGAACATGTTTGGTTTTGATCTCTTTTGGATCCAAGTGAAAAATCCCCCTACATTTGGCAAAAAGTAAGGCAAAATCTGACTTAGTGAAATTTTCACTAAGTGTTGGAACAAAGTGTTTTCTCTTGATTTTGATCACTCCATAACTCAAAATCCATGAGGAATTTGGACATAGGTCAGTATGAAGCTTTTGTAGAGGGAAATGAGATCTACAAATCAAGCTTTGAATGGGGCACAATGGCCTTGTGGTTTAGGAGTTATGGTCCTCCAAAGTTGGTACATTAGTGGCGCTTTTTCATGACTTAGAAAAATTTCTAAGTTGGCTTAATTGCAACTATGGTCCCCCTATTTTGTGTTTTTTTGGGTTTTGATCCCCCCATTTTGTTTTTAAGCAGTTTTAGTCCCCCTATTATCATTTTTTCTCGGTTTTGGTCCCCCACCCCCAATTTTAACGCTGACTGTTCATGAACAGTGCATGGTCCGTACATGAATGGTGAATGTCCGTACATGAACAGTGCATGAACAGTTGGATCAAAATTGGAGAGGGGACTAAAATTAAACTCAAAACTTAAAAAGGGGACCAAAATCGTGGTTTTTAAAATGGGGGGATCAAAACCCAAAAAAACACAAAATAGGGGGACCATAGTTGCAATTAAGCCTTCTAGGTTTTATGGTTACCCCTTTTACAAGTTATCCAACTTTTCTTGATTTTTCTTGATGAATGATGATTCAAATCATACATTAACATCATTTTAGGGTTAAAAATCCATTTTGGTGAAAAATCTCAAAAAGTCAAAGTTGACTTTTGTGCACAGTTGACTTTTTATTAGATGAATTCCAAACTGTGCAATTCTTCGGGAAATCATGTCCTTGACCTAAATCAAACTTGATAGACATGTTCCATGGGTGTCATAGGGTATATTGAATCATGTCTTAGGGCTTGGGAGCATGTCCTGGTCAAAAGTCAAAGTTATAGTTGACTTTTCCCTTAAAACCCTAATTGTGGTGCAGATGAAATTGAGACTTGTTGCTCAAGCTTCTTGGATTAATCCATTGTTCCAAGTGGATCAATATAGTTCATCAGAGACCCTCAAACCCTCTCTTGAGGTCTTGGCTCATGGTTTGTCCCAAAAGTCAACTTAGGGGTGAATTAGGTCAAGAAACCCTAATTCCTGATTTTTGATGAATGCATCCCCTGAGGTCCCATGAAGTATATTAAGTTATGTTTTGGATCATTGGCTTGTGCCCAGATGAAAATTTTCCATCTGGAGGCCCTGGTCGACCAAAACCCTAATTTGGTGACACTGTCGATCTTGAGACTTAATCCACCTAGAAGGGAGCAGCCTTGTGCTTAATCCTTGAAGTGGGAGTCCTTTTGATCCATTGTGGATGTTTGAGAGGTTTAGACAAGTTGAAGATCATGTCATTCCTTGATTGATCCTTTGTCTAAGGCTCTGAGATGGCTTGAAACCCTAATTTTGATTGTAGTGGATGCTCACCCATCTTTGGGGAGACTGATGAAGTATGATGGTTCATCCATATTGTGATGATGATTTTTCACAATGATGGGAAATCTAAGTGGTCAAAATTTGGGGTATGACACATTTATTTATCCATTATCCATTTTTATGTCCATATCTATTTTTCAATTACCCAATTCCATTATCCAATTTCCTTATTTAGATATCCATTTTTTTATCCATATTTTTATCCATTTCAAAACCATTTTTTACCAATATTCATTATCCATTTTTTTTTTACTATTCAATATCCAATCCATAAAATTTTAATCCAAAACCACTTTTCATGTCAAATTTAAGCCCAATATCCATTACAATTTCTATGAACTACTTATCCATTCACATTTCCAATTTATACAAAATTCGTTTACATGTGTATTCCTAAATTATTTTTTTTATTGCCCAATACCATTTTCTATTTCAAATTATAAGGCATTCACCAAAATTCATTTTTATTTTATTCTTTATAAAGCCCATTCTTAATAAAGGTTACAAAAATTCTTCAGCCCACTACCAAGTCTTATTACAACAGAAAAATTGCAAAAAAAAAAAGAGAGGAAGGAAAGCTTATGCGTTTGCATCCAAATTCAAATATAGTTTGCTACACCATAACACTCCAAAGCCACTGCACACCCTGGCCACATCCAGACCCTGCTACAACCATATTGCTGCCATGAAAGTAACTTCACACAACCAATAGCTGCAGACCTGCATTTTGATAGCTACATATCATCAACTACAGGACATATTTTTGGGATTGAGAAACTTAATAAACAAGTTTAGATTGAATTAAAAGGGGGAGAAGAAAAATTTCAAAACAATAAGAAAAACTCACCTTAACCCCTCTCTCCATCCGATGTGTCCCTCAAAACATCATATGCACACCCAAAAAATCCATAAACCACCACACCCTGTTACTTACAAAACAAAAACACAACCTTCTTCTCACTTTCACTTCCTCCAACAAGCGTGACTACCGCCGCTCTAACTCCCTCTCACTGCAAATAAATTCACTTCATCCTCTTTCTTCTATTCTACCATCACTATTATTAACCTTCCAATCATCATTCCATAACAATATCATCAACATTAAACGAACCTTTTCTTCAAACCCACCATCTTTATCTTTTTCTTACAAATCAACGACAACCTTCATACACCACCTTCTTCACTTCAACCACTAATCCCCAAATCAACAACTCAAAACCCAATCCCAAATCGATTTCAGAAATCAGAAAACAGAGATGATTGAGAAGTGAGAGACGAAGAGTGAAACGTATCAAAGAGAAACGAACCTTTCAAATCTGAACCGCGAGTGAACGAACCGAAGCGAAATCCGGAGCATAGCGAGCGAAACCCAAATCACGATTTAGGAGGGAGATTAAAGAAGAGAGGGTAGGACGTGATTCACCATGCTGTGGTCCTTGTTCGTTTGGTTATGACCTTGATTCATCCATTCCAATGCTTTGACCATATCATCAATTTATCGTTTTTTTTTTGTTGTTCAGTTTACCATTGTTCCATTTTGAGTTTTAAAGAGTTTAAGTGATGCTGACCCAGCAACTCACCTCTTTTGTTGTGTGGCCGATTGGAGTTCATGGGCCCAGCAGCCCGTGTTTTGGTTCCTAGCGCACCACCCTGCTTTTCACGCCACCCATTTTGCTTTATTGGATGATGGGCTTTGATTTAGGCCCAAATGATTCCACCTATTTTCACTCCCTTTCTCATTTCAAACCCCCTTCCCTTATTTTGCTTTTTAATTAAATTTATTTTTGCTTCAAAATATTTTCCAAGTATTTTAGTTTTAAATTGCTAGTCCTTATTCTAGTTTAATTAATTCCACTTTCGATTTTCGATTTTATTAGGGGCCAATGATATAAAAACATCTTGATATTGGGTGATTCTTTAAAATCGGTACCAAATCTTGATTTATATGAGGCCTACCTATTTATTTATTTTTATTTATTCACTATTTTTTATTTATTTTGGGTCGATGAAAACCAAATATCGATCGATTTATCGATTTCTCGATTAAATCTCGATAAAGGTGAGACCTTTACTCTTTGTATTCACCTTTTCGATTTCATTTCATTTTTATTTTATTTTGGGTCAATGAAAACTAAACATCGATCGATTTATCGATTTCTCGATTAAATCTCGATAAAGGTGAGACCTTTATGCTTTGTACTCATATTTTCAATTTAATTTCTTAATTTGTCACTTTATATTTCATTTATTTTCACTTTTGGTCAATGAAAGTCAAAAGTCGTTGATTATCGATTTCCCGATTAAATCCGATTAAGACGAGACCAACTTTCTTTTTTATGTCAATATTATATCTTGTCATTTTATCTTGATTATTATCTTGTTCATATTCATATTATTCATATTGTTCATATCATATTCACACTTATCCATATTTATATTTATCTAACCATTTCATTTGTATTTACTCTTAATCAAAACAATCTAACAAATATCGAAACCCTAAAAACAATAAATTGATGGACTGTTGATTATGATCATCCACTTGCTCGACGCTTGCTCAAGGTTTAGTTTAGGACACTTTGCACACACACGGCTTTCTCTTGGGCTACCTTACAATGAGACCCTTTATTTCATGTCAACACTTGTATTTTACATGTACCCCTCTCCCATTCCAATGTACGCATTTACTATTGCTTTGATTGTGGTTTGTTTACTAGGAGCACCCCTAGGGACTAGCATAGGCAACCCATTTTCAAACTAATTCTCGATTCTCGTCGAGCCATTTTCAAACAAGCCTCTTTTCAACCAAACCCTCGATTCGTCGTCGAGCCCATTTTCAAATCAACCTCTAACCAAATCATTTTTCAAATAAAACTCTTTTCGCAAATAAACCCTTGATCCAACGTCAAGCGGATTTTCATAATCAAACTCCAAAAACAATTAACGATTATCGTAACTCTTTAAGGTGAAAAATGGGGGTTCAAGTCTTTGATCCTCCTTCGATTGTTTGGGTGCGAGTTCTCTTACTCGTGTGTGAGCAATTGACGCCTCTTCTTTTAATAAATCAAATCCTTTTCAAAATAATCAAATGCATACAATAAACCCTTGATCCCACGTCAAGCGAACTTTCACAATCAAATCTCAAAACGACTAACAATTATCGAAACATTTTTCAAGGTGAAAAATGGGAGTTCAAGTCTTTGATCTTTCTTCGATTGTTTGGGTGCGAGTTCTCTTACTCGTGTGTGACCAATTGGCACCTCTTTTAAAAATCAACCAACACTCCCTTTGTTTCGTGGGCGTACCACGAACTACGACTGCTCTGATTCTTTATTCTCGTCCGAGTAAAGATACGTAGGCACAAGATTGCGATGATCTTGGCGAGCACACTTTTTCTTTTTCCCCCGTTTGCCTCCACACTTTTTCTTTTTTCCCGTTTCCACACTACCATCTTTTTCCGTCAAACCCCGTAGTCGAACTACGATTGCTCTGATTTCTCATTCTCATCCGAATGAGCATACGTAGGCCCGAGATCGCGATGATCTTGCCGAGCACCCTATCCTAAAACCACCCATTTCCCCTTAGTATCTTTTCCTTTTATCTTTACCTTTCCGCATTAACCATAAAGAAGAAAATAGACGAACTTAGCTAACGAGTATCGCGATTTGAATCAAGATGTTCCCGTTGAGTACAACGGACGTGAGGGGGTGTGCGTACCTTCCCCTCACGTAACCGACTCCCGAACCCAGAATGTGGTTGCGACGACCATGTTCTTATCCACTCCTTAAAGGTTTTCTCGATATTTTCCTTTCCCTATTTTTGGGATAAATAAAGTTTAGTGGCGACTCTGTCGAACCATTTTCCGCGCCTTTCGCGCGAGGGTCGTGTCTTCGATTAAGCTATTTTTTCGAGGTGCGACACCATCCTTTTTGTATATACAACAATTTGGGCCTTAGACATTGTATAAGTCCCTCCGTGGTTTTCAAAATAACGACGTGATCGTCGCCTTTTCGAAAGAGATCATCTGGGCCTCTCCTTGAGTACAAGCCTCAAACTTCCTTTTAAAACAACTTTATTTTTTGATTTAGATTCAAATTCAAAGTGTTATCAAAACTTTCTTCAATTTCTTGAATAACTAACCATACAACTATGTTTATAATGCTGGAAGCTTGCTCACCTGTAAGTTCTACTACACTCTTCAACATACTTGTTTATATATTTCATCTGTATATACTTGTATATATATTTGCTTAGAGTTTTCCCCAGCAATTAGGTCTAGGTTTTAGATCAAACCAGTGGTTTCTCTTTCAACACAGTCAAAACTAGTTCCCCCATAGGAAATTCCAGATACAGTCTTGCCACCTCTTGGGCTTATACAATATGGAATAGAGAAAAACATTATTCTCGGTGAAACTTTTCTCAAAACTGTCACAACTTAGAAATATATATACAAGAAATTCATTTCTCCAGAGAGGATAATTCCCGGTGAAACCTCTTTTGAATATCTTCAAACCTTAGAAATGTTCACTAAAGAAAGGATTATTCCCGGTGAAACCTTTTCTTGAACTTTTCTTAGGCTTGGACCCACAGGCTTCCTAAAAGCATCCCCAGACTCCTCTTGGGCTTTGTACAAGGACCCTCAGGCTTCTTAGAAGTTCTCAACCTCCTCTTGGGCTTAGTACAAGGACCTGAAGACCTCCTACAGGTATAGGAAAGAACCTAGTCATCTTTTGCTAGTTCAATCCTCCGGTGAGTCAGAACATCATACCAATTTAGGGTTGATTCTCATCCCTTAAAACATCAGCCTCCTCTTGGGCTTCATACAAAGATAATTCTCCAGTTAAGAGAAAACCTCTTCATACCAGTAGACTTGGAAAGTCTCATCTCCTCTTGGATCTCAAAGAAACCCTCAAGTTTTCTAAAAACACAGGAAATACCCTGATCATTTCATCAATTCACCAGCAGAGTTTAAACCTATCATCTTGAGTTCCCCAGCTAGGGTCAACTTACCATCAATACAACACTAAAAAAATCAAAACCTCATGGCCTCTGATATTCCAACTCTTCTGTGATCCTCAACAAGAGTTGATCCCCCACTTTGGACCTGTCTCTAGATCTCAATAATCCTCAGCAGAAGTTAACCTCCTCTTAGGCTTCATATAAGAAATTCACCAACCTTCCTCCTCTTAGGCTTTGTATAATGATTTTTCCTCGGCTAAGTTAGCCTCAATCTTGGGCTTTACAGACCATATTCTCCAACTGAGTCAATTAACCTTTTAGCCTCAATCTTGGGCTTTGTATAAGACAGATAAAACCTATCCCAGTGGAGTCATCTCTTTTAGCTTTAATCTTGGGCTTTGTACAAGACAGATAAAATATTCCCTAAAAGAGTCAATCTCTTTTCAGCCTCAATCTTGGGCTTTGTACAAGACAGATATAAAACTCCCTAAACAAAATCAACCTTTTAGCTTCAACCTTGGGCTTTGATCAAGGCACACAAAAACCAAAATCCCCTCAGAGAAAATCAAAATTACTCTTTGTAGGAAGGCATTTCTCTGTACATCACACATCTAAACAGACAAATCAAAAAACCCTAATCCCAGATAACTGCTGTAAGTGGCACACTTGTTGATTCAAAAATCCAAGCTATGGTCCCTCTCCTATCCTGGTAAACTTCCTATTTCATCTAATTGCTATAAGCGGCAAGCCTCTGGATTATTTACATCCAAGCCCATGTCCCACTCTTAGCATGAAAGATTCCTAAGGAAAAATGGCATTGATCTACACTGAGTTAAAGTTTCCTCCTTCAGGATATCTCCCTTGTAAAGGAAATTATGGCATTGCTGGATTCTCATATCCCAGTTAAAGTAATTCCCCTTTATAACCAAATACCCCAACAACTATGATGAACAGGTGAGATATCTCCCTTTAGAGATGACAAATTCTCTCTCAGTCAAACCCCTTTAGATTCAATCTTGGGCTTTGAACAAGACATAAATACTCATTTAGCTTCAATCTTGGGCTTTAAACAAGACATAAAACATCTTTTTTCCTCCCATAGAATAGGAGGAACTACGATTGCTCTGATTTCCCTGTTATCATTACGGGAATACGTAGGCATAAGATTGCAAAATCTTAGCGAGCACACCAATCAAAAACCTTATGTCTAGTACCTTCCAAAAAATAGCAAAAACACTCTCTCAACTTTCCTAAAGGAAAAACCTTCCCAATTTATAACAGATAAACACCAGTAAGTAGATAATAGTAGAGCATGCCAAACTATTTATGGATAAACATATATACACTGGGTAATTAATAACTTCCCTTTGTATAACCTGACCTCGGACCCCCAATCTCTTAGCATTTGTTAAAGAAAATATTTGAGTGCAAGGTTAGTTTTAGATAGCATCCTTTTCCTTTCCAGCTTCATAGGATAAATAAGAAATCAGAAAGTAGCACCCAATTCCAACCAATTGATGTAAGGTGGTTGCATCACCGAAAAAATCGCACGCTACACACACTCATAATCTTCAACCTCTCTTCTATGCATACACACAATCAAACTACACATAATCATTTTTTGATTGGATGACCATCTAGATTAGGAATGATAACATCCAATTAGGCTGGTGTACCAAGAATATTTAGTTGAGTTCTTTGAGGGTTTCAAATAAGAAAATTGAGCTGGGGTTTTCCTTTAAGATCGTTGAGGATTTGAAGGTTTTAGAGAAGATTTTGCAATTTGGATCCGATCGAGTGAAAGCCTTGGGTCAAGGTGGTTCCTTGCAAGGGCATAGTGTGATACGGTGGACCGTGTTGGTAAATCTTGGGTTTAACAAGTGTGCGCTTGGAATTAATTCGACCGTGTGAAAGCCTTGGGACAAGGTGGTTCCTTGCAAGGAAGTAGCAAGAATTGGTGAATTGAAGTGGCATTGTTGGTGACTTGATCAATCTTTGATCAAGGGTTTTGGATGTGGTAGAATCATACACAAACCATGGGTTTGTAGAGTTAAAGTTGTTCATCTCTTGTATATACATTATTTACAGAGTAAGGTTAATTGCAGGTATCTCAATTTGTTTTTGAATTGAGGGTACACTTATCCAATGCGAGGCCGGTTGGGGAACTTCCTAAACAAATCCTTGTGTCTCTCTCTATCTATCTCCCTATCTCTTTTAATTTTTTTGTGTGCAATTTATTGAATTCATTGATTATTTGTTGAATTCGACTGGGAATAATTTTTTGTCACGTTTTTGAATTAGGTCTTATTGATAGAATCATAATTCAGTTGATTTTGATTTGTTTTAAGATCAACAAAACAAAGTGAATTTCCAAACGATATCAATTGCACACAAAGTGTTCGATAAATTTCATTGTTGTATTTTTGTTTGTTTTTTATCATTGGAAATAAGCTCTACATATAGCTTAGCATTTGATTGTATTGGAATTAAGTTTTTTTGAACAATTTGTGTTTGTTATCATTCAGTTGTGTAATTTAATCATATCTGAGCTTTTCGATAGTAGGTTCGGTTAGACGATTCGATTCGGGTTGTTTCCGTTGTGTCGTAAAACTTTTGAAACCATTTTTTTCCAAAAGTTCATTTTTAAATTTGTGATCTATTCTTCCCCCCTCTAGATTAGAGCCTATCATTTAACAAAATCATTGGCTTCTTGGTTTTCGATACAAGGAACATGTTTGATATCGACTTCATCAAATCTTCTCAATAACGAATTTTCTTTGACAAAGTACATCAACAGATTCTCTCTGATGAATTTGTATTCTTTTGTTAATTGTCTCATAACTAAATCGGAATCTCCTTTAATTTCGACTCCTTTGGCAACTAAATTCAAAATAATATCAAGGCTTGCTATCAAAGCTTCATATTCTATCTCGTTATTGGAGCAAAAGCCTTTTATTTTGAATTTGAACTTTTTTGGAATTTCATTAGGGGAAATAATTAAAATTATAATACTAGTTCTATGTTTATGCTTGGAACCATCGAAGAACAATCTCCATGGTTTTATACCAATATAATACTGTGTTACATCAACTACTGTATGATCAACAATAAAATCAACAACAAACTGCCTTTTCACGGCCCTTAAAAGGAAGTGTAAAACTTAGAAGAAATGGAGGTCTAGTCCCTCCTACAGTGGTTTGTTTAACCACGATATTAACTGGGAAACTAGTTAGTGGTGGTGGTATCACCATTTTTGGTGTCACGGTCGATACTAACGTCTGACTCACGATAATAGCAGTTACTCCAACGGTTGTTGAAGTGCTTGTACCATCAACCATCATTCTGATAGGTTGTTCTTCTGCATTTGAAGCGTTGCTCTAGGGAGGAGGAACTTCTTGAGGGGGAGAATTCCTTGATGGTCTAGTCATACTAACAAATTTGTCACTCCTCGGATGCATAAACACTCAACAATTGAGAACATTTATATGTGAAGAATGAAACAAACATAAAAACACATAAACTCTCTTCAAAAAGTTAAATTTTCACACAAAAAAGTTCCATTGGACATGCCAATTTATTTACTGGTGTTTTTAGTAAACAATCATGAGTTTTAATTCACTTGTAAGACCAAACTCAAAAAATCCTAAATGACATTTTATGTTTAACGTTTGAGAAAATGTACTAGCGCTAAAAGGTTTTTTACTATAAAGATTCAAATAAGTAAACACATAAGTGCTTAAATGGTTAAACCAAATAAAGAAACATTGAATAATAAAATAGATGGATAAGAAAAATGCTTGAATTAAAAGTGGAATGCAAGTTCATATATTTCTCATAAATTCCTTATCTCTGTGATCCAAATGAGTGAATTTTACAGAAAACAAAATGAAATGCGAACCCCTTTTATAAAATCAAAATTTATTTATATAATAGGTACATCAATAATTGTTGACAACAACTATCTCTCTGTTCGCACGCGATTCTCGTGCGAACAACCGTTGGCCTCCTATCGCAGGTTTACTCGCGGGATCGGCCACAGAATCCCAGAACAATTGGCTGAAGTGTACGTTTTGTTGATATGATGGTTTTTAGTTCAGAGGAGTTGTAAGAAATGTGAACAAATAAAATGGTTTCGAGTTGATAAATAAAACAAAGTGAAAAAACAAACAAGTAAATGACAAAATAATTTAAACTTTGGTCATATAAATTGCATTAAAATAACAAGTGTGGACGCTATCATACATTTCTATGGGAGTAAACTCGTTTCTCTTAACGCTTGGTACTTTGAGTGTTTTCCCTTTTCAATGTTACAAATGCGACCCCTAAAATGAAAATAACTATTGCTTTAAATAGGCTGAAAAAATAACTGCTCATCTCCCAAGATTTGTCCTGGCTATGACATGTGTCACCCCGTTGTCTTTCTAACTTCCCATGTTCTTGGCTTTCAAACTTTTCTCGCTCAAAACTTATCAGCTTTGTGTTGGCTTCATGGGCCACCAAGTGATGCACTTCGACGGCCTTGCTCGTCTGCTTCCTTCCGACGCACCATTCGCTTATGTCGACCCAGCTTTGGCTTCCTCACTATCCTTTCTCCTGGCGTCGACCCACTTGCTTGACTTTTTCACCATTTCTTCATTTCTCATGTTTGGTCGAAATCTCCCGGCTAACAAATTGCCCCCCAAAAGGCCAGTTTCGATTGAGTCATGCGTCGATTGAGAAAACTAACGTTTTGATTTCCTGCGAGATTTCGACGACGCTTTGGTTTCGACCTAACAACCAACGTTCTGTCTTCTGTCAAATCTTTGCCACGTGTCACTCGCAGTCTGACGTGATGATGGCACATTTCTGCGCCGCGATTTCCAAGAAACCTCATGATGGCTAGTCTCGTCCTAAGTTATGGGCCTCGAAACCACCCCTACTATTTTCAGAATTTGAACATTTCTTGGCTTTTCAGTTGCATGTATTCTTCCTTATAAATACTTCCAGAACTTGTTCGTTTGTTTTTTCCACCACTTTCTCACAACTTCTTCTTCTTTCAAGTTTTCTTGCTCCCATAAACTCTCGATTTCAATAGCATCCTCTGCAACTGCTACTGCTTCCGTTACCCACACCACCGGCAACAACCCTGTCGCCTTCATTCTTTCTGAGAAGGAATCACTCAAGCCTCTCCCTCAACCTTCATCAGATGGTTATCCTTTTCGCGGTGGCAGGTAAACTCCATGCTTTTCATGGCTCATATTTGGATAAAAAGCCAAGTCATCAAGAGCTTCAAGAGTTCTTCCCATGTTTTGCTCCTACCATACCTCAAGCTTTTGAGAAAGGTGGCACTTTGGACCTCAAATTCATGGCACCCAAGGCTAGGGTATTTAGATCGATGCCTACACCTGGCAATAAAGAATACATTTCTTGGCTCAACAAGGTCGAAGGCCAGCGCAAGGAGCAATGGCAAAAATCTGGCATCTTCGACGGCATTCAATTCTCAAGAAACGCTCAACATATTCATTAGTTGAGCTTGGCTTGGAGGAGGTAAGTGGTTGTGGTGCTTTACATTGATGTGTATACTCACATAGATGCTATTTCATCTTACTTCTCTCTTCTCTTTTCTCCTTGGTGATTGTTTAAGCTAATGTTTACTTGTGTTGTTCACATGATCCCTTAGGATTCCTAGCTCCACTTAATTTCCGATTAAGATGGAGGTAGGAGAGACATTAGGTTAGCAATACATGTATGATAACAAGTAGGATATTCCCCTAACCTTGATCTTAGGACCATGATGCATGATAACATTAGGACCTAGTCTCCCTTAGTTGTTTTTCTTTGCAACTTTGAGTCTTTCTCTTCTCATCTCAAAACAAGTTCAAAACACATAATAAATACAATGAGTATTGTATGCCACGAGCCTTAAGTACATGGGAAATGAAGAATGAGGGGTCTCCCTTCACTTTTCTAGAGTGTTTAGCATACGTCCTGTTGGGGGCGACCATGCGACGCATTCGCTCCTATGTCATAGACTTTAGTGCAATACGAGTTCCAAACTAACTTAAGCCACTTCTGTCTAAAAAACAAAAACAAAGATCAAATCATTTTATCCTTCGGGATTAACTGGGTTTCAAGTCATTTTCAGAAAAGAGCACGTTACTTCTGTTTTGTCGCAAATAGGCATCGACCCTAACTTCCGGACGCGAACTTAACATCGCTCATAAAAAACACTTAATGACCTGATAGGTTGAACTACGACTGCTCTAATTTCCTCCTTCTGGTTAGATTGAGGATACGTAGGCACGAGACAGCGATGTCTTGGCGAGCAACCTTCCCCCACAATTCTCGTAGTCTCCGAACTACGTTGACTCTGATTTTCCTGTTCCCGAGGGAATACGTAGGCCTAGGACAGCGATGTCCTACCGAGTCACCTTTTCTTTTCTTTCCCCCGTTCCATTTCCAGTTAGTAGTAGACTTTAGATAACTCACTATTTGATCGGTAACAACAAGCGTGGATCCCATCGAGTACGATGGACGCGAGGGGGGTGCTAATACCTTCCCCTCGCTTAACCGACTCCCGAACTCAGGCTATGGTTGCGATGACCATTCCTTTCCCTTTGTTGAGGTTTTCTTTGATTGTTTCCTTTCTCTGCTTCGGGATAAATAACGTTCGGTGGCGACTCTTCTGTCTTTATCCGCCGGTTGATTTTCGCAGGTGCGACACTTTACAGCTCACTATTTGGATCTTTCTCAAACCCCAAAGGCTCATTGTCATAGATACAATCAAGCCTCCGGCTTTCTGAAGCCGTTGTCTGGCCTTGTGAGACATTCACTTGTGCGTCGCAGTCGGCTCTACTAGCTATCTCCTGTTGTTCTTCTGCTTCTAGTGCCGACATTCTTTTGTTTTCAGCCAGATAGGCCATAATTTGAGTCATGCTGTCTGACTCAGTAGTCATTTTTACCGACTACTGGCCACCCCGCGGGTGGATTATTTTCAATAGGCTCCATTATTTCGTCGGAAGCATCCCAGATAAACCCGTAGTCGGGATCTAAGTTCAGGATGCAACCCATGTCGACGGAGGTATAGGACCCCGGCCCGTCATCACAAGGAGCCACATTTGCTAGATGCTGATCAAAGGGCTTCTTACTGCCCTTATCTTCGTCGATCTTATAATAACTCTGATCAGCCTCAAGGTTTTCAACAATGCCATCTTTTCTCCAGATGCTTAATGTCTGGTGTAGTGTTGAAGGCACTGCCCCTATTCCATGAATCCACTCCCGGCCCAGCAACAAGTTGAAATTTGCCTTTGAGTTGATAACCATAAAGAGTGTTTATCTATTGGTTGTACCCACTGCCAAGTCCACTTGAACAACCCCAAGGATGTTGCTAGTCTTTCCTTCGTAGTTGGATAGAACCATGTTGTGTTGTCGGAGGTCAGCCTCAGTTTTTCCAATATTTTTAAATAAATTGTGAGGCATCAGATTGACAGTTCCCCCTCCATCAACAAACACGTTGTTGAACGCCACTCCGTCAACCTTTGCTTTTATGAATAGTGGCTTCAGATTGTACATCATCCCATGACTGGGCCTTTCGAACATGGTCGTTCGTTCTTCGACCATACCACTGTTCATCACATAATAACATAGCGGTTTGTCCTCCGTGTTTTCATCTGGCACGAAATCCTCTTCCGCTTCAGAGAATTCCGACACCATATCATATTCAGTTGGAAGTATCGACACGATACCACAGTTTAGGATAAAATCTTCACCATAAGTGTCGTCGTTGGTGTCATCATACATGTCTTCGTCGAAGTCTCCATCCGGTGAAGGGTATACTCTTCGTCTGACTAGGGAGAATACTTTGGTTCCTCCTCATCTGACTGGGGAGTGTATTTCGGTTCTTTCTTGCCTTCGATCACAGATGTACACCATGAGCTCTGGGTCGAGACTACCCCCTTCTCTCCTGAAGCTTCCACAGTCACTGCCATTGTTTGGTTTGTCATGATTTTTTCCTTCTCTACCCATCTTCCTTTTGGGTATTATCGTTTATGTCCAGAAGTTCCGACAGGCTTCAACTGTGAAGTCAAAGCCTCTTTCTCAGCTTTCTTATTTCGCTGATAGTGACTCCATTGAGTCCTGGTCATAGGATTCTTCCCTTTATAGTGGGGGACACCACATAGCCCCTAGGTTCTACTCTCTTGACAGAGACTTTTGCTTCCTTCTCCAAATCCAATACTTTCCATTTTGTCCTTTTGCTCCCTTTCTGGCTTACTGGTGCCACCCATTTCTCCTATGGAGTGTCCGACTGTGGCACAAAAGTCTTGGGTCGTGCCTCTTGGAACAGCTTCCTGTATTCCTCATTTCGATGAGGGGCACCATTTTGGTCGAATACAAACCTTGGGACATGTGGCTTATTACCTCGCAGCGTCTCCCGCTTTGTATTTCTCAGCAGCTTTCTCATCAAAGACAGCATTGCACCTAGGGCATAACATTGCCTTCGACCCATTTACCCTACATTTTTCTTGGAAATCTGCCAAGCTTTCGCCAGCTTGAGGGTAAACTGCCTCGAGTTCCTCGTCAGTCTTTTTGTCGGAACCGTCAGTGGTTTCGACTATCAAGCATTCCACAGATTCAGTTGTCGAGTGTTTGCTGAGACCCTCAGTAGCCTCAACCATCATGCACTCGTACAACTCCAAATACAAAGCCTTTTTGACCTTCAGTAGGTCCGTATCAACCTGCATCTTTGGCCTTTTGCCAAATTGAAGCCGACCCTCCTTCAAAGCTTTTTGCACCAGATCCCTGAAAAGAACACATTGAGCTATTTTATGACCAAGGAAATTATGAAATTTACAAAATCCCCTTTTCTTATTTTGTTCTAATGGGGGATCTTTTAAACCAGAAGGAGCAATTATCTAACCATCTTTAACCAGTAAATCAAATATTTCTTCACATTTAGACACATCAAACGTATAAGTTTTAGCAACGTATTTATCTATTTTTCCAGTCTCGACGGGACTTTTCTCGTTTGATGGTTTTAATATTTTGCATGTGTATGGAGGCCCTGGCTTGAGTTCAGCCACGTTAACCTCGCTTTCGTCGACGAGTTCTTCGTCATCAGAAGAATATACGTCAGCGACTACGTATGACACTTTTTCTTTCTTACGGTATCTGTTAGTCTGAATTTTTTCAGCTTTCAACCGTTCGACCCTTCGGACCCGGTCAGCTAGCTGTGCCATATCCCTGAGATATTGCATGTCCAGCTTCTTCCTGATGGAATAGTCTAGACCGCCAGCTGCCATCTCGACTAGCTCATGTTCAGGGACTTAAGTAAAGCATCGTGCTTTCAAAAGTCTAAACCTGTTAAGGTATTGGTCCACCGACTCTGTGGCCTTCCGTTTGACACTGGCCAACTCTTTCAGACTAATTTTCGATTGCCCCATATAAAATTGTTCATGAAAAAATATTTCTAACTGTGCCCAAGTATGGACAGACTGAGGGGGCAACGCGGTAAACCATGTAAACGCATTCTTCGTGAGGGAACTTGGGAAATACTTCATTTTCAAGTCCTCATTATTTGCTATGTCACCAGCTTCGGTTTGATACCTGGTGACGTGTTCAACAGTATTCTCTTTCGTCTCTCCAGTGAACTTGGTGAGCTTTGGCACTTTCCAACCCCTAGGTAATTCTGTCTCTAAGACAAAATCTGGTAGTGGGGACGTGTACGCTGGCCGTCAAAGGCCTAGATTTGCCCTATTTCGGACCATGATCCGTTCGACCATGGCCTCCAAGTTTGGCTCGCTAGCCAGGGCACCGGGTTGAACTTGTTTGACCACATAATCTGGAACTTGGTTCCTATGAACCATCACAACGGGAGGCCTTTGGACCATTCCAGGGGTTTATTCAAACTCATGGGGTTGGTCAATTGTCTTGTCGAAGACCTCATCCGAACGAACTGGTGTCTCCGGTCGAGGCGGAGGAGTCTGTCGACCCGATGTCCTAGAAGCGCCTAGGAAGTCACATATCCATGTCATCTGAGTTGCCAATTGTTGGTAACTCTGGGTCGAATCTTGTATTAATAGTCTCAATATGGTTCCCATTTGCTGAGTCAACATATGAACCATTTCGTGATTACTCTCATTCATCTGCTGTCTCATGACCGCGACAGAACTTGAAGTGAACGTTGGTATTGATTGGGATAACAGACTAAAACCTGGGGGGTCGAGTAACTTGGTTTGCCAAAGGCCATAAGCGCTGGTATGGTGAGAAAACTGGAGATAAACTTTCCCCAAACACAGGACCGTTAGAATGTAGACTCGACATGAACTCTGTCGGCATGCCAAAAGATCGAGGGATGGGCATTATGAAACTAGGCACATGATGCCCTGTAGTCCCTTCCATTGTCGGGCTTGGTTTAGATCGACGTGGTGTCGCGGTTGGCCCGCTATGGGCGGTCGAAACCGCAGCCACAGTCCCAGAGCCAACGTCAGTTGTTTGCGTTACAACTGTACTTTCCGCCGAAGACGATTCTTCGTTCGGACGTGGTGGCACCATCTTACCACTACGTAAATGCATACACTCAACTCAAAACAGGTCCCATTGGGCATGCCAATTTGTTCGCACGCGATTCTCGCGCGAACAACCACTGGCCTCCTATCACAGGTTTACTAGCAGGATCGACCACAGAATCCCAGAACAATTGGGCTGAAGTGTAAGTCTTGTTGATATGATGACTTTTAGTTTAGAGGAGTTGTAAGAAACTTGAACAAATAAAAGGGTTTCGAATTGATGAATAAAACAAAATGAAAAACAAACAAGTAAATGAAAAGATAACTTAAACTTTGGTCATATAAATTGCATTAAAATAAAAAGTGTGGATGCTATCATACATTTCTGCGGGAGTAAACTTGTTTCTCTTAACGCTTGGTACTTTGAGTGTTTTCCCTTTTGCAATGTTATAAATGCGACCCCTAAAATGGAAATAACTATTGCTTTAAATAGGCTGGAAAAAAATAATTATTCGTCTCCCAAGATTTGCCCTAGTTGTGACATGTGTCACCCTGGCTTCATGGACCACCAATTGATACCCTTCGACGACCTTGTTTGTATGTTTCCTTCTGACGCACCTTTCAACGGTGTCGACCCACTTTGGTTTCCTCACCATCCTTTCTTCAGACGTCCACCTACTTGCTTGGATTTTTCACCATTTCTTCATTTCCTATGTTTGGTCGAAATCTCCCAGACAACAGTTAGATATATGGGAAATGGAAGATGATTTCATAATTGTTAATTTAGATAACTATGGTCGACCAGTTGGTGAGGAAGCGACAACTTTTACTCGTTTCATAGGTAGTATGGCTAGAAGGGCTCAATATGCTCTCATCCACTTCAAATCTTGGAAAGACATGTCTGGGACTTACAAAGATGAGATGCTGAAAATAATAAAGGTATTATGATAGTTTAACTAAATTATTTTTTATAAAAAAATGTTATATAACTTACATTTTTATTTGACATTTCATATGTAGAGGAAATTTGAGTTTGTTCCTCCCATAAACGACTTAACTGAAGAAATGATCAAATATAAGTTGAACGAGAATTGGAGGAAATGGAAAGCAGATATAAAAGCAATGGCATATGACCCGAGTAAAACAGAAGATGAAGTTGCATCTAGAGTACCTAACACTAGGGTTGACGAAGATCAATACCGTGAGTTGGTTCATCATTGGTTTTCTCCTGAAGGACAAGTCATACATATTATGAGTAATATAATAAAATGTTTATTATTTCAACTAATATATCATATCAATTGCAAAAAGTAAGTAACATTAATAAGCACAATCATGCAAAGTTTAAAGATATTCATTATATGGGTACAAAAAGTCTCCCAAAACTTATTGATGAAAATGTTTGTTTCTATATGTACTTTTCATGGGGTGAATTTTACTTTAAAAATTAACTAAAATATAACTTTTTTATTTGTTTTAGATGAAAAAGAGAAAAAGAGTGATGACGGGGTGTTAGGAGATTTACATTGAAACTCACACTCATAAAAATGGATCAATTATAAACGAAAAGACTGCAAAGTTGATTGTAAGTTTTTATTATAATTTATTGTGTTGTGTTATAATCTCCTGATTTATTTATTTCTTATGAAAAATAATTTTTATAATTGCTTTGATTTTTCATTATTCCTTGGGTTAAAAGGTTGGCACGAATTAATATTCATAAGCTCTCATTCAGATTGCTCATAATGATATTGTTTTAAAGTATAACAATAAAAACCCATTCTTTGAGGCATGTGTATGTCATGAACACTTTAATTACTTTTATGTAGTGTGTGACTATATAATTGTTTGTTTACATTATTATTTTTAATAATTTTAACTTTTAATGATATAGTTGATATATGGACCAATAAAAGATGTTCTAGTTACATGTATGTTGAGTATTTTACAAATATTATTCATGTTACAGGAAGATATGAACAAGCATAGTAATGAGGCTAGAACATCTCAATCACCCCAAAACATTCAAGATTCTATGTCTTAGAAGGATGACATATTTTTAAAGTACAAGGACCTGCAAAAAAAAAGCGCGTGCGATGTATGGGGAAGTTTCCTAAATCTAAAAAATCAAAGGTGCATGTGTCTTAAAATGAAGAGTTATGTGACAGAGTTAAACATATGGAGGGCTTGTTAACACTAACTTTTATCAGTAAATTTTGTAATAGGTTACTGATGCTTCTAGTGTTCTTGACCATCTAAATTCTCGTAGTCCAGGCAACAGTGAAGATAATGAAAATGGTACTAACTAGTTCTTACTAAAGTTAATACGTGTTATTTTATTTGGAATGGAGGTATCTATGTTTAATTATGTTATTACTCATCTGTTCTTTTTATTTTTTTAGGTGAAGATTAAAAGCTACTATTGAGACTTGAAGATGGGAACTTGAAGATGGAAACTTAACTATTATGGGGAAACAATTTGTTTATTTTGTTGTTGACAAACTATCTTTTTTTTTAATATAATGCTCTAAATCACTCAAGGATTGATATGATTTATCCATAGTTAATTTTCTATATTTTGTAAGCCATTATGTTAATTTTCAATATATATGGTGTGAAGCTTTTGTTTTATTTTTATAATTATAAATATATCTTTTCATGGTGTAGGCAATTTGATTAATTTTATAATATATATTTATATATAATTAAGCATCACGAATATGAATCGTGTTTATATGCATAAAAATTGAAAACTGAATATATATTGACAAACAAGAAGGATAAATATTGTAGGTATAAAAAGGTAAAAACCATGAATTAAAATATTTATTATTTAATATACAAATAGTACATTTTTTATATCACTAAATTATATAGTAATAGAAATAAGCTGTTGGTAAATTATTTTATTGTGTTCTATACCTATGGCCAAAACCAGTAGGTAAAACTTTTTAAAGTTTTCACGAAAGATCTATACCTACTGTCCAAATTCGTAGGAAAAACGCAAAGAGTAGTTCCTACGGCTCTTTGTCCGTAAGTAAAGGGTATAGTGACGGGTGGTAACCGTATGTATAATATAACAATACTCAACGAAAAAATTGACCGTTGATATATGTATATCTGGCTATACTTGTCATACCCCAAATTTGTCCTATCCTTTTGCTTTATTGTTCCAAGCATGTGTGCAGTGATGGTTGAAATTTAGTGGAAATATGACTTAACCTTGGTCAAACAAGAAGTATGCTTCATTACCAAGTTATCAGGATGTGGCAAATTCAAGTGTTTCATGGTTGATAATCATCAAGATCAAGTTCATTTTTCAGTTAAGGTTTGGTACAGTTGTATTGAAGTTCAAGTCATGGTTCTCTGATTTCAAGGCATTTTCTGGCTCAAGGAGCTCCATATTGAAGGCTTTGGTTTCTCAAAGTAGAAGTGGCAAAGTTCAAGGATTGATTCAGTGGTGGATTCATTTTAATTCGAGGCTTTAATTCATTCCAATATTTTAGTTCATTCAAAAAGAATTCAAAGTTGTTCAAAGTTAGTTTCAAGTGGATTTTTGGATATGGCATTCACATGGACAATTCATTCAAGTTTTCAAAAGATTGTGATTTCAAGCATGATTTCAACAATTAATTAAGGTGCAAATAGAATTACACTCTTAAAAGACCAGTCCAAATTACAAGGAAATTGAGGTTCAAAGAACAAGATGCAACACAAGAATTTAAGGCCCAAGAACTCAATACAAGTCACAATGTAAAGTCCAATTCTAATTAGAAGTCAACAAGTTCAAATTCCAATTACATCCAAAAGTCTATAATACAATCCATGGTCCAATTCAAATTTATATTTTTCAAGCCCATTACATTTATTCCAATATATTTCTTGTACAACAATTCTACACTAAAAAAATAGGCTCATGAAAATGCACCACCCACTTCACCAGCTTCCAAGATGCTTCATGAACAAAATCCTAATCCATACTACAATCTTCACAAGCTACAAACCACGAAATACTACAAGTTGCCCAAGCCACATCCAAGACACTCCAAGCTGCAAACTCCCATGAGCCAATGCTACATACTCCAAGCAAGCCTTTTACACAACTCCCACAAGCCACACGAAATGCTACGCACGCACAAGCTAGCCATACAAACTCCAGCCATTACAATTTCCTGTGCAAGCCAAAGATTACCACATCTAAGTTGCAGCTCCATTACTCAAAAAATGGTAAACCACAACAAATTGTGTATACGCTGCACCAAAACGACTACGCAGAAGCCACCTGAAGCCAAAACATATGTGAGCAAATACGCACAAATAACGTGCAAAAAACGCAAGCCACGACCCCACGCCAATCACCTGCAAAATTCACAAGCGAAAATAACGCAACCGAAACACCAAACGTGACCTGCAACTTTCCAAAACGTCACAGACAAAAACCATATTCAAAAATGAAAAATGGCAGCAGAATTTAATTCACATTTCACTCCATCACTCTATAAATAACAAGCCTTCTTCTTCATTTATCTCAAGCTTTTTGAAGCCACAAACACCCTGCCAAAATCTCACAAATTTCCTCACAACATTCTTCAAGCCAGGCAACAACAAGTTAACACACCAAATTCATTCACAAACACAAACCTATATCATTCTATAGAAATCAAATTGACAAACAATCCCAACCTCATTCATCTTCACGCAACTTCATTTTCTCACATCAATACCTCACTGCAAATAAACTGTAACCACGAAATACAAATTCCACAAACCTCTCAATATGACAATAAATTCGAAACACAGAAGAAGAAGAAGTGGAGGAAAGCTCAAAAACTAAACCTGAGAATCTCCCGCGACCCTCATCTGCAAGCGATTTTGAAGGTTGATTTTCTTTCCAATTGAGTGCGATTTGTGTTGTTGATTAATATTTTGGACACATTTTAGAACAAGAAGATGTGAGGTCTTGCCACCGCCGTAGGGCGTGCCGGCACGACGAGTTTCACTTTTCAGACGCGAAATATAAGTAAGGTAGAGAGAGCTGATGTGTGAGTAGGAAAAGAAGAATAGGAGTTTGTTTGTTCCTCTTATTGCTGTTTTTTTAAACATTGCCTTGCTCATTTGGATTTTGGGCTTCATAAGGCCCATTGTTTTGTTTCATATTCACACTCCATAATCCATGAGCGCCCCCCCCCCCCCCCCCCCCCTTCTTGTTTTTTTTTTTAATTTTATTTTAATCTTTCTTTTTTTATTTTTTGGTTTTATATTTTCTTTGATTACTGTTTTTAATATTTTTATATGTTAGATTTGATCTTGATTTTTCTTGTATTGTTACTCTAGATCTATTTTGTTCCTTCGATTATTTTTATTTCATCTTGTTTTTTTCTTTTTGGTCCATCAAATCTAAGGATCACAGAATGTTGGTTTTCAAAGAGATTGAACATTCATTATTTAAAATTTGTTGATGAATGATCATACACTTTGGGATAGTGATAGGTTGCTTTTGATTAATCAACGAAAATTCGTGATTAAGATGTGACCGTTTTCTTTTTCTTTTTGTGTGGCATGGCTTTAGGAGAATGATCTACATATCATTTCTCTAGCATATGTTAACACAAACATTGTTATTGACTAGCCTCTCATAGTATGATCTTCCTAATAGATCGTGCTACAATTGCTTAACCTAGGGCTAAATTGGTCCCGATTCAAGAAAGCGATCATTTGATCAATAACCATTAACAACTAACTCCTAACATCTAACATTTACTTTCTTGCCTTTATATTTCCGCAATTTATTTCCGTCATTTACTTTCCTCTCATTTATCATGTACTTATTTCATGTTATCTTCTTCTTTATTTCTTCATCTTATTAAAAAATAAAAAATCATGATAAAATGATCAAAACACTAAAAAAAACATTAAGCTTGGACTATGGTTATTATCCCTAGCATCATGGAGTTTTAGACCTTGTACGTAAACCCTAGCAAAGGAGGCTTGGATTGGACTTCTTTATTTTCTTTGTTGTAACTTAGGACATTTTGCACAACATTTATAACTTACTCTTTGGCTTTCTTACAATGGGACTTACTCGATTAATTACTTCTAATTAGTCGTTTAAAAGACTAGCCCACTTTGCTAGTACACACGTAGTTTAAATTAGATTTAATTGTTTTATCGCTTTCATGCTATATTCACTCGTGTATGCTTGCTTGTTTAGGTTGTGTGTTTATCGTTTATTCTTATCCCCATTCAAAAAAGTGTACTCTCATCCCCATGAAATGTAAAATAATTTTATCGTTTTCCTTTAGTTTGTTTATGTCTTGCCATTGCATCACCTAAACCATTTTCAAAATAATTATCGATTCAATGTCGAGTCATTTTACACCCTTGTAAATCGATTTCCTCGTGCACCGCCATCAACCTTACCTAACGCAATTAAGTCCTCCCTTCCATTCATTTTTAAACCTTCCAACGCTTCAAACGCAAACTCAAACCTCTATCAACATCGAGTATTTTTCAAATCAAATTAAACCATTTAATCATACTTAGACACAATTTCATTAAAGATGAAAAGGGAGATGGTCAGGAGCCTTCGATTCCTCTCTTCGATTGTTTGAGTACAAGGAGTATTCCTTACTATTCAAACAATTGTCATCTCTAAAAAACTTATAATCTAATTCACTTCTGTAGCGAGCGATTTTTGTCGGTGACGCGACAATCTTATCGCAAATGGTTTTCTCCTCACCTCAATGAGGAGGAGTGGGATGTTACTTTCTGATTTCTTATTTATCCCGTGAAGCTGGAAGGGAATGGGAAGCTATCTAAAACTAACCTTGCACGCGAATATTTAACTGAACAAATGCTTAGAGAGATTCGGGTGTCCGGGGTCAGGTTATACAATGGGGAGTTGTCAATTATCCATCCTATATGTGGTGATCCACAGGTTGTTAGTTTTAGGTTCTGCTTTGTACTTGATGGTGTTTATCTATTGATAGGCTAGGAAAGTTTCTTTTTTTTGGGAGATATGAGAGAGAGTTTGTGATGATTTTGGTGAGGTACTGGACCTCAGTTTTTGATTGGTATGCTCGCTAAGATTTCACAATCTTATGCCTATGTATTCCCATTTAAAGAAACAGGGAAATCAGAGCAATCGTAGTTCCTCATATTCTATGGGAGGAAAAGATGATGTTTTGGTGTCTTGTTCAAAGCCCAAGATTGAAGCTAAATGAGTATTTGTGTCTTGTTCAAAGCCCAAGATTGAAGCTAAAAGGTTTGACTGAGAGAGAATTTGTCATCTCTAAAGGGAGACATCCCGTCTGTTTATCACAACTGTCGGGTGACTGATTATAAAGGAGGATTACTTTAACTGGGATATGAGAATCCAACAATGCCATAATTTCCTTTATAGGGATTTGTCCTGAAGGAGAAAACTTTAACTCAGTGTTGAGCAATGCCATTTTTCCTTAGGAATCTTTCATTCTAAGAGAGGGACAATGGCGTGGATGTAAATAATCCAGAGGCTTGTCGCTTACAGAAATTAGATGAAAAAGGAAGTTTACCAGGATAAGAGATGGACGACAGCTTGGATTTTTGAATCAGCAAGTGTGCCACTTATAGCAGTTATCTGAGATTAGGGTTTGTTTTGATTTATCTGTTTTGATGAGTGATAAACAGAGAAATGTCTTCCTATAGAGAGATTTTGATTTCCTCTGAGGGGAATGTTGATTTTTGTGTGCCTTGATTAAAGCCCAAGGTTGAAGCTAAGAGGTTGATTGACTCCATTGGGGAAGTCATTATACAAAGCCTAAGAGGAGGCTGGAAAAAGACTAACTCAACAAAATAGTGTTTATCCGTCTTGTACAACGCCCGAGATTGAGGCTAAAAGAGACTGACTCTTTTGGGGATATCATTATACAAATCCTAAGAGGAGGCTAAAAGTTTGACTTTTCCGTGGAAAATATTTTGTCTGTCTTATACAAAGCCCAAGATTGAGGGTAAAAGGGATTTTGACTCCGCTGAGGAGGGTTTGTATGTGTCTTGTATAAAGTCCAAGATTGAGGCTGAAAAGAAGACTGACTCTGTGGGAAAGAAATCTTTATCTGTCTTGTACAAAGCCCAAGATTGAGGCTAAAACGAGACTTTACTGACTCGGCTGAGGATATTTTAGATGTCTTGTACAAAGCTCAAGATTGAGGCTGAAAGAAGTTTGACTCTACTGAAAATTATTATCTGTCTTGTACAAAGCCCAAGATTGAGGCTGAAGAGAGGATTGACTCTGCTTAGAGAAATTTATATGGTGTCTTGTACAAAGCCCAAGTTTGAGGCTAAAAAGGGTTGAGTCAACAAGAGCATGCTTTTATCTGTCTTGTACAAATCCCAAGATTGAGGCTAATAGGGTTGACTCTACAAGAGAGTGCTTTTGTTTTATATCATTGACTCATCAAGAGAGTGTGGAAAAGTGATTAACTCAACAAGAGAGTCTAAAGAGGTTAGCTCAGCAGGGGAAAATCATTGTACAAAGCCCAAGAGGAGGTTGACTATGCTGAGGAAATGAAGGATCATTATACAAAGCCAAAGAGGAGGTTGTCTTTGCTGGGGAAGAATAAAGAAAGAAATCTTTATACAAAGCCTAAGAGGAGGCTATCTTCTGCTGAGGATTATTGAGATCCAGAGGCAGGTCCAAATGGGGAATCAACTCTTACTGAGGGTTTACAGAAGGGTTGAAATATTAGATGCCTTGAGGTTCTGATTTAGGATAGTGTTATACTAATGATAAACTGACCCTGGCTAAGGGATTCTTAGGAGAAAGACTGGGTTTTAGAACCCATGGGCTTTAACTCTACTGGAGATTGGTCAAAAATGACCAGGGGTTTCTCCTATGTTTGTAAGAAACTTGAGAATATCTTTGAGATCCAAGAGGGGATTAGACTGTCCAAGTCTGCTGGTATGGAAGAGTTTTATCTTTGTATGATGCCCAAGAGGAGGCAGGTGTTTTAAGGGATGAGAATCAACCCTAAATTGGTCTGAGGTTTTGACCCAAGAAAGACTGCTCTAGCAAAGGATGACTAAGTTCTGTCCTATACCTTTAAGAGGTCTTCAGGGTCCTTGTATTAAGCCCAAGAGAATGCATGAGAGCTTCTAAGAAGTCGGAGGGTCCTTGTACAAAGCCCAAGAGGAGGCGGGGATGCTTTTAGGAAGCCTGTGGGTCCAAACATAAGAAAAATTCAAAAAAGGTTTCACCGAGAATTAATCTTTTAGTGAGCAGTTCTAGGGTTTGAAGAAATTCAAGAGAGGTTTCACCGAGAATTAATCCTCTTCGTGGAATGAATTTCTTTGACAATTTCTAATAGTGACAGTCTGAGAAAAGTTTCACCGGGAATAATGCCTTTCTCTTTGTTCCATATTGTTTAAGCCCAAGAGAAGGCAAGACTGTATCTGGAAATCCTATGGGGAACTGTTTTGACTGTATTTAAGAGTGACCAACTGGCTTTACCTAGTTCTAGACCTAGTTGCCGGGGAAAACTCTAAGCAGATATACAAGTATATATACAGTTGATATATGACAAGTATTTAAAAAGATATGAAAGAAGGACTTACAGGTGAGCAAGCTTCCAGCAATACAGTTATATATATATATATATATATATGAAAGCAAGTAAATGAATGCTGATAAAACTTACAGGCGAGCAAGCTGCCATTGTAACAGCTGTATGGTTAGTTGTTCAAGAAATCAAAGAAAGTTTTGATAACAACTATGAATTTGAACCTAAATCAAAAGGGAAGGTTATTTTGAAAAGATTATTGGGGCTTATACTCAAGGAGAGGCCCAGAAAGGTTTTCTGTATAGAGGGATGGGTCTTACAACTCAAGGAGATGCCCAAAGGTTTGAAAAAAGAAAAGAAATGGGACTTACAACACAAGGGTAGGCCCGGACGAAAATGTTTTGAAAAGCGACGATCGCGCCGAGATTTTGAAAACACAGTGGGACTTATACAATGACTGAGGCCCAAAATTATTTATGTACAAAAGGGGTTGGGTCTTACACTCTATTAGAGGCCTAAAGTTTATTTTATATATAAGTGATGAGGCTTACAACTCAAGGAGATGCCCAAGTGATTTTTGTTTAAAAGGCGACGACCGCGCTAAGATTTTAAAATCGTATCGGGACTTATACAATGACTGAGGCCCAATTTTATTTATTTACAAAGGGAATGGGACTTACACTCTACAAAAAGGCCCAAAGTGGTTTGAAAAGGTTTGTTAGGGTGATAGTGATCAAAACCCTAATTTTGGTTTTAAAATGTATTTTAATTGAATAAAAATTTCATTAAAATAATCAAATATGTGAAAAAAGGTTGTGATCTTGGATTTATATTTGGAAAGTCATGTTTCATTAATGGGATGATTTAAAAATCATTTGAATTTTGCAAAACCAAGAGAAATAAATATTTTTAATGTTTAAAAACTAATAAAAATATTATTCTTTACAAAAACACCAAATATATGAAATAAATAATATTTTTGTGAAATTTTCATGGAATAAAATATTTTAATATTTTTGTGAATTTTCAAAAAAAGAACCAACCAAAAATGATTAAAATTGAGAGAGAAATTAATTTTCCAATTAATTAACAAAAAACATGAAAATATGGAAAATAGCAAAAACATAGAAAAATGGCAAATGGTCTGGGTGGGGTTTGAACCCACGACCATCAAGCCAAACATACATGCGCGCTACCACTGGGGTGGTGATACATTTGTGTATCAAAACCACCCCATAAATACATAAGGGGTGCCAAGTTTTCAGGCCTGGCCAAGGCAAGGCAAGACAAGTTTTGGCAATTTACGTGAAGCCTCTAACTTTATCATTTCTCCATGGATTGGGACAAAATATAGGTGCATCTGACCTAGAATTTCATGAGGAATCCAATCGTGCCCTTGGAATTTTCAGAAAATATTTCCTCCTCAAAATCCGATAGTGATTTCAAAATAGGTCTATTTTTGCATGTTCTATGCTATCTCATGGTACAGGCAAGAATTACATGGCAAATTGGTTCAAACACAACATATACAACATGTATGAGATGTTTATGATCAATGGACATCAAAGGAATTCAAAATTCAAAGAGTTCAAGTTGTCACGCACTTACCTCTTGGAGCTTTTTGTGCTATCTGCCAAGTTCCTTGTGCCAGAAGTAATTTGATGCTTTGGACACTCTCAAATCAATTGATCCCTTAGAAGCTTTTAGAATGATTAGAACCAGCTTGAATCCTCAGGAACAGGTTGCGGCACTTTCTTGCAAAAGGGGCAAAAGTGACCAATATGGCAACTCTCTCAAATGGTGTTCCAGATAAGGGAAACCATTTGGGACAGATTGAGGATGATATTTGGAGTGTGTTTGAGGCTTTGTTTGGTTTTGGAAGTGACTGAATCAAGACATGGCTTGAAAAATGCAGAAAAGCCTAATTTTGAGGTTTTGGAAGTGGACTTTGTGATTTTGGTGTTTCAGGTCACAAGTGAGTGTTTGAACAGCTTAGATACAACATATTAGAGGTGTTTGGATCATGAGTTATGGTGGAATTGCTCTCTAACTCAAAAACTCAGAGATACCTTGCAAAAAAAGGCATTTTGGCCTAAAGAAAGAGATTTTGAGGAAAACAAGTGTTGTAGTGCTTTGGTGCACTCAAATTGATCACAATTGAGCTCTATTTATAATGTGTCAAGTTTGTTTTGGCATCAATAGTGAATGACAGCTGCAGCAGGCCTTTGGCCAATGTTGAGCAAAAGGAATCACAAGTCTCCTCTAGCCATTGACTTAAGGTTAGGGAACAGGCCTATGGTCCTTTGATTCAGAGCTTATTCTTGACTCATTTAGTTAGGAATGTGTCAGTCCATGCCACCTTGGTTATCCATTAAATGTATTGCAACAAAATTGGAGTCTTGGCACCTTTTTAGCCTTTTTAGGTTTGTTATGGCTAAGTGTAGATTCTTGGACTTTGGAGGTTTGGGGATCAGATCATTCTCCTTTTGTTTTATCCTCAGATGTGTCCAAATGGATGACAAGGCTTGGAGTTGCTCAATTTTTCCAAATCGAGCAAAATTCCAAAATCTGCCAAAATTCGCCTTGTCCAAGACAGTTGGAAATGGTGATTTTGAGGGATTCATATCTCCCTGCTCAGGTTGAGTTACGGGAGGCTCCTGTGCTTTTTAGAAAGCCCTCATATGATACAAAACATGTGTGATCATTGTTTTTTTTAAACTATTTGGATCCAACTGAAAAAACCTCATGAACATTGATGTTCAAGGCTGGTAACTTAGGCAGATTTTCGCTAAGTGTTGGAAAAAGTGTCATTTTCATGTTTTTGTCATTTTGATCACTCCATAACTTAAAATCCATAAAGAATTGGAGTTGGAGGTAGTTGAAGCTTTTGTAGAGTGTAGCAAGACCTACAAATCTAGCTTTGGATCACCCAAAATGGTTGCTTCGATCTCAAGTTATGGTCCTTGGAAGTTGGTACCAAAACCACTTTTATTCCATAACTTAGAAAAATTTTGGTTTCTCAAGGTTGCCCCTTTTGCAAGAAACCTCACTTTTCTTGATTTTTCTTGATGGATGATGATCAATATCATACATTAACATTGTTTTTGACTTAGGGGAACCATATTTGTGAAAAAACCTAAAAAGTCAAACTTGATTTTGTGCACAGTTGACTTTTTATCGGATGAAATCCAAATTGTGCGATCTTTTGTGAAATCAAGTCCTTGACCTAAATCAAACCTAATGGATGGATTCCATCGGTGTTATAGGGTATAATGATTCATGTACCAAGGTTTGGGAGCATGTCTTGGTCAAAAGTCAAAGACACAGTTGACTTTTTCCTCGAAACCCTAATTGTGGTCCAGATGAAATTGAAACTTGTGAATCAAGCTTCTTGGATCAATCCATTGTTGTAAATGGATCAATGTAGTGTATTGGAGGCCCTCAAATCATTTCTTTAGGTCTTGGCTCATGCTTTGTCTCAAAATTCAACTTAGGGGTGAATTAGGTCAAGAAACCCGAATTCCTGATTTTTTATGAATGCATCCCCTGAGGCTAAATTGACTTGATGATTGGGTCCATGAGGTCCCTTGGAGTATCTTTGGTTGTGCTTTGAATCATTGGCTCATTCCCAGAGAAAATTTTTCATCTGTAGGCCTTGGTCGACTAAAACCCTAATTTGGTGACACTAGCGATCTTGAGGCTTGATCCACTTTGAATGTTGTAAATTTGTGCTTGATTCTTGATATGGGAGTCCTCTTGATCCTTTATGGATGTTTAAAAGGTTAGAAAAGTTGAAGATCATGTTATTTCTTGATTGATCCTTTGTCTAAGTGCTCTGAGAGGGCTCAAAACCCTAATTCTTGGTTGTAGTGAAAGCTCAGCAATCCTTGAGGAAATTGATGAGGCATGATGGCACATCCATATTGTGGAAATGATTTTCACAATGATGGGAAATCTTGGTGGTCAAAATTTGGGGTATGACAGATGCCCCTATTTAATCTTCTTGGACCCGAAGGTGTGAATGACGAAGGTATTCGGGCATTCGGGGTGCAAGAGGATTAAATATCAGAATACCCGAAATTTTGATGGTGGTTATGAATGGCAGTTTGCTCATCCATCTTCTTTTGCTAAGCAATAATGCTTAGAAAAGGGTGAAACTTCCCCCCATTCCTGGTTTTTACCCATGGAACTGGTCTCAGTTTCTTTTGTCAATAAACTTCCCCTCGATCCTGGTCTTTAGCCAAGGAACTGTTCTCAGTTTCTTTTGTCAATAAACTTCCCCTCGATCCTGGTCTTCAGCCAAGGAACTGGTCTCAGTTTCTTTTGTCAATAAACTTCCCCTCGATCCTGGTCTTCAGCCGAGGAACTGGTCTCAGTTTCTTTTGTTAATAAACTTCCCCTCAATCCTGGTCTTCAGCCAAGGAACTGGTCTCAGTTTTTTTTTGTTTTTTTTACAAGGGACGCTATTTGTAGTGGTTTTCATCAAACTTCTCGCCGAGTTTAGCGGGGAGACGCCATTTGACAGAGTTGTAGAGGTGTACAAACTTCTCTGTTAGATGCCATTTTTCGACTCTACTGGGGAAAAACGAGTCTCTTGAAAGGTTGCTTTCTCTTTGGGGATATTACATCATACTTTTCTTCGAGATCTTCTCGGAGAAATACCATATGATGTTATCCAATTTCGAGGTGCTGATGACTTCATTAGCGTTGACTTTCTGAAGGGAAACACCAATGTGTTGCTGAGAGTCTTTAATTGCAAGGCTTTCTCTGGGGATTTTCCTTAATCCAGGAAAGCGAAGATATAATCTTCAATGGTGAAGAGTTATGATTGTAGAATGTCTTCTTGCCCTTCAGAGGTTCAAGTTATCAAAGTGGTCGAGGACCGTCTCCAATCCAGAAATAAAGTAGGGAGAGAGATTGTTTAGACGCAACATTTCCTGACGAGGAAAGGACTGACAACTCGATTGCGAGGACTTTATCACTTGGGGATAAGACTGACCAAAGTGATAGTGATACAATATGAATATGAGTATAAATCAATAATGCATGATGTATGTATGTATATGCTGACAAAAATGACGCGACATACATACTAAATAGATTAACACGACTGGATACTCGGCCACTGCGGGGAATGAAAAGTATCATTGTTTCAAGACAACAATCCTACCTTGGATAGGAGAGACGGTTCCTGTGGGGAGAAAGAATTGTTCAATCGGTCTTAAGAGGTATGAAACCCTGCTGGGGATGTCAGATGAAACATGGTTTCTGACACAATTGATCCTTCATTCAGATGCTCTGGTTTTTGAAGGAGTACTTTGATTCTGCAATTTGAGGTTCAACCACCTTGTAGAAGCGATCGATGTTCTTTCAATGTTCAATAGTCAAAAGAATTGCCATCTTTATTTTAAAAGCAGAAAAAATTTTGACAAGTAAATTCATTTTTGTTTTATTTCAAGAGTCGTTGATCATTGTTAAAATGTCATTCTGTAAAGCTAAAACAAATAAGAATTGCAAACAAAAGCACATGGGCTCAAATTTTATTGACAGGATGTAAATCAGCCAAGCGCGTGATCCCATAGAGTATTTACAAAGTTTAGAAAATGGTAATTTAAGGGAAAAGGGGCAACACTGAAACATAACGACCATTATCCTTCTACCAACTTTGAACCCTGGACATCCTGAGCTTCTGTCGGAGATGACCTTGACTGGAGTTTTCTGATGGATGGCGCGACTGATGGGGATTTAACCTCGTCGGATGTAGTTACTTGCCATTAATCCCTAACTTTTTGCCTGGATTCTACTTTGAGATTTCCAATCCATCGGGATGATTTTTTTGGTTATGTCTCTAATTTTTTCCTGGATCGCCCTTTAAGGTTTTCAATCCACCAAGACATTTTTTTTGTTTAGGCAAAGTATTTCTTGACTACGTCAACATTCGTGGGGTAGGCAAATTCTTATCCATCCATGGTTGCGAGTCCCAAGGTGCCGCCTGAGAAGGCTTTCTTGACCACTTAGGGGCCATCGTAATTCGGAGTCCATTTGCCCAGGGAATCAGTGAGAAATAATTGTATTTTCTTGAGCACGAGGTCTCCTTTCCTGAAGACACGGGGTCAGACCTTTTTGTCAAACACTTTCTTCATTCTTTGCTAATATAACTGACCGTGGCATAGTGTCGTTATTCGTTTTTCTTAGATCAGGTTTAGTTCGTCGTGCCGACTTTGACACCATTCAGTTTCTGTTAGCTTGGCTTCCATCAATACTCGGATTGATGAGATCTCTACCTCTATGGGGAGCACTGCCTCCATGCCATATATTAGAGAGAAAGGGGTTGCCCCTGTTGAAGTGCGGACAGATGTGCGATAACCGTGAAGAGCAAAGGGTAGCATCTCGTGCCAGTCTTTGTAGGTTACAACCATCTTTTGAACAATCTTCTTGATATTCTTGTTAGCTGCTTCTACCGCCCCGTTCATCTTAGGTCGGTAGGGAGATGAGTTATGGTGTTCGATCTTGAACTCAGCGCACAACTCTTTCATCATCTTATTGTTCAAGTTAGATCCATTATCAGTAATGATCTGGCTTGGAACACCATATCGGCAGATGATATCGTTTTTGATAAAAACGGACTACTACTTGTCGGGTTACATTGGTGTATGGCACTGCTTCGACCCACTTGGTAAAGTAGTCAATGGCTACTAGAATAAACTGATGTCCGTTTGAAGCTATGGGTTCGATCATGCCAATCATGTCGATTCCCCATATAGAAAAAGGCCATGGAGAAGAAAGAACTTTGAGATGTGTTGGCGGTACATGGATTTTGTCAGTGTATATCTGATACTTTTGACATCTCCTCATATACTTGTAGCAATTGGATTTCATGGTCAGCTAGTAGTATCCTGCTCTTAGAATTTTTCTCGCCATCGTGTGTCCGTTGGCATGAGTGCCAAAGGATCCTTCGTGAATCTCTTTCACCAACATGTTTGCCTCTGGTCTGTCTACGCATTGGAGCAAGACCATGTCAAAGTTCCTCTTATAGAGTGTATCACCGCTCAGAAGGAAGCTGCCGGCCAATCTTCTGAGGGTCTTTCTGTCTTTTCTGGATGCCCCAGGTTGGTACTCTTGTTTTTGAAGGAAGCATTTGATATCGTGATACCAAGGTTGGTCATCTATGACTGCTTCAATCGTGAAGATGTAAGCGGGCCGTTCCAGGCACATTATGTCAATTTTAGGTATGTCATTCCATTGACCTACACTAATCATGAAAGAGATGGTAGCTAGTGCATCAGCCATGTGATACTCTTCACGAGGGATATGATGAAACTCGATTCTGTTGAAGAATGGTAACAACCTTCTCGCGTAGTCTTTGTAAAGAATCAGTCCTGATTGGTATGTGTTCCAATCTCCTTTGATTTGACTAATAACCAGGGCTGAGTCTCCATACACATCCAAGTTCTTTATCCTTAAGTCAATTGCTTCTTCGAGACCCATGATACAAGCTTCGTATTCGGCCTCGTTGTTTGTACATTTGAAAGTCAGTCTGGAAGTGAAAGGAATGTGGGTACCCTGAGGTGTTATGATGATTGCCCCAATTCCGTTTCCATAATGATTGACAGCTCCGTCAAAGATTAGTCCCCATTGGCAACCTGGTTCTGGCCCTTCACTGGGTAGCGGTTCATCGCAATCTTTCATTTTTAAATACATGACATCTTCGTCTGGGAAGTCAAATCCGACTGATTCTCGATCGTCAATCGGTTGATGAGCCAAATGATCGGCTAAAATACTTCCTTTGATGGCTTTCTGAGCATGGTACTCGATGTCGTATTCTGATAACAACATCTGCCAACGAGCAATCCTTCCCGTGAGAGCAAGTTTTTCAAAGACATACTTGATTGGATCCATTTCTGAAATTAACCAAGTAGTGTGATAAATCATGTACTGGCGAAGACGTTTGGCTGCCCAAGCCAGAGCACAGCAAGTTTTCTCAAGCATAGTGTACTGAGTTTCACAGTCGGTAAATTTCTTGCTCAAATAGTAGATGGCAGACTCTTTTCTTTTTGTTTCGTCTTGTTGGCCAAGTACACAGCCCATGGAGTCTTCCAAGACTGTTAAATAGATTATCAGTGGTCTTCCCTCTACTGAAGGTGACAGATTCAGGGGATTCAACAGATATTCTTTGATACTGTCGAAATATTTTTGGCAATCTTCTGTCCATACACAGTCTTGATTCTTTTTTAGTAGTTTGAAAATTGGTGCGCATGTCGCGGTCATGAGGAATATGAATATGGAAATATAATTCAAACGTCCCAGGAATCCTCTGACTTGTTTTTCCTTCTTTGGAGAAGGCATTTCTTGAATGGCCTTGACTTTGTCAGGATCAACCTCAATTCCTTTCTGGATGACGACGAACCCTAGCAGTTTTCCTGAACGAACACCGAATGTGCATTTGTTAGGATTCAAGCGGAGCTTGTACTTTCTCAGATGCTCGAATAGTTTTGACAGGTGGGTCACATGTTCCTCTTCTGTTTTAGATTTGGCAATCATATCATCGACATACACTTCTATTTCTTTGTGTATCATGTCATGAAACAGAGTAGTCATGGCCCTTTGATAGGTTGCCCCGGCGTTCTTCAAACCGAAGGGCATTACCTTGTAACAAAAGGTACCCCATGGGGTGATGAAGGAAGTCTTATCCATGTCTTTCGGCGCCATTTTAATTTGATTATAGCCCGAGAATCCATCCATAAAGGAGAATACTTTGAACTTTGTTGTACCGTCTACCAGCATGTCTATGTGCGGTAGGGGAAAGTCATCCTTTAGACTGGCTTTGTTCAGATCCCTGTAGTCTACGCACATTCTGACTTTTCCGTCCATTTTTGGAACTGGCACTATGTTGGCTAACCATTGAGGATATTCTGATGTGGCGAGGAAACCTACGTCAATCTGTTTCGGTACTTCCTCTTTGATTTTGATGGCCATGTTCGGATGAGTTCGTCTCAGTCTTTGTTTTACCGGCGAACATTCTGATCTTAGCGGTAAGTGATGTTCCAAGATGCTGGTATCCAACCCTGGCATGTCCTGATAAGACCAAGGGAATACATCGGGAAATTCTTTGAGAAGTTCTATCAAGTCTTCTTTGACAGTTAGACTGAGCAGTGCCCCAATCTTGACTTCTTTTCTCTCTTCTTCTGAACCCAAGTTTACTGTTTCCAACGGCTCTTTGTGAGGTTCAATGGACCTTTCCTCTTGTTTGAGTAATCGGGAGATCTCTTCTGGAATTTCTTTGTCTTTTTCTTCTTTAGCTTCAAATACCGAGAATTCAAAGTCGGGAGAAGGCATTGGATCGTATGTTTCAATGGGGTTTAAAGCAAGTAATCTGCATGACGTGATGATTTGTTTTTCTTGAAGAGATAGAGAGAAATGCAAGAGTGTGTGCAATGTATTTTCTGGAAAATGCTTGTTTTTATTTTGAGTTGTTTTAGGATTACCATTTTCTAAAAAAGCAAAAAGTGAAAACAGCAATAAATGCGAAATACAGAACAACGTTTATTTATTTATGATTTTGTCGATTCCTGAAACTACAGCCCTATAAAACAAAACTATGTCGCTTTGGGCAAAGCGAAGAGGACCATTTACAGAAAGTGAGCCCTATCAAATCATCTGTTTCACTTGGGCGGGGTGAAAGGTCAAAACAAAGATGGCAATTACTTAGATTTATGAACGACTTTCGGGACATTGACAACAACCCATTGGCGGCGAACTCCTCGGTGAATCACAAAGTCTGGCACCTTCTTTCTTGGTTTGTCCTCAGAAATGACGTTGATTTCTGGCGGAGCAGGATCGTTGGAGTCTTCCTCCCATGCAGAGTTATCGTAGACGAACTCTTCTGTTGTATCTTGCATAATGTTTTCACTCTTAGGCGGATCTCCCCATTCAGTTGGCTGGATGTCTTCGAGCCTGATACGAGAGCTTTCAGGAGCGGTGTACTTGACCAAGAAGTCATATTTGCCACTCGGTTGTCCTAAAGTGTCCCATACTTCAGTGGAACTGGAGGAGTCATCCCTCTTGATGACGTTGACCTCGGGAAAAGCATAGTTGATGAACTCTTGTCCTGCAATCTTTGCAGCTTCATCGTTGTGCTGGATATCTTCGGAATGTCCTGAGTAATGATCCCATGATTTGGTGGGGACGCAGGTATTCTTTTCAATAATGCTAAGCTGATATGCATAATTTGGATGACTCTTTTGCCCCAAGTCTTCTGGGTACGGCTGCCAAATAGGAAAGTCATCCATTGGGTCATAATAGTCATAATCAAAGTTGTATTTCATCAGAGTGTCCTCCTCTAATGAGTTGGGTGGAGCACGGCATCCTTCCGGATCACAATCTCCGTACATCATCTTGACATCTGATCTTGGTATATATCTCGGACTCTGCGTGGGATAGCAAAATGGCGTATGTGCCTCTCCTTGAGACATATAACCGTTCTCGTTGAGATAAGACTTCCAATCTTCATCCGTATTGGAGGAATCACCCTCATTGATGGTATGTACTTCTTGAGATACTTGGTGGAGAAAGCCTCCACTGCGGAAGAAGTCCTGAATGGGATGAAAACTTTCATCATTAGTAGCAGTCTGGGTACAGGTCAAGGAAAAACCATGACCTTTATTTGTCTTGTTATCAGTAGGAATGACAAGTTATCCCCATCCTTTTGTGTTGTTACTATCGATCATTTTGAGAGCATCTTTGTATGAGGAAATCGACGTCCCTCTTTCTGATTGATTCTCACTGCTCACCGAGAGTGCTTGGAACTGAGTCCCAATAACCTCCTCTGGTTCTACACAGGATGACGATGATAGGTTGCTCACGATTAAGGCCTGCTCTCCACAGACTGTGACTAGCTTGTCATTCTGGATGAACTTCAGCTTCTGGTGAAGTGTCGAAGTGACTGACCCAGCCTCGTGTATCCAAGGTCTTCCTAATAAACAGCTGTATGCTGCCTGGATATCCATGAACTGGAAAGTGACTTGGAAAATGTGAGGACCGATAGTTATGGGAAGTTTTTGACGATGACCTCACTACCTCTCATCGGAGATCCTTGAAATGATTGTCACATTAGCGTAGATTTTGGCATAACATTCAGAGCTGATCCGGTATCTACCAGTACGCTGGCTAAAGCATCGTCCTGGCAGTTGACTGTAATGTTAAGCGCCATGTTGTGATTTTTGCCTTCTTCTGGAAATTCTTCATCACTGAATCCTAAGTTGTTGCAGGAAGTGATGTTGGAGATGATGATGTCGAACTGTCTTATCGTCACACTTGTTCCATAAAGGCTTGCTCTAAGACTTTCTGCAAAGCTTCCCTGTGAGCTTCGGAACTGAGCAAAAGAGATAGGACAGAGATTCTTGAAGGAGTTTGCAATAGTTGGTCTACAATGTTGTACTCGCTCTTCTGGATGAGCTTCAGCATCTCATCATTATTCTTTGAAAGGTTGGGATTACTGGATTGCCAGACTGGTTGATTGGGAACTTCTATTTGAGGTTCCTTCTCCTTTGTGGGTTCTCTAACTCCTCTGTGGAAGATCCGTCCGCTTCGTGTTACTCGACTGATGTCGGCAATGTTTACGACGGAGGGTAATGGAGTTTCCTTTCCATTCTCGATTATTGTTGCACAGTATTTGTAAGGGATAGCCTTATCGGATTTGTACGGTATTGGTCTTGGCAGATAGATAACCATAGGAGCCTTTTGATTTTTCTGACCATCGTAGGCAGCCTCAATTGGTTCGAGGCTGAGCATCTTTCTACTGTCAAGAGGGAGTCTTGATTCATGGAGTAGAGGGATTATGACACATACATCTTTGGCCACTTCCTGTTTAGGGATTAGGACAACGTCTTTGCTTTGATAAGGAAAATAGTCTTGCATTACGTTGATCGAACCAGAGCTTGAACATGGTCAGATCTCCTGTTTGTCCAACTGATTTTGAAGAGCTGCTCGCACAAGGTAGCATCCTTGGTTGTTCTCTGAGCAAACTCTGCAGCGCTCGTAATTGTGTGGTGGTACCCGACCACGTCCGCTTTGTATGCAATGCAACCTTACTAGGTCTGTTTCCATTGATCGAACATCCTGACATTGATGCCTAGTAGAGTTCCCGTCAGTCATACTGACTTGTTGTGTGTCTTCATCTAAGTAGATCGGAAGCCACCAGTGGTTCAACAAGTGTTGAAGTGTTCTTTGGACAAGTGCATATCCTTGGTCGTCTTTACGACACACTTTACAGTTCTGATAATCATGTGAAGCCAGAAAGCCGAGCCTGACCTGCTTAGCGTGTAATCCTACCAAGCAGGTATTCATCAGGTGAATATCAAATATTTGAATCATATTAACTTGATAATGACTTCTATCACGGTAGTCCTGAATCCATCCGAGATCCATCTGACGCTGGAGGGCCTCTTGTACAAAAGAGCATCCCTGATTGTTTATTAAACAGATCGGACAAGAATTGTAATCGTGTCGTGGCAGATCATGATGTTGGCTTTGCCTTGAGTGCATTGCCACCAAGTTGACATTCATTGCCATAATGTTATGGTTCTGGACAATGTTGGGATTTGCGTGAGCCATATTGACTTCTCGGATTCAGTGATCTTGGATCCATCAGAGATCCACCTTTTCTTGTAGAGCTGATTACACTACGGAACATCCTTGATTATTCTTGGAGCAGATATTACACTGGTGATAATTGTGAGACGGTACATGACCGTATCCGCTCTGTCTGCAATGTATCTTGACCAGATTGGTTCCTAATAGGAGTACATCATGAATTTAATAGATGTGGTTAGATTCTTCCTCTATCAAATTTATGGCAGTTTTCTCATGTTGAGGCAACGGGTTCGTCTGAACATTTGGATTCGTATCTTTGAAAGATAGGACCCCGTTCCTGACAAGCTTCTCTACATTGGACTTGAAGCTGAGACATTTTTCTATGTTATGCCCCGGTCCTTCTTGATGGTAAGGGCAAGTTTGATCTGCTTTGAACCAAAAGGGTGGGTTTTCCGGTATTGTAAAAGGAGACCTGGTTTAGACGTGCCCCTTGACCAGTAGTAGTGGAAATAGTTCTACGTACAACATTGGTATAGGGTCGAACCCAGGTGGTCGTGTTGTATGGTTGTTATTGTTGTACTGTGGACGAGCCTGCTGAAGAGGTTGTTGTGTCCTTTGCTAATACTATTGTTGATTCGGTTGGCTCTGAGCAACCTGAGGTTGATACATTGGAACAGGCGCAGGGTTGATAGTAGGAGTTACTGCTGCTACTAGTTGATACCTTCGCCTTTGCTTTTTGAGAGAGATATTACCAATATCTTGCTCTTTTTTCTTAGGGAAAGCACTACCGTATCTTTTGGTACTGCTTGATGGTCCTGCATCTTTGACCAGACGTCCTTCTCAGACTGCCTCTTCAAGGCGTACTCCCATGTTTAATATTTTGGTGAAGTCGCTGGGCGCACTGGCGACCATTCGGTCGTAATAGAATGAGCTCAAGGTTTTTAAAAATATTTTTGTCATCTCTTTTTCCTCAAGAGGGGGACAAATCTGGGCGGTAATTTCACGCCATCTCTGAGCATATTCCTTAAAGGTTTCCTTGTCCTTCTGCGACATTGCTCTGAGTTGATCTCTGTCTGGTGCCATGTCCAGGTTATATTTATATTGTTGGACGAAGGCTACCCCAAGATCTCTGAAAGTAACGATCTTGGTGAGGTTTAAACCCATGTACCATTTGAGTGCGGCACCGGTTAAACTATCTTGAAAGTAATGGATCAGTAGCTGTTGATTTTTAGTCTGAGTTGACATCTTTCGAGCGTACATCACCAAATGACTTTGAGGGCAAGAGTTGCCCTTGTATTTTTCAAAGTCAGGCACCTTGAATTTGTGCGGGATTTTCACATTAGGGACCAGACAAAGGTCTGCGGCGTCTTTTCCGAATAAATCCTGACCGCGAATGGCATGCAGTTCCTTCTATATCTCCAGGAATTGCTCCTGGAGCTAATTTATTCTGTCGTACATATCTTCATTTCCACCAGAAGGTATCTGTGGAATCTGTCCTTCCGGGACAGTGTGTACCACGGGTTGTGGTACAGTCATTACGATGCTGACTCTTGGTTCTTCTATACCCCGAAGTTTATAATCTTCAGGAGTTGCTACCATCACTCTTGCGTCTTCGCTTTCCCGAAGTTTGTAACCTTCAGGCCCAGCGGTTCCTGCTGCAGTTTCTGGGTCTTCCGTGACCGGCAGAATATATCCTTCAGGGATAAAGTTGATAGGCATGCCCCAGGGACGATCTTTAGGCATGTTGTACCGAGGATCATACGTCTCCACTATGGACGTAGATGTGATCTCTGAAATCACAGTCCTTTGTTGTTTCCTCTGAGTTGTTGCCAGGGATTGCATGTCACTGTGAAGTTTCCTCAGATCTTCTTTCAGAGCGTCGATTTCTTCTCTCAGCTCTCTGTTCTCTTCCTCGAGATCGTCCATTTTCTTTTGTCGATTGGTCTGAGTATTGTACGAATGAGACAGTTTGACTCTACAATCGTGACACATACGTGAGACTCGAAGGTAAGAAGAATGTGTTATGTGAAAATGATGAATGATATGCAATGATATATTTATATTTTTTTGTTTTAATCAAAAAGAAACTTCAACAAACAGATTGCAAATATCATACAGTGGGGAGACCCCGTTTTATTGAATTTGAAAGATTGCAGAAAGGGAAATACAGTATTTTACAAAGTGTTGTAAAAGGAAAAGTCTAAACTTATGGATCCTGAGTCCACTCTGAGGATAGCTCAGGTGTTGGTTCTGGTATTTTCCTTTTCTTTGATCGGGGTTCTTGAGTCGTTGTCGGGTTTTAATTCCTTTGCCAAGTGAAAAGAGCGAGTAAATTTCTTCGGTCTTCCTGTCTTTCTACAACATGTCGCTCTAATATCTTAATCAAAGCATCCTTTTCTTTTAACAGTTGCTAAATTTTGGTACACTCTACATTAAGAATACGATACTTGTTCTTCCAAGATTTCTTTTCCCGTCGAACTTTGTTGAGAGTGACCTGGAGTTTTTCCGCATCAGACATAAAATAAAGGACAAATTCCTTTAACGGAAGAACTTCTTGACGAGGGTAAGGTATCCTCAGCTTGAGGGCTCTAGTTTGTACCTAGTGAAGATAAGGTTCCACAGAGACACAGTCTGGTTTTCCTAGAGACTTTCTTCCTTTCCTGTGAACATGTTTCCAGGCATGCACTATTTCTGTCTTTAGTGCCCTGTCATTTTCTCCTTCCTTGAACAAAAGACCTTCCAGATGAACATTGCGTGGGATATGTCTCATTGGGTATCCGAGTTTACGACGAACTAAAATTAGATGATAGTTGATTCCTCCTTTAGTTCCTATAAGGGGTACATTAGGGAAATTTCCACATTTTTCAATGATCCTTATCCCGTCATAGATCCGATTGTACTAATCTATGTTAGAGTTGGTAAGAGACATGATTCTCTGTGACCAACGTAGAGTACTCTTATGATCCCAAAAAGCAGCAGACTTGGGTAAATGGGAAGTGAACCACTTATATAGCAGGGGTACACAGCATGTGATAATTCCTCTGCTGTACAAATTCCTTAAGTATATAGAATGATAAGCATCTGCGAGCAAGGTCAGTACAGGGTTTCCAATCAGAAATATCTTAATGGCATTGGTATCGACGAAGTTATCAATGCTGGGAAAAAGGAATAACCCGTATGTGATTAGAACAAAGATATCTTCGAAAGCAGTAATGTTTCCTATAATGGCAAAGTATAAGGCTTTCTCTACCAAAAACTTGGCTGGTAAACCTTGGATTCCTTCCTTAGTGGTCATGTGAGTCCTGACTTCTGACTCGTCCAAATAGATTGCTCTTGCAATGGTTTGATCCTTTGGAATTTCTTCCAGTCCAGAAAATGTAGCTTGGTCAGTGATGGGTAAATCAGTCAGGTGAGAATACTCCTCCAGTGTTGGTGCTAGTTGATAATCCAAGAAAGTGAAACAGTGATAAATCGGATCATAAAACTGGATTAGCGTAGACAGGATTCCTTCAACTACATGGACCCTTAACAGAGACATCAATCCTCCGTACTTAGCTCTGAAAGCATCAGGGTTGTTGATCATTCTTGCCAACCCTCTTAAATCCTCTAGTTTTGGAACCTTGAAGGTGTACTTGTGCGTCTTCCTTCTACCGAAATCCATAACGCAATCCTTCTCTCTGATATTTGCAATCATTGTTTTAGTTTAATTTGAAAAAAAGAGAGAAGAGAAAAGAAATTTTTCTTTGTTTAAGAGTTTTTTTAAATGAATGCATGAATGCAGCACACAAAAACATAGAAAAACATGGGTTCAAAGGTTCAGCGTCACGAGTATGGAGTCATGGCTCTACCCATCCCCAAAGGTTGTACTATGGTGAATTTTTGTACCTGTTCTCAAAATCATTGACCCCCCTTGGGATAACAACAGCAAGCTGGTTCACCCGAGCGAGCTGTAGTATCTTAGGGTAATCTCAATTGAGTGTAGTATCGCGTGTTAACTATTTCTTATAGCTACCACACTACTAAATAGCCACATGGTTACTGTCTACTAAATCCTCAGTTTCATGGATACCACAATCGGACAATCTGCTTTCACAACCGAAGTCGTTAGACATTGAATCCGTAAAGGGCACCTCCACTGATTTGATGGTCTACCGGGACAGCTTATTCGGGATTCACTCCCTGTAAGACCGCCCGTCTCTACCATCACCTATCTTAGGTATCACTCAAACTTTCCGCATGCGACATCACTCGCATTCTCATTGACAGAAAAATAAACACAGATATCAAGTAGGAAAAGCGATATATATACATATAGTATGATTCTTAAAACTAACATCCTAGACCTCTTAAGAGCTATAATCCTAGTCCTAAACAGATAAAAGGACGTCCCCAGCAGAGTCTCCATTTTACTGTAGCGAGCGATTTTTTTCGGTGACGCGACCACCTTATCGCAAATGGTTTTCTCCTCATCTCAATGAGGAGGAGTGGGGCGCTACTTTCTGATTTCTTATTTATCCCGTGAAGCTGGAAGGGAAAGGGAAGCTATCTAAAACTAACCTTGCACGCGAATGTTTAACTGAACAAACGCTTAGAGGGATTTAGGGGTCCGGGGTCAGGTTATACAATGGGGGAGTTATCAATTACCCATCATATATGTGGTTATCAACAGGTTGTTAGTTTTAGGTTGTGCTTTGTACTTGATGGTGTTTATCTGTTGATGGGTTGGGAAAGTTTCTTTTATTTTGGGAGATATGAGAGAGAGTTTTTGATGATTTTGGTGAGGTACTGGACCTCAGTTTTTTATTGGTATGCTCGCTAAGATTTCGTAATCATATGCCTACGTATTCCCATTTAAAGAAACGGGGAAATCAGAGCAATTGTAGTTCCTCCTATTCTATGGGAGGAAAAGATGATGTTTTGGTGTCTTGTTCAAAGCCCAAGATTGAAGCTAAATGAGTATTTGTGTCTTGTTCAAAGCCCAAGATTGAAGCTAAAAGGTTTGACTGAGATAGAATTTGTCATCTCTAAAGGGAGACATCCCGTCTGTTTATCACAGCTGTTGGGTGACTGATTATAAAGGAGGATTACTTTAACTGGGATATGAGAATCCAACAATGCCATAATTTCCTTTATAGGGATTTGTCCTAAAGGAGAAAACTTTAACTCAGTGTTGAGAAATGCCATTTTTCCTTAGGAATCTTTCATGCTAAGAGAGGGACAGTGGCGTGGATGTAAATAATCCAGAGGCTTGCCGCTTACAGCAATTAGATGAAAGAGGAAGTTTAACAGGATAAGAGATGGACGACAACTTGGATTTTTGAATCATCAAGTGTGCCACTTATAGCAGTTATCTGGGATTAGGGTTTGTTTTGATTTATCTGTTTTGATGAGTGATAAACAGAAAAATGTCTTCCTACAGAGAGATTTTGATTTCCTCTGAGGGGAATGTTGATTTTTGTGTGCCTTGATCAAAGCCCAAGGTTGAAGTTAAGAGGTTGATTGACTCCATTGGGGAAGTCTTTATACAAAGCCTAAGAGGAGGCAGGAAAAAGACTGACTCAACAAAACAGTGTTTATCTGTCTTGTACAACGCCCAAGATTGAGGCTAAAAGAGACTGACTCTTTTGGGGATATCATTATACAAAGCCTAAGAGGAGGCTAAAAGTTTGACTTTTCTGAGGAAAATATTTTGTCTATCTTATACAAAGCCCAAGATTGAGGCTAAAAGAGATTTTGACTCCGCTGAGGAGGGTTTGTATGTGTCTTGTACAAAGCCCAAGATTGAGGCTGAAAAGAAGACTGACTCTGTGGGAAACAAATCTTTATCTATCTTGTACAAAGCCCAAGATTGAGGCTAAAACGAGACTTTACTGACTCGGCTGAGGATATTTTAGATGTCTTGTACAAAGCCCAAGATTGAGGCTGAAAGAAGTTTGACTCTGCTGAAAAGTATTATCTGTCTTGTACAAAGCCCAAGATTGAGGCTGAAGAGAGGATTGACTCTACTTAGAGAAATTTATATGGTGTCTTGTACAAAGCCCAAGTTTGAGGCTAAAAAGGGTTGAATCAACTAGAGAGTGCTTTTATCTGTCTTGTACAAAACCCAAGATTAAGGCTAAAAGGGTTGACTCTACAAGAGAGTGCTTTTGTTTTATACCATTGACTCAACAAGAGAGTGTGGAAAACTGATTAACTCAACAAGAGAGTCTGAAGAGGTTAGCTCAGTTGGGGAAAATCATTGTACAAAGCCCAAGAGGAAGCTGACTATGCTGAGGAAAGGAAGGATCATTATACAAAGCCTAAGAGGAGGCTGTCTTTGCTGGGGAAGAACAAAGAAAGAAATCTTTATACAAAGCCTAAGAGGAGGCTGTCTTCTGCTGAGAATTATTGAGATCCAGAGGCATGTCCAAATGGGGAATTAACTCTTACTGAGGGTTTACAGAAGGGTTGAGATATCAGATGCCTTGAGGTTCTGATTTGGGATAGTGTTATATTGATGATAAACTGACCCTGGCTAAGAGATTCTTAGGAGAAAGACTGGGTTTTAGAACCCATGGGTTTTAACTCTACTGGAGATTGGTCAAAAATCACCAGGGGTTTCTCCTATGTTTGTAAGGAACTTGAGAATATCTTTGAGATCCAAGAGGGGATTAGACTGTCCAAATCTGCTGGTATGGAAGAGTTTTATCTTTGTATGATGCCCAAGAGGAGGCAGGTGTTTTAAGGGAAGAGAATCACCCCTAAATTGGTCTGAGGTTTTGACTCAAGAAAGACTGCTCTAGCAAAGGATGACTAAGTTCTGTCCTATACCTTTAAGAGGTCTTCAGGGTCCTTGTATTAAGTCCAAGAGAAGGCATGAGAACTTCTAAGAAGCCGGAGGGTCCTTGTACAAAGCCCAAGAGGAGGCGGGGATGCTTTTAGGAAGCCTGTGGGTCCAAACTTAAGAAAAGTTCAAAAAAGGTTTCACCGAGAATTAATCCTTTAGTGAGCAGTTCTAGGGTTTGAAGAAATTCAAGAGAGGTTTCACCGAGAATTAATCCTCTCTAGGGAATGAATTTCTTTGACAATTTCTAATAGTGGCAGTCTGAGAAAAGTTTCACCGGGAATAATGCCTTTCTCTTTGTTCCATATCGTTTAAGCCCAAGAGAAGGCAAGACTGTATCTGGAAATCCTATGGGGAACTGTTTTGACTGTATTTAAGAGTGACCAACTGACTTTACCTAGTTCTAGACCTTGTTGCCGAGGAAAACTCTAAGCAGATATACAAGTATATATACAGTTGATATATGACAAGTATTTAAAAAGATGTGAAAGAAGGACTTACAGGTGAGCAAGCTTCCAGCAATACAATTATATATATATGAAAGCAAGTAAATGAAAGCTGATAAAACTTACAGGCGAGCAAGCTTCCATTATAACAGCTGTATGGTTAGTTGTTCGAGAAATCAAAGAAAGTTTTGATAACAACTATGAATTTGAACCTAAATCAAAAGGGAAGGTTATTTTGAAAAGATTGTTAGGGCTTATACTCAAGGAGAGGCCCAGAAAGGTTTTCTGTACAGAGGGATGAGTCTTACAACTCAAGGAGAGGCCCAAAGGTTTGAAAAAAGAAAAGAAATGGGACTTGCAACACAAGGGTAGGCCCAGATGAAAATGTTTTGAAAAGCGATGATCGCGCCAAGATTTTGAAAACACAGTGGGACTTATACAATGACTGAGGCCCAAAATTATTTATGTACAAAAGGGGTTGGGTCTTACACTCTATTAGAGGCCCAAAGTTTATTTTATATATAAGTGAAGAGGCTTACAACTCAAGGAGAGACCCAAGTGATTTTTGTTTAAAAGGCGACGACCGTGCCGAGATTTTAAAATCGTATCGGGACATATACAATGACTAAGGGACAATTTTGTTTATTTACAAAGGGAATGGGACTTACACTCTACAAAGAGGCCCAAAGTGGTTTGAAAAGGTTTGTTAGGGTGATAATGATCAAAACCCTAATTTTGGTTTTAAAATGTATTTTAATTGAATAAAAATTCAATTAAAATAATCAAATATGTGAAAAAAGGTTGTGATCTTGAATTTATATTTGGAAAATCATGTTTCATTTATGGGATGATTTAAAATTCATTTGAATTTTGCAAAACCAAGAGAAAGAAATATTTTTAATGTTTAAAAACAAATAAAAATATAGTTCTTTACAAAAATACCAAATATATGAAATAAATAATATTTTTGTGAAATTTTCATGGAATAAAATATTTTAATATTTTTCTGAATTTTCAAAAAAAGAATCAACAAAAAATTATTAAAATTGAGAGAGAAATTAATTTTCCAATTAATTAACAAAAAACATGAAAATATGGAAAATAGCAAAAACATAGAAAAATAGCAAAATGGTCTGGGTGGGGTTTGAACCCACGACCATCAAGCCAAATACACATGCGCGCTACCACTGGGGTGGTGATACATCTGTGTATCAAAACCACCCCATAAATACATAATGGGTGCCAAGTTTTCAGGCCTGGCCAAGGCAAGGCAAGGCAAGTTTTGGCAATTTACGTGAAGCCTCTAACTTTCTCATTTCTCCATGGATTGGGATAAAATTTAGGTGCATCTGACCTAGAATTTCACGAGGAATCCAATGGTACCCTTGGAATTTTCAGAAAATGTTTCCTCTTCAAAATCCGATAGTGATTTCAAAATAGGCCTATTTTTGCATGTTCTATGCTATCTCATGGCACATGCAAGATATACATGGCAAATTGGTTCAAACACAACATGTATGAGATGTTTATGATCAAATGAACATCAAAGTAATGCATAATTCAAAGAGATCAAGTTGTCATGCACTTACCTCTTGGAACTTTTTGTGCTATCTGCCAAGTTCCTTGTGCCAGAAGTAATTTGATGCTTTGGACACTCTCAATTGATCCCTTAGAAGCTTTTAGAATGATTAGAACCAGCTGGAATCCTCAGGAACAAGTTGTGGAACTTTCTTCCAAAAGGGGCAAAAGTGACAAATATGGCAACTCTCTCAAATGGTGTTCCAGATGAGGGGAACCATTTGGGACAGTTTGAGGATGATATTTGGAGTGTGTTTGATGCTTTGTTTGGTTTTGGAAGTGACTGAATCAAGACATGGCTTGAAAAATGCAGAAAAGCCCAATTTTGAGGTTTTGGAAGTGGACTTTGTGATTTTGGGGTTTCAGGTCACAAGTGAGTGATTGAACATCTTAGATATAACATATTAGAGGTGTTTGGATCATGAGTTGTGGTGGAATTGCTCTCTAACTCAAAAACTCATAGATACCTTGCAAAAGAAGGCATTTTGGCCTAAAGAAAGAGATTTTGAGGAAAGCGAGTGTTGTAGTGCTTTGGTGTACTCAAACTGATCACAATTAAGCTCTATTTATAGTGTGTCAAGTTTGTTTTGGCATCAATAGTGAATGGCAGCTGCAGCAGGCTTTTGGCCAATGTTGAGCAAAAGGAATCTCAAGTCTCCTCTTGTCATTGACTTGAGGTTAGGGAACATGCCTATGGTCCTTTGATTCAGAGCTTATTCTTGACTCATTCAGTTAGGAATATGCCAGTCCATGCTAACTTGGTGTATCCATTAAATGCATTTCAACAAAATTGGAGTCTTGGCACCTTTTTAGCCTTTTTAGGTTTGTTATGGCTAAGTGTAGATTCTTGGACTTTGGAGGCTTGGGGATCAGATCATTCTCCTTTTGTTTTATCCTCACATGTGTCCAAATGGATGACAAGGCTTGGAGTTGCTCAATTTTTCCAAATCGAGTAAAATGCCAAAATCTGCCTTGTTCAAGACAGTTGAAAATGGTGATTTTGAGGGATTCATATCTCCCTACTCAGGTTGAGTTATGGGAGGCTCTTGTGCTTTTTAGAAAGCCCTCATATGATAAAAAACATTTGTGATCATAGTTTGTTTTGAAAATATTTGGATCCAACTGAAAAAACCTCATGAACATTGATGTTCAAGGCTGGTAACTTAGGCAGATTTTCACTAAGTGTTGGAAAAAGTGTCATTTTCATGTTTTTGTCATTTTGACCACTCCATAACTTAAAATCCATAAAGAATTAGAGTTGGAGGTAGTTGAAACTTTTGTAGAGTGTAGCAAGACCTACAAATCCAGCTTTGGATCACCCAAAATGGTTGCTTCGATCTCAAGTTATGATCCTTGGAAGTTGGTACCAAAACCACTTTTATTCCATAACTTAGAAAAATTTTGGTTTCTCAAGGTTGCCCCTTTTGCAAGAAACCTCGCTTTTCTTGATTTTTCTTGATGGATGATGATCAATATCATACATTAACATTGTTTTTGACTTAGGGGAACCATATTTGTGAAAAAACCTAAAAAGTCAAACTTGATTTTGTGCACAGTTGACTTTTTATCGGATGAAATTCAAACTGTGTGATCCTTTGTGAAATCAAGTCCTTGACCTAAATCAAACCTAATGTATGGGTTCCATAGGTGTTATAGGGTATAATGAATCATGTCCCAAGGTTTGGGAGCATGTCTTGGTCAAAAGTCAAAGATACAGTTGACTTTTTCCTCGAAACCCTAATTGTGGTCCAGATGAAATTGAAACTTGTGAATCAAGCTTCTTGGATCAATCCATTGTTTCAAATGGATCAATGTAGTGTATTGGAGGCCCTTAAACCATGTCTTGAGGTCTTGGCTCATGCTTTGTCTCAAAAGTCAACTTAGGGGTGAATTAGGTCAATGAGGTCCCTTAGAGTATCTTGGGTTGTGCTTTGAAGCATTGGCTTATGCCTAGAAAAAAATTTCATCTGGAGGCCTTGGTCGACCAAAACCCTAATTTGGTGACATTGGCGATCTTGAGGCTTGATCCACTTGGAATGTTGTAACTTTGTACTTGATTCTTGATATGGGAGTCCTCTTGATCCTTTATAGGTGTTTAAAAGGTTAGACAAGTTGAAGATCATGTCATTTCTTGATTGATCCTTTGTCTAAGTGCTCTGAGAGGGCTCAAAACCCTAATTCTTGGTTGTAGTGAAAGCTCGGCAATCCTTGAGGAAATTGATGAGGCATGATGGCACATCCATATTGTGGCAATGATTTGCACAATGATGGGAAATCTTGGTGGTCAAAATTTGGGGTATGACAACTTCAAACCATTTTTTATAACAAATTGAATCAAACCTATTTTCTAAACACTAAGATGGAAAAGAGAGAGTCTAGAGCCTTCTATTCTCTCTCTTGAATACTTGGATACAAGGAGCCTTCCTTGGCCATTCGAGTACTCGTTATCCGCTCAAAACACTTTAACTATATCAAAATCTTTCACAATTAAGGATGAAAAGAGAGATAGTCTCGAGCATTTGATTCTTCTCCTTGATTGTTTGGATACGAGGAGCCTTCCTTGGCCATCCAAGTAATCGTCATCCAAACAAAACAATCAACACATTAACTCAACTTCTCGCCTCGTGTGATTAAAACTTTTTCTCAAACGAACAATGTATAGTCATTTCAAATGAGAATTCGAACTAAATGCTTAAGCCTCCGCCGAGAGTAGACAAGCTAACGTTTAGCCCTTAGAATGCGACCTAAACATTCGATCGATAAAACGAACCAACAACCCGTAGTCCCACGAACTACAGACGCTCTGATTGTTCATTTCTTTCAAATGAAGATACGTAGGCACAAGGGCCCCAATCCTTGGCGAGCACCATAATAAAAAACCACCCATTTCCCTTTCGAAAACAAAACTCTTTTCTCTTATCTTTTGTATTATTCGCTTAGAAGAAAACAAATAACATTAGTTAACATTTAATCACAAATTGGACTAAGAGGTTCCCGTTGAGTACAACGAACCTGAGGGGTGCTAATACCTTCCCTTTGCATAATCGACTCTTGAACCTAAAATATGGTTGCGATGACCATTTTTCTTTCTTAAACGTTTTATCGATATTTTCCTACTTCTTTAATGGGATAAATAAAAGTTCAGCGGCGACTCTGTTCGAACAATTTTTTTCGCGTCAATCGTGAAGGATCGTATTTTTCGAAGTACGACAATACCTACAGAAAAATAACATTTACCTACGACATGTGGTTGTCACTATATGTTAAGTTTCTTGTAGTGATTCTATAGAAAATTTTATCTACGATTCTACCCCAAATCAAAGACTCATTTGTTTCATTCTTAAAGCATCTATCATTTCTGTATTTCCATAGTTCATGAATGGTTTCAGCCAATGCACAATTCAAAATCTTCACTCTACTGGCCTTTGACTTACTCATGTCACTAATCCACTTGACCTCTTGAGTCTAAGTCCCAGGTATGTGATCTATCAGAATCCAATCCAACATGTTTTTCCTAATCATCTTCATTTCTGTGCATTGAAAAAACAAGTGATGGATAATCTCATTTTCATTGCAGAAACAATAAATGTCTTGATTCAAAAGACCAAATCTAGATAGCCTCTCTTTGGTTGCCAGCTTCCTATGGCAAGCCATTCAAAGAGTGAACAGAGCATGAGGTCTAGCAGCATTCTGACATTTACTACTACAATATTATGTAAATTAGATAAAGTTTCAAGACTTGATAGAAAATCATGAACAATTTTCTTTAGAAGATTTTGAAATCGTATTGGGAAAACAAAAACTTGTGAGATTATGTTTCCATGGGAGAACCTCAACACTTACTCTCTCGAAAAGAAATGAAGAAATTAGAATACTTAAAAGAGAGCACGCTGCTGAGGTTAGACAATTTAATGATAGAATACATGAGATAGAGGAGAAACATCGTAAAGATAAAGAAGAAATTGATAGAAAAAATATGCTTCTTCTTAAGACCGTTTTTAATCAAAACACCTCGGAGTTGGATATAGATGCTTTTGCAGCTTTCATATCAGCTCCTGCAACTAATGCTAACAGTGCCTTACGTTCTTCTGCATCATGCTCCAACTAATGATCAAGTAATATTGAATTGTTTAATGCTTTACATTATAATTTTATATTTTGCTAACAGTGTCGTATGAATGATGATATCAATGAAGATTTTCGGTCATTTAGAGATACAAACACGTAGATATAGAGATGTGTAGATGTAGATGTTTAAGTTTACTTTTATAGATTAAAGATTTTATTTTGATTATGAATGATAATTGACATTAGGATATGTAATTTGAAGATGTTTTGTTGATTGTGAATCAATGACTCACATTAGGATATATAAGTCATGATCCATTTATACAAGGTCAAAGTCTAAAAGTCTTCAACAAATCTCAACCATTAATATGAATAAATCAAACGGTCATATAAGTAGCCTATTTTTTAGGAAAAAGAAATTGTTGTGTATTTTTTTCATTTAATATGATTGTATAATTCAATCCTATTAACAATTCAGATTTGGTGTAAGTCTTTTAGCCTTACACCTGGTATCAACGAATCTCTCTCTCTCTCTCTCTCTCTCTCTCTCTCTCTCTCTCTCTCTCTCTCTCACTCTCTCTCTCTCTCTCTTATATATATATATAGAGAGAGAGAGAGAGGATCAACTTACTTCAAGTGTAAGTTTTTATAACTTACTCTACAATCATAGCCTTTAAATTAGATTTAATCAAATGGTTATAAGTAAAAATGCTAATTTTACCACTAGATTAGATTCAATTGAAAAGCTATGATGTGGAGTATGTTAAAAAAATTTACCCTTGAAGTAAGTTGAACACCACTTATATATATATATATATATATATATATATATATATATATATATATATATATATATATATATATATATATATATATATAAGTAAAATGATTTTAAAATTTGTATATTAATATTATTATATATAAAATTATGAATGATGTTATTATTAGGATTATAAAATAAAATGAATGTTTATTTTGTTAAAAAAAAAATAGTTTTTTCAACGGTTATGAAGTGTTGTTTTAGTAGGCATGGAAAATAAATTTGGTTCCACTAGGCCCCAGCAGCCCCAACCACAAAATTAACGAAGTACTATATCCTATTTAAACGGGAACAGGGGCGGGGGAGGGGGATGATAGTACCTGCCCAGCATCCACCCCCGCCTCACACCCGCGAACTAAATTTAATTTATTTCATTTATTTTTAATAATTTTATTACTCATTAACACTTTTTAATATGACAATATCATGTTTATTAGAATTATTATTTATTTATTTTAAATATAATTTAAATAAAAATTATTAAGCATTATAATTATTTTTAAAATAATCAATTATTTAATTTAATTTTTTATTTATATTGTTAATGAAAATTAATATGCATTTAAAAAAAATACAATTTATGCTGGTGGGAGCGGGACTGGTGTTGGAAAATCCATTTCTTGTTGGGGGCGGGGGAACAATTTTTAGCCCCGAACAGGTTTTTGGGCGGGGCGGGTCTGGGTGTGCTTAAACCCGCCCCCGCCCCGCCCCGCCCCGTTGCCATTCATATGTTTTAGTATAGAAAGTTTTGTTGTAGCCTTCGAAGAAGAAATTTAGATATGCATGTATTAGAACGGTTTCAAATGTACTACGGCTAAAAATCGTTGTTAAATTCAATAAAACAGTCATTCCTAAAAACAACCCAATTGCAATGGTTGCAACTATTGTTATTGGAAACCGTTCTATAAAGAAAACGACAATAATGATTATGTACAAGGCGTTGCCGTTGGTTAAAAAATCGTTTCGAAACGGTAGGGCAACATCTTGTTTTGGCACTGTCTAAAAATCGTTCCCATAAGTAAAGACAACAGGATTTTTAGATTTCACAATGGTTTTCATGTGTTGTCATATAGTTAAAATGTTGTAGTGGTGTCTCTTCCACTCAATATATAAACCACAAAAATGCAAGTTCAATGAGTATTTAGAAGTGTTTTTCAATTAATTTAGATATCCCAAAAATTTTGTAATTTTTAAAGTAATTAATTCTAAGCAGCATAAATTGTACTGAAAGACATACTGACTTATGTACTCCTTCCGGTCACTATTATAAGCAAAAAAAACACCTTAAATCTTGGTCACTATTATAAGTAAAAGTCATTAAATTTTAGACTAATTAATACTTGTATTATTATTATACCCTTAATTTAATTCAAAAACATTTAATATTGCAAGTTGATTCATCAAATAAAATAATGATATTATCGTAAATTTTACTTTGATTGTACATGAAATCAAGAAAATTAATTACACTTAACTAACTTTCTTAATACGTGTGTAAGTAGTTATTTTAGTTTATAATTGTGATCGGATGGAGTATCGTGTATACGATCCTCCAATTTGTATATGACATGATCTTATGCACTTATAGGTCTAGATTGAAATTCCCTCTTTTCATACAAATCGTACGACTGCATGTTTCATTGGAATCTACTGTTCCAGATAGTCTAAAGTCTAAACATTTTTATAATATTAATAACAAGATTTATGAACTCTTAAAGAGTTTATCTGATGGTGAAAATTTGAATCATGAATAGGTTCTTCTCAAAATTTTATGATTGAATTCCGCTAATTATTAATATTATTGGATTGAGTCCGACTTTAAAATTTATATTTAAATATATTTTTTTCAATTATTTATAAAATTTCTAATTTCTTTTTGTTTCAATAAATTTAATTTATTTTCCCATTCCTTTTCGATATCATTGGATAACCTTAAGGCTATATAAATGCCGGGTAGTTACAGTGAATCACCACTCAATGCCATATGATAAGGGATATAGTAACAAACTCTAGCACAGATATGATACTGCAAAATGAAAATTTTGTTTAAAAAATTCAAAGTAAATTGAAATAATAAATGATTCGATGAAGTATGTACTATAATTCCAACGCTCTAGATGGTGAAACTTTTTTCACGGGAGAAAACTAAAACGTATAATTTGACCTTTCTCTAGTTTTGGCTAAAGTGCACATTCGATTAGGGTAAGAAAATAGTAAAAACACAAAAAATAATCTTGATTTCCATAACATTGATCCATCAATTCATACATTACTTAACAAATTTTGACGACAAATCCAACATATAAACACATTTTATTGAAATAAAAAACACAAAATTTATCATCTTAATTTCTTTCTGTCTTCTCAAGAAAGGTTAATAAATTTTGACGACACATTGGGCAAGATATTTTTCCTCCATGTAACCAAGAATTGAGACACGAGGAATGAAATTCATGACCACACAAACCAAAAGGTCGAATCAACTCTCCTTTTTTAAATTCTTCTAAGCAAATCGGACAAGTCATAGTTAGATCTTCTTTAAAAGTCTTAAGGGGAGGAAGCATTTTTATTTTTTTCTGAAGGCAATAGTTCATTAAACAAAACTTGCACAAGAGGTGCAGGAACCCAACAAAACAACCAACACTATGGCCCTTTACAACTTATTATAGGGACAATGTACCAATCATAGAAGGAGACCACCTTAGATAGCCTATTTTGGACACTCCACTTCCAGCTAAAATATTTAACAGAGTTTAAATATCAAACACAGACAAACATTTAGAATCGTAAATCCTAGCATTTCTACCAAACCAGAGAAACCAAACAGCAGTACACCATATAAGAATACCTGCTGGACTTCCTGTCTCTTTCTTCACTACTTCAAAATAACTTGTCGCATACTCGATCCAATTGTTATGGCCACTGCTTACTATACCCAACCATCTCTCCAAACCTTTCCATACCTCAACAGATTTGGAGCAGTCAGAAAACACATGATTAAGAGTTTCCACTTCACTCCCACACTCTGCACAAGCCATATCCCCGCCTGCCACGACTATATTTCGCCTGGCTAATTGCTCCTTGGTCGCCAATCTGTTCCTAGCTACACGCCACATAAATTTTTTTACCTTCGACGGCAGCTTCGACCTCCATATCTTGTTCATGGCATCTGATGCTTCTACCTCCGCTTCAGTTGCGCCTCTGAACTTCCACAACAGATCGTAGCACGATTTGACAGAAAAATCTTTGCAAGCCTCAGAGCTACCAAGTTTTTCTGGATCCCATCTATAAACATCCTCAGTGACCTTAGGGATGATGAACTCTAATAAATCCATCAGATCATCCTTCTCCTTGGCCATAACCGTACCTGCAGGAAAATCAGAAAAAGAAACATTCCATAACCAAACGCCTCCAATCCCTGACCCTAATCTAGCTACAGAGCTGTTAGGTTCGACAGCAAACTGAAACAAGTTGGGAAATACTACTTTAAGAGGAATGTCAATGGCCAAAATGGTGTGCCAAAACAAAGTATCCTATCCGTTCCCCAGGGTGCTGCCAACGCTAGTAAGAAAAATGTCACTACCCGAATCTTTGTCAAAATTGGCACTCCTCAAATCCCTCCACCAAATTGACTCAAACCTACTAGCTACCTCTCCTTCGAAATAATTAATGTTCAATGCAAGGTTTCCATACTTAAACCTCATTAAATTCTTCCAAACATTGCCCTTTGAATTAATCATCCTCCACTTCCACTTCAACAACAATGCTCTATTAAAACTACTCAAATCCTTAATTCCTAGACCTCCTTTCTCAATCGGTCTACAGGTAGTTTGCCAATCGACCCAGTAGATTTTCTTCTTTGACTCATTCCCACCCCACAGAAACTTGCTCTGAATACCTTGGAGAGCCTTCAAAACTTCTACCGGCACTTTGTAAAAAGAGAATGTGTAAAGAGGAAGAGCACTAATAACAGACTTAATAAGAACAAGTCTACCACCAATAGATAGGTGTCTTCCCTTCCAATCAGCCAACCTAAATCTCACTTTATCTAACAAATCCTTCCACATATGAATTCTTCTAGGGCTTTCCCCTATACACACTCCAAGGAAAACGAACAGAACCTTCATTGAATCACAATTAACAAAAGCTGCTGCAGAATTCAGAAAATCATTGCTAACATTAATCCCACCTATTCTACTTTTGCAAAAATTCACTTTCAAATCGGTAGCCATTTCAAACCCTCTTAGGACTGCCTTAATGCTCCACAGATTGGCCCAAACCGCCTCTCTAAAGAACAAAGTATCATCAGCAAAATGAGTTACACTGAATTGCCCTTCGTCTCCTGCTCTAAACCCTTTATACAAGCCTAATGACTCTGCTTTTTTCACTAAACTCGTTAACACTTCCATAACGAGCATAAATAGGAAAAGGGAAAGCGGATCCCCTTGCCTCAATCCTTTAAGGACCTTGAAATCTCTCGTAGCACTACCGTTGACCAAAACCGACATAGTACCATCACACACCAGAGTACCTATCCAATTTATCCACTTCTCCCCAAAGTTCAGTTTTGCAAGTAACTCCTTAAGGAACTTCCACGAAACACAATCATACGCTCTTTCGAAATCAATTTTCAGTAACATGCAACTCTTTCTTCTCCTCTTTGCTAGGTCAATAATCTCATTATCTAACAAGACACCGTTAAATATGCACCTCCCAGGCAGAAAAGTCGTATGTTCAGCTGACACCAGCGAATCAACTACCTTCCTCATTTTATTTGCCAGAATTTTTGACAGTATCTTCTGATAGCACGATACAAGGCAAATTGGCCTGTAATTCAAAAGATATTGAGGATTCATTGTCTTCGCTACTAAGGTCAGAAAGGAGGCCTTAGAAGCTTTAGTCAAAGAAGGCTTGCTATGAAATTCCATCACAAAACGAATCACATCCCTCTTAACAATTTCCCAGCACCCCTGGAAAAATGCGAAGGTAAACCCATCTGGACCAGGGCTCTTGTCTCCTCCGCAATTCCAAATAGCATCTTTGATTTCCTCTTCCAAAAATTCGCTCTCTAACCAAATTTTATCCTCCACAGACAAGCCTTTCATGTCAAGATCTTCCAAGGAAGGACGGTTATAATTATCCTCTTTAAAATTCTCTTCATAGAACCTACTAACCTCCCTCTTGACACCCTCAACATCTTCTATTACTCCACTATCAGTCTTGACAAACCATATACCATTTCTTCTCCTCCTTCTGACTACATTATGGAAATATCTTGAGTTACTGTCCCCGTCCTTCAACCACATTTCCTTAGCTTTAACTCTAATAATTTCCTATTTCATGTTGAGTTTACTCCAAACCTCTTCACTCGCCTTGGTTCTAGCTTTCACCATATCTTCGAATTTAACAAAACCAAGCCTACTCACCTCCTGATCTAAAGAGTTAAGGTCTTTAATAGCATCTTCGATCTTGACGTCCATCCAGCCATAAACCTCCTTGCTCCAAAACTTTAACCTCTCTTTAAAAATACTCAGCTTTATCTTAAGAACATAATCACCCCTTCCATTGACAACCATAGAATCCCAACAATCGTTGACAACCCTTTTGAAATCAGGGTGCTTCAACCAGCAATTGACAAATCTGAATGGTTTAGGTCCCCAGTTTACCGAGTTACACTTCAACCAAATAGCACAATGATCTGAGATTTCCCTTCTACTAATGTGTTGGCCTTTGATATTCCACTCTTCAATTAAACCTTCTGAAATTAAAAACCTATCAATTCTGCTCATAGAGTTCCCAGCCCTGTTAAACCAAGTGAACAACCCACCCTCGCACGGCACGTCCACGCAATCTAACTCTCCTATGAAATTTCTAAACTCCTCAATCACCTTATTTCTCGCATAGCCCACTGTGCTCTTCCTCTCCTCCTTAAAAGCAATAACGTTGAAGTCGCCTCCAATAACCTACTCACCCTTATCAAATCTATTTGTAGTCTTCACCAAATCCCTCTACATCTCCTTCTTTTTGTTCAACCGGCAAGAGGAATAAACGTTCACCAAAAACACCTCAGTGCCCTTCCAAACTCCATTGACTCCTAAGAATCCCTCCTTCCTAAAACTGTAGTTAAGGACCATTGAATCTTTCTTCCACATAATTAACAACCCTCTAGCACTCCCTATAGCGTCTAGAGCTGACCATTCCACATCTGGAATCCCCCACAGAGAATACGTCTAACATTCTCCGCTCTTCTGTCAAAGGAAATAACAACTCTGGCTCCTTGTCTATTATGAATCATTATGACTCGAGCATTTAGATTTCTTGTAATGGAGCTTGATTTCTTCTGAATTCTTCAATGCATGCCTCATTTGAATCTTCTACGATTTCAAAACGATACAGAAAATATAAAAATAATAAGATGACTTAATAGTGAATAATGAGACTTAAACAACTTTTTTTTTGGTGAATAAACGAGTTTTTATTAAAACAATGAACTTTCACTTTGTAATTTATAAGTGAGCTTTCAGAGAATTTTATTTGTTAAAAAATTATAATTCCGCCCAAAAAATATTCCTTATTTTTCTTAACGGTTGCTTTCTAAATAGTATATATTCCAATTCAAAGAAAAAAATAACAATTCTCAAATATAAGATATGTGCAACTTTTTGTTACAGATTATTTTCAAATTTTTATACTATCTATCGATGAACAAAATAGTCGCTATTTTAGGCACAAATGAGAGTACTATCTATCAATGAACAAAATAGTCGTTATTTTAGGCACAAATGAGAGTGATTTTTTACTTTCTGTTTTAAAAATTTTAAAAATTAAAAATAGTTTCAATTTTAAAATTTTAAAATTTTTAAAAATTAAAATTAATTTCAAATATATAAAGAAAATTATAAATATAAAGTATTTATTTAATAGTAATTTAAAGAATAGTTGTTTGAGTTAATAATAATAATAATAATAATAATATCAATAATAATAATAATAATAATAATAATAATAATAATAATAATAATAATAATAATAACTAGTAGAAGACTCGTGTGTCCGCACGGTATCAGAAAAAGTATGAGATATAGTATTAGACATTTTTTATTTGGATCTAACTGATTGTATCCCGTGCCATTTTATGAAATATTTCAATCACATTTTAAACATTACAGTGAAAAGATTGAAATACATAATAATCAAGATTTTAGACTTTTTATATTTTAGAGCAATATTTATGCATGCTTTCTTGTTTGAATCTAATTGGTTATGTTCTTTGTCATTTCATAAACCTTTTTTATATAACAGTGAAAATGATGGAATCTAACTGATTATCTTCCGTGTCACGTGATTAAAAGTAATATATATATATATATATATATATATATATATATATATATATATATATATATATATATATATATATATATATATATATATATATATATATATGCTTGTTTTTTTGACGGAATTTAACGGGTTGTGTCCCGTGCGACTTTATGAATAATTCCAATAACATTTTTAAGCTAAGATATTATTTAAAAATTATACAAAAATAATTGAAAATAAATTTAAAATAAAATAGACATTGTACGGAAAGTGACCGTGAAATATCTTTTGATATTCATACCACAATTTTGAGATGAATTTGCAAATCCCACTTAATGAAACAAAATAGATAGTCTTTAGTGGTTGAAAATGAATGATTTATCTTAAATAAGTTGGTAACTTAACAATAAAGATATTATAATGTACCACAAGCCCAAATAGCAAAGTTAAGGATTCTCTCACACATACACATATATCCATATTATAGTTGTATGAGACATATAGATTTTTTCAATCATATTTTATTGTATTAATTTGTCTACATTTTGTCTTAAAATCTATTCTATATAAGTCATAGGTTCTTTTATATTGAACATGTAAGAAGCTAGTGTCTTAGGTAGCTCGTTTTTTTCCTACACCTGTAGGTCCCATAAACATGAAGCTAGCAATTGGACGGCGTGGATCTGAAAGACATGCTCTTGAACGTTTGATAGCCTCAGCTATTACCTTCACAGCAGGATCTTGACCCATAGCACGCTTATGAAGCACTTCCTCCAAATACAACAACTTCTTCTTCTCGATATACTTCTGATACTCATCAAATGTTGTCGCACCAATACAGTGCAACTCCCCTCTACCAAGCATAGGCTTTAAGAGGTTACCAGCATCCATGGCACCATTTGTAGCACCTGACTCGTGGAATTTTGAAATTGCAATCAAATCCAAAATCCACATGTTAATTTTTAAATTCCATATAGCATCAGCTACTACATATAAAAGTTTTTTTTAAGAAGCTCATAGATATTTAATTAAAGTATGTCGTATATGATTAGAATCCTCGTTGATAAGGAGTTTGTTGCAAATATTATATATTTGTATTCGGCCCATTAAGTTAGAATCGTCTATTTAAATGAATTAGTATTTGTATCCTACTTACAACTACTTTAAAATATATTAGAAATATTTTATAGATTTTTTTGGTATAAAACTAAATTGCATTAAATAATAGATATAGATTCGGGAAGATATTTGAATCCCAAAAAATCAGCCATTTGAAAATGAAAAGCTTTGAAGCTTATTACCTGCTCCAACAACTGTATGAATCTTATCAATGAAAAGGATAGTTTGACCATCAGATTTTGTTACTTCTTTAAGAACACTATCTTTAAATTCTCCTCGGTATTTTGCTCCATCAATAAGTGCACCCATATTAAAGGATATAAGCTGAAGAGAAACCAGTGCATAAGATCATTTTTCCAACTCTAAACCGATATACAAACTTTTGAAGGAGTATAAGATAAGAAAATATTATATGTTCCTTTAAAAAATGAAATTAAAACCAGACTGGCAAAAGATATATAGTTAGGATCATTACAATGAAATTTAAAATGGGATAGAAACTTAAAAACCGGTTACTTTTATTGTATGGTTACTTTTGCCTATTCTCAATCCAGGCCAGTTCTATCAACAACAACCTAAGCATTTAGATAAAGCACATACCCTACAATTCATCAAAGCTTGAGGAACATCTCGTTGCACGATTATCTAAGCAAGTTTGTGTCAATGACAGAAATAGGTCAATAACCATAACGTAGTAAGGATTACAAACACAAGCATAAAAATTATGGTGCAAGGAAGAAAAAAATCATGGGAAAATAATCGAATCTCAAGCAATAATTAGGAGGAAAAACTAAGGAGATACCCTTCAGAAATTGCAGTCTTTCCAACACCAGGCTCACCAATCAGCACATGATTGTTCTTTGTTCTCCTGGAGAGAATTTGGATGCACCTGCGTATTTCATCATCACTTGTGTGTATCTACCAATAGAAAGTGCTTCAAATTTGTGAACTAAGTAAAAATCGTCCAACATAGTTGATATGAACAGTATCTTTCCAAACAAAATGGTCCATGCATAATTTTCTGTCGAAAAGCTTAGGCAATCTGCATTGGTAATCGTAAATAGTCCTATAAAGCAAGCATATAATGTGATATGTGCTGAAAGTAGGAAGGTATAGATGTACTCTTAGTATTGTGGCAGAGGTATTTGAGTTATAAAATAGAAAGCCATCTATGTTTCTCAATGTTGATGTGAAGATGTATAGTATTTGCATTTAATAACACGATTAGACATTAGGAAGGAATGGTAAAAAGTTCATATCGAGAAAAGAAAACATCTTTGAATGATTTCTTCATAGCTTGTATAGACAAACACCTCCATGTAGTCACACCTTTCAATGTCTCGAACACACCTATGGCAAATGGTACCTTTCAATGCCTTGAACTCTATTTGGCTGGATTAATTTCATTAAAGAATACAAGAATTGCTAAAATATCTGCTGAATACACAATTGAGAGAGCTGCAACTGATAGGATTATGGATTTAATTTTAGATATTTAAGATATTATGTTAGGAGTAAAATATATCTTAGTTGGGCTTTGTTTTTTTTGTTGAGCTTTTTAGTTATTGGGCTTTTACTATCCATTAGTAATATTATATATGTACTCTCACTAAGAGATAAAAGATTATCGAAATGAATGAAAAAGTCTTTTATTTCCTTTAATTCTATTTTGTTATTTTAGTGTTCTTCCTCTTTCCTAGTATAATCCCTAGTTCATAGTTTTGGTAGGAATTGCTTCCTATCAATTGGTGCTTTCATCCATGTACTCAAATCCTCCTATGGATTATCCTTATCATACACCTTCATATCATCCATGAAGTATTCCTCCTACCTATCTCACAAACCCCTCTATGACATCTCCTACCACATCTTCATTTCCATCTTTTCCATGGAAACTTTTTACACCTTGTTACACTCATGTTGGTTCATCATCACCAAGTTTGTATTCCAAATCACGAGTATTCACCACATACACCTAATCCTAACCCATATTCATCTTATTCATCATCGATTTATTCATACTATTATTATAATAATTATCATCAACCAAACACCTCTTCCATGATTACTCATAAATATCAAATTCATGCTAGTACTAGAAGAGATTTTGAGAAACATTTACAAGTGTCTCATCTCTCTTTTAAAAAAAATGTAAATCTGCTAAATCTCGTTTCTTCCCCAAACCCACTCCAAAACACCGCATAACCCTTTTTCACACTAACACCACAACACCTCAGAACCCTTACCTCCTCCACAACACCACAAAACCCTTTTTCCCACTTTCCTCCAAAATCCCACTTTCCGATATCATCATCTCACACAAAAACCAAACATCCAAAAATGATGAGGTATTCATTGACGACGACAAGCTTCGTGAAGGGTGCGGCGTTGTCGGCTTATACGACGAATTCAGTAAGTACGTCGGACCCGAAATCGAGTCCGACCAAGACTCCGACAGGGAAGAAGATGCCGACCACGAGGAACCTAAAGAATCCGATGGTGAAGATCTTTCCAACGGATGGCTGGCAATCGGCGCCTCCACTGACGTAGACATGCTCGAAAATTAAGTAGTCTTAGTTGAGGACAAAAAGTACTGCCTTACCGACGGAGAAGTTTATGGCGAAGATATTCAAACCCTAGTTATGGACGAAGATGATCAGCCACTTGAACAGCTTTTTTTTGGTTCTGTTGGGGTTTCTCATAACGGTAATTCGGTTAAATATCGCACTTTAAACGCTAAGCTTGAAGAAAAAGGTTCAATTTTTAACACTACTTCTGATACTGAAGTTGTTCTTCATTTGATTGCTACTTTAAAGCATAGACATTTTATATTGAGAATTGTTGTTGCATGTGAGAAGCTTGAAGGGGTTTATTCTATTGTGTTTGTTACTGAGGATAAGCTTGTTGCTGTGAGCGATCCTTTCGGGTTTTGACTTTTGATTATGGGGAGGAGAAGTAATGGTGTTGTTGTTTTTGCTTCTGAGACTTGTGCTCTTGAATTGATTGAAGCTACTTATGAGAGGGAAGTGTTCCCTGGTGAGGTACTTGCTACTAAGAGTCCTGCTGATTTGACTGTTGTGGCTAATAAAGCTGGTAATTTGGCACTGAAGAGGATAGGTAATGAAAGGAAGCGTGAATTATCTCAAGATATCATGGATGAGGATACTCTAGGCGGGTTGAAAGAACCTTGGTTGCCTGAAGAAATGAATAAGCTTGCTATCAAAATGTCTGATTTTGAGGAAGTAGCCAAAATGGTGCAGCCTTCAACAAGAAGAGAAGGGTTCTCTTCCATTCCTAATGTTAAATGGGAAGATGTTGGCGGGCTTGATATATTAAGGCATGAGTTTGATCGCTATACTGTAAGGCGTATTAAATATCCTGAGCTATATGAGGGACTCGGGATGAATCTCGAGTCTGGAGTTTTACTATATGGACCTCCAGGATGTGGTAAAACACTTATTGCCAAGGCTGTTGCCAATGAGGCGGGAGCTAATTTCATTTATATTAAAGGACCTGAGCCACTAAATAAGTATGTCGGGGAAAGCGAGCTTGCGGTGCCGACATTGTTTAGTCTTGCAAGGACTTGTGCACCATGTGTACTATTTTTTGATGAGGTTGATGCTTTGACTACCGAACACGGTAAAGAAGGTGGATGGGTTGTTGAAAGACTATTTAACCAGTTGTTTATTGAGTTAGACGGTGCTGAGAATCTGAGAGGTGTATTTGTCATTGGTGCAACAAATAGGCCCGAGTTGATGGACCGTGCTCTCATGCGGTCTGTGAAATTGCCTTCAAAGGGAGGAAGGAAACTTTTGTAGAAAGATTTGAACGATAATTCCACATCACAATGAGATTCTAAGCATGTGTCAAGCAACCATGTTGGAATTTTTGCAGGTGGAGCTTTGTTGCTATGTTGTGCTATTGTTTGTCCTTGTTTCTATGGGAAGATAAGGAAGGCAACTGCTCATGCTGTTCTAGAAAAGGACTCAAATTCAATGGATTTAGCTTCTTCCTTTGAACCATATATTTCTGATAAGATCCCGTCTAGTCCACTTCGGGTGCCACAAAGTCCATCAAGATTCTCAATGTCTCCGAAACTCAGTAGGCTTCAATCATTACATCTCAACCTGAGTCAGGTCTCTAAAGCTACCCGTAATTTCTCAGAAACATTACAAATAGGAGAAAGAGGTTTTGGAACTGTCTACAAGGCTAATTTAGATGATGGCCTGGTTGTGGCTGTAAAACGTGCAAAAAGGGAACATTTTGAGAGTTTGAGAATAGAATTCAGCAGTGTAGTCGAACTTCTGGCCAAAATTGATCATCGAAACCTGGTGAAACTACTTGGTTATATTGACAAAGGAAACGAACGTATCCTTATTACAGAGTTTGTGCCAAATGGTACTCTTCGAGAACATTTGGACGGTTTGTTTGGAAAAATCCTGGATTTTAATCAGTGGCTTGAAATTGCAATTGATGTTGCTCATGGATTTACCTATTTGCATCTATATGCCGAAAAACAAATTATCCATCGAGATGTGAAATCAACCAACATTCTTCTGACTGAAAGGATGCGAGCTAAATTCGCTGATTTTGGATTTGCAAAGCTTGGTTCTGTAAGCAATGACCATACACACATTTCTACCAAAGTGAAGGGAACAGTTGGTTATTTGGACCCTGAGTATATGAAAACCTACCATCTCACTCCCAAAAGGGATGTTTACTCATTCGGAATTCTTCTTTTAGAAATTCTGACTGGCCGCCGTCCTGTGGAAAAAAAAACTCCTGAAGAGCGAGTTACATTAAGATGGGCCTTCAGGAAATATAATGAAGGAAATATGGTGGAACTGCTTGACCCTTTTAGCAAGGTTGATGAAGAGTTGTTTACAACCTTGAAGACAAGGTTGTTTTTGAAGGGGTAGGTAATGATAGGATTATGGAGTTAATTTTAGATATTTAAGATATTATGTTAAGAGTAAAATATATCTTAGTTGGGCTTTGTTTGTTTTGTTGAGCCTTTTAGTTATTGGGTTTTTACTATCCATTACTAATATTATATATGTACTCTCACTAAGAGATAAAAGATTATCGAAATGAATGAAAAAGTCTTTTATTTCCTTTAATTCTATTTTGTTATTTTAGTGTTCTTCCTCTTTCCTAGTATAAACCCTAGTTCATAGTTTTGGTAGGAATTGCTTCCTATCAGCAACTTTATTAGTTTTGTGAAGTAATAGCTAATACTTTATTAGATTGCACTCTTTCAGCATATATTAGTTTTATTCATCAGTTGTTAGAAGTAACATATGTAAGTTGATCTTATTATAATATATTGTTGAACACTCTACCGAGTACGACATTGCATGGTGTAGTATATATGACAATTTCAGTAGACTGAAACTATATTACGAAAGAATTTCCTGCAACATGTTTCATAACATTGAAGGAAAGTGTTTAAATTTTCTTTTATTGGAATATATTATGTGTATATAATAAGATTGTGCATTTATAAAAAGAGAGTGATATGATTGAATATGGTGAGCATTGAAGTAACAATGTGATTAAATTTGGAATTTACAGTGTGATTATATTTTTGCAAAGGTTATGAGCATTGAAGTAAGAATAGATTGAATAAAATAAACAGAGTCATATGATTGAGTATGGTGAATTATAAAGGGAAGAATTGCACAAAAACTTGGTGTTAGCTATTATAACCAAAAGTAAACAAACTTGTAGCATTTTAGGTGTTTCAACAAAATAAGGTTGTTGATCATTACAAAGCAGGAAGGAAAACAAGCAAAAATTAGTTAGCATTAGAAAATGTAATCCACGTCACTCATTTTTCATGTGTTTCACTTTTGTGGTTGACAGTTGCGGTGTTAGATGCATGCTTAGAGATAGATCATCAACCTCAATAGCAGCGGCAACATCGCTCTTAGATGGTGTATTGGTAGAGCTTGTTTTACACACACACACACAGTTAGTTCAGTTGTTTGGATCTGTTTAAATAGAAATGGCAAATATTAAAATTGAAGTATGATTTTAATTTGTTAATATGCTTCCAATGCATAGATAAATTCATAATTTTAGACCAATACAACTCACGATATCAATGGAAAAGATTAAAATGACAACATTGGATTAACATAAACTTTTTGTTTATTTAAAAATTAGAAAAAGTAGGCAAGCATAACAAAAAGTTTTTTTTACAAAAGAAAAGGATTATCGATCAAAGCATAAAATGATACGCAAAATACCATAAATTTATAAATAATCACGAAAGTGTTTTATAGACCATTCAAAAGTTATTTAGATTTCAAGCACCAACTCCTTATACCATCTCAAAGGACCAAACTACAGTACAAATCAAGTTAATGCTTATATATAACGTTCAAATATGTATAATCTCTCAGCCCGTCAACCGTTACCAACATTAAGACAAGAGTTAACATGCCAATGCGCAAACAAACAACTCTAATACTAAAATACCCTCAATATGTCAGGTAACGTAAAACAAAAATAAAATTACAAAAATGACCAACAACTAAAATCAACACAACATAATACATACCTTCATAGTCTCCTAATCCATTTTCCTTTGCATATTCAAATTTTAATTGCAAGGCTTCTACAAAAAAATAATACTAATTACCCAGTTTGGAATAGATATTTCAGTGTCAGTGTCGTTGCTTCATATAATTTGCATTATTTTGAATCACTGGATGACTAAAAATACTTAACCAACAAAAAATTTCATATAAACTACTATTTCATTTATCTATTCTCTTTTTCATGTTTGGTTATTTCAAATAAAGTATATTTTTACCTTCTTGTGGCAGTATATTAGTTTTAAAATAAGAAAGGAAGAAAAAAAAACATGATAAAGTATGAATGTAAAGTAAAAAACCTCCCAATAGCATAAGCAAATCCAATATTGTAGTATACAACATAAGTCCACACAACAGTTTCAACAATGGAATAAGGTACTTGAAGGAGCCATGAGGATAATGTCTAGGCCCATGCTGGATAAAACTTCATGTAGTCATCAAACTCCATTTCTTCTTCGTTGGATCTTAAAACAGAAGAATCAGAATCCTCAAACTTACCACTATCAGCCTGCACAAAGTCATGGAAAAAGAAGATAAAATAAGCATGCAACCAAATAGCTTAACATTGTAGTGATTTAGTGCCTTTGGATTGACTTATTGGTCCATAACTTGTTTTCAATTAATTTTGATAAGCACCATAAGATAAGATTATACAAACAATTTATAGTTTATATGAAAACAATGATTTGATTATATCATTATTTATTAAAAAAAGAGCTTATACATAAGCACTTATATGCTAAATGCTTATAAATTTGATTCACTAACTTGCAGGTTTGAAACATTTAAGAAGCCTGTGCAGGTACTTAAATCCACAATTTTTAATACATATAGTGATACTCACTTATAGAGAAACTATTTGTACTTTGGATGTACTCCCACTAAATTGATTCAATAAACTACCTAGTGAGAAAGAACGGTGTCGTTCGCCAAACAACAGTCATATCTCCAAATGGGACATAACACCCATCTGAATCACTACTTCAAGGACCTACATGGACAATGTATATATTATTTACTCACAAGAAGAAGTGTCTAATCCGAATTCTTGAAATATAGTTATGAAATATGCAAACTCATAAGTCCTTGATATCAACTCCTAGGGAAGGTGAATTCTAGTTCTTCAGAAATTTCCCAAGGCAACAGATGATAATCAATCTGATACAAGCATCATGCTGGTTATTGTTGGAGCGGTAAAGCGGCAAGTAAAAATTTTATTTTTGGAAGAATTCCCTCTGGGATTTATGTCGTCTCCCCAGGGATCGGTGCGAAGGAAAGAATGTCGTTCGACAATCTCTACATCTCTAAGCTTGGGTTTAAATGGTTTTAAAGAGTAAGATACAAAAGATAAACATAAAACAAGAAAATAAATACATTCTTAAGACATGAGAAAACTCGTCAGGAGTTGTATTTCGTTCTACCCATCATGTACTAAAAAATATATAGATCAAATGCACGCAAAATAAATCACTCGTCAATATCATCATGTATCGCTCACAACAGAGGTTATATCTAACTCAAAGTCAAGAGATCAATCATATCGTCTCATCGGTGATGTCTCACGCAACTTAACAACACGGAACATTAAGAACTGATACCCACTATTAGACCTAAATCTATGTCTAGAGTTTAGAATCTAACAGGTATTCATCTTAGATCGAGTTCGAACCGTATATGTCTATAGCAATCCAAACCCATTAAGTAAAAAAATCAAAGATGACATCTCTAAAGAGTTATAAAAGATATTTTATACAAAGATCCATAAATATACATACAATAAAGATAAACTTACATACAAAACCCCAACAAATAGAGGGTAAAAAGAGAAGAGAGAAAAAGAGCACAAATCTCATGGTTTGTCAACTCTAATTGAAGTGGATTCGATTCTGGATCGTCAAGATGTATCCTCCAATGTTGTTTCTAAGCTACTCTACTCACAGAATGTGTTTCATGAAGTTGGGTTAAAAGTTCCCAATAACATAACCTAAAAAATTATGAAAAGTGACTTAAATAGGGAATGGAATGACGCGAACCGCGATAAGCGCGCTATGAAGGCGCTTACCGCCTTTAGCAAAATCACAATTCTTATTTTCTTCATACCTTTCAAACCGTAACTTTGGTTGACACACGGTAGAAAGCGTTGGAAAGCTTATTCAATGCTCTATTCAACAATGACAAAATATCCTTGCTTGAATACCTACAAAAATAAAATAAACTAAAATTATAAAGAATGAAATTTATTACAATCGCGCTAAGCGCCCTCATATTGCGCTAAGCGCGATTTTACTAAAAATACCCTTAAACTGCCTTAAAGCGTGCTAAGCGCGGTCCTACTCGCACTAAGCACGGTCAAGAAAACAAAAATACTCCAACTACTGCCATCCAGTTCCCATTGTGCTAAAAATTGCGCTAAGCGCGAATGACAGTATTTTGACTCCAAAATTATGCATTTGAAGCATCCTTCTTGGCTTAAACGGGTCCATACTTCAACCATGCATTATTACCTATAAAAACAGATGGAAAAACTATATGTCATACCCCAAATTTTGACCACCAAGATTCCCCATCATTGTGTAAATCATCATCACAATATGGATGGACCATCATGCCTCACTAATCTCCTCAAAGAGGGGTGAGCATTCACCACAACAAAGAGTTAGGGTTTTGAGCCCTATCAGAGCACTTAGACAAAGGATCAATCAAGAATTGACATGATCTTCAACTTGTCTAAACTCTCCAACACCCATAAAGGACAAAAGGACTCCCACATCAAGAACCAAGCACAAAGTTGCTACATTCCAAGTGGATTAAGCCTCAAGATCGCCAGTGTCACCAAATTAGGGTTTTGGTCGACCAAGGCCTCCAGGTGGAAATTTTCCTCTAGGCATGAGTCAATGCTTCAAAACATAAATCAAGATACTCCAAGGGACCTCATGGACCCAATCATCAAGTCAATTTAACCTCAGGAGATGCATTTACCAAAAATCAGGAATTAGGGTTTCTTGACCTAATTCACCCCTAAGTGACTTTTGAGACAAAACATGAGCCAAGACCTCAAGAGATGATTTAAGGGTCTCTAATACACTACATTGATCCATTTGAAACAATGGATTAACCCAAGAAACTTGATTCACAAGTTTCATTTTCATCTGGACCACAATTAGGGTTTTGGGGAAAAAGTCAACTGTACCTTTGACTTTTGACCAAGACATGCTCCCAAACCTTGGGACATGATTCAATACACCCTATATCACCTATGGAGTCCATCCATTAGGTTTGATTTAGGCCAAGGACTTAATTTCACAAAGGATCGCACAATTTGGATTTCATCTGATAAAAAGTCAACTGTACAAAAAGTCAAAGTTTGACTTTTTGATTTTTTGGTCAACCAAGGTTCCTTAACCCTAAAACAATGTTAATGTGTGATTGGAATCATCATTCATCCAGAAAAATCAAGAAAAGTGAGTTAACTTGTAAAAGGGGTAACCATAAAAAACTTAGAATTTTTCTAAGTTATGAAACAAAGAGGTTAGGGTACCAACTTCCAAAGATCATAACTTGAGATCCAAGCAACCATTTTGGATGATCCAAAGATGGATTTTTAGCTCTCATGGCATAATTTAAAAATATCAACTACATCGCATTCCAATTCCTCATGTATTTTTAGTTAAGGAGTGATCAAAATGGCTGAAAACACGAAATGCCACTTTTTCCAACACTTAGTGAAATTTTCACTAAGTCAGAATCTGTCTTGCTTTTTTTCAAAATGTAGGGGCATTTTTCACTTGGATCCAAAAAGTTTCAAGACAAACTATGATCACACATGTGTTGTGTCGTATGAGGGCTTTCCAAAATGCCCAAGAACTCCATCAAACTCCACATGAGCTAGGAGTTATGACAACTGCAACATGCCTTGCTGCAAACTGTCTTGGCAAGGCAGATTAGTGCATTATGGCTCGAATTTCTCAAATTGTGCAATTTCAAGCATGCTTATCCATCTGCACACCTCAAGGGGGAACAAACAAGGGACAAGCACTGATCTATCAGCCTCCCAAGTCCAAGATTCCACAAGTAGCATGCCAAACCTAAAGAGCTACAAAGATGCCAAATATCCAATTTTGTTTCCAAGCATTCAATGCATACACCAAGGTGGCATGAACTCAGCCAATTCCAACTGAATTCAGTCCAAGTTTATCTCTAAACCAAAGCTATAAAGCCTGTGCTCTAATCTCAAGTCAATGGCTAGAGGAGACTTGAGATTCCTTTTGCATAACCTTGGCCAAAGGCCTGCAGCAGCCTCCATTCACTATTGATGCCAAAATAAACTTGACACACTATAAATAGACATCAATTGTGACCAGTTTGAGTACACCAAAGCACCCAAACTGATGCTTTCCTCAAAATCCCTCTCTTTAGGCAAAAATACCTTATTTTGCAAGGTACCTCTGAGTTTTTGAGTTACAAAGCAATTCCATCATAGCTCATGATCCAAACACATCAAATATGTCATATCTAAGTTGTCCAAACTCTCATATGTGATCTGTAACACCAAAATCACAAAGTCCCCTCTCAAAACCTCAAAATTGGACTTTTTTTGCATTTTTCAAGCCATGTTTTGATTCAGTCACTTTCAAAACCAGATAAGACCTCAAAAACACTCCAAATATCATCCTTGAACTATCCCAAATGGTTCCCCACATATGGAACACCATTTGAGAGAGTTGCCATATTGGTCACTTTTGCCCCTTTTGCGAGAAAGAGCTCAAGCTTGTTCTTGAGGATTCCAGCTGGTTCTAACCATTTTAAAAGCTTCTAAGGGATCAATTGAGGGTGTTCAAAGCATCAAATTACTTCTGGCACAAGAAGCTTGGCAGATTACACAACAAGCTCCAAGAGGTAAGTGCATCATCACTTGAACTTTCTAAAATATGCATTGCTTTGAAGTCCAATGATCATAAACATCTCATACATGTTATATATGTTGTATTTGAACCAATTTGACATGTAATTCTTGCTTGTACCATGTGTTAGTATAGAAAATGCAATTATAGGCCTATTTCAAAAACACTATCGGTTTTTAAATAGGGACCTCATCTGAAAAAACCACCACCACCATTGGATTCCTTGTAAAATTCTAGGCATGATTAGGGGAATTAAGGGTAAGATGGACATTGGAGAGAATTAGTGAGGGTATTATGGAGAAAGCCCATATTTGAGGCCTAAGAGTTAAATTGACCAAAAAGGAGGAATTGAGCAGAATTAGGATTCATTTGTGGAGATCGTGAAAATAAGGAGAAAGTGCAGAGCTCTGAGGTAAAAGGGAGAAGGCGAGGATTTTTGTGAAGGTTTCCAAAGGCTCAAGAGAGAACTCATCGGATCGACAATCTAAGGTATGGGGAGTAATTAACTTTCATTGTTTTCATTATAGGATTCGATGTAATTGGAGTGGTTGTGATGTGTTTAAGGGTTTATGGGTTTTGAGGTAAACTGATGATTTTAAGGGCATTTTTGTGAATCAATCAATAAACGTTGAATTGAACCGGTAAGGTAGACCTTGGGGCTGATTTCCTCGTCTTTGTTGTAGTTTTAACCTTGTGGTGAAGGGATTTATGGAGTTTATATGAAGCTTGAGAATTTTGAAGGTTTAGGGAAATTAAGGTTTCCCGTAGTGTCCTGAATCGACCTAACAGACGTAGGTTTTAGGCCTTTAATTTCTGTGATATATTAGGACTGTTGTAGGGATTATTTTGGGTCATTTGAGGCTGTGATCGCAGGTTCTTTGGTGGTTGTGGAGCTACTGATGCGTAGCAGCGATTTGCTGTAATCGGAGGTTCGCCAGGCGAACCATTTGCTTCGCTAGGTGAATGTTCGCCAAGGCTCGCTAAGCGAGTAGCGCAGCGAATGAGCGATAATATGAGTCCGAGAACAGAGGTGATTCTGGAGTAGGAGGAGTGATTCGGTGGAAGCCTCGCTAGGCGAAGGGAACAATAAGTAGGTTCGCTAAGTGAACGAACCAACGAGTATGACAAATGGTTGTGTTTCTGGTGTTAAGGGTGGTGCCTGTGAGGTTCCCTGGCCGCTTCGCTAGGCGAAGGCCACAGTGAACAGGTTCGCTAAGTGAACCCTGGAGCGAACGTCTGCCGTTTGTGAATTTTTGTTTGTGCTGCTGTGCTGTTGTGATGTTTCGATGCTGTGATTTTTATGATGATTTTTCATGATGTTACTGATGATTATATGATGATGTTTTGGTGATTATTTGACGAATATGTGATGACATGACGTATATGAGAATTGATGAATGATGATGCACATTTGATGTTTAATTGATGATGTTGATTAATGATGTTGTGTATCATACATTCATATGCATACTCTGTGACGACGCTTCATTCCCATTGTGCGGATATGAGGTAATTATGACGTGCTCCGGTTCCGATTGCGGGATCGATCCTATTGACGGGGATCTTTGGAGGGTTGATGGCCTAGTGTCCATCTATTATGACGATTGGTACCACATGCATGAGTCTTGTTATGCATTGCATTTTATGTGGCATTGATGAATTTGTGATATGGTGTTTCCTGATGTTTTCCTTGATGATGACCTTGATGATGTCGTTTATGAAGTTAAAGCCATTTTATGTATATCTTGTTTTATAATGATTATTATGAATTGTGATTACTCACCCTGCCTGTTTGAATGTTGCCTCCACGTGGGTAACGTGCAGGTGATCAGGTTTAGCTGTGGATGCTTCGAGGACCTTGAAGTTTATTTACTTTTGGTCGATTTAGAGGGTCTTGCTCTGATAGTGTAACATCGGGTTGGGGTCCTTTGAGTCGAACTATGTTTTTTTCCTTATTTTGTTGTCATTTGATGATATGGTTTTATATGTTGAAAACCTTTTTGGATTATTACGATGTTTGTTGAAAACCTTTTAATTGAGAATTTTGAGTTCCGCTGCCATGTGAAGGCTTTTGAGTTATGTTAAGGAAATCCCTTGTTTACAGGACAAGTGTATTATTTTGATTTAAATGAGAAATGTGCACCCTTTGAGGGAACCTTTATGTTTTACTCTGATATTTGAGTTGTTTCTGCTGCAACATTTGAGGGGCAGAAAAGGGTGTTACATTAGTGGTATCAGAGCCTGGTCGGTCCGTTCGGCCAGGTTTTTACTTGATGTTTGTCCCTGTCTGTCAATGAGTGTGTGTACATTATCGATGTTTTAGTTCTTCTAACCTTGTTGGTGGTGTGCAGGATGGCTGGAAGAAATGATCGTGTGATTGCTGATGCGTTGGAATCGGTTGCTAACGTGGTGGTGCAGCTGAATCCAAATGGTGGAGCTCCTGATGAGTTTCGCGTGTTGGGGAAGTTTCAAAGGAATAAACCACCGACTTTTGTGGGTACGCATGATCCAGCAAGTGCACACAAGTGGATGAAGGCGATCGAGAAGATCTTCCGAGTGATGGGGTGTTCTGATGAGCAACAGGTTCAGTTCAGAATGCATATGTTGGAAGAGGAAGCTGGGACTGGTGGGATAACACCCGTCAGAGACTTGCAGATGTTGGCACTGTGATAACTTGGGTTGCATTTAAGCAGGAGTTTCTGGGAAAGTATTTTCCAGAGGATGCTCATGGCAAGAGGGAAGTGGAATTACTTGAGATGAAATAAGGAGATATGACTGTGGCAGAGTATGCCACGAAGTTTGAGAAGCTAGTGAAGTTCTGTCCGCACTACAATCATGCTGATGCTGAGATGTCTAAGTGTCTCAAATTCGAGAATGGGCTGAGACCAGAGATTAAGCAGGGTATTGGGTATCAGCAGATCCGCAGGTATGCTGAGTTGGTTGACAAGAGCAGGATCTATAATGAGGATAGCCGAGCTCGATCTGCTCACTATAAGCAATTGAGTGAGAAGAAAGAGCAGTATAGGGGTAAGCCTTATACGACTTCAGCTGACAAAGGGAAGCAGAAGGCTTCAGATGGGAAAAGACAAGTGGGGGATCAGGTCCCGCTTCTAGAAAGTGTCATAAGTGCGGCGAGCAAGGTCACCGTGTTGATGTGTGCACCAATAATGTGGTGAGATGCTACAGATGTGGTAAGAAGGGGCATAGAGCTACTGATTGCAAAGATGAAGGTCCAACCTGTTTCAATTATCGTGAGAAAGGTTATATCAGTATTCAATGCCAGAAGCTGAAGAAGACTGTAACTGCCGCTCAGACCAGTGGCAGAGTGTTTGCTTTGAGTGGTGCAGAGACGCCAGAGAAGGACAACCTAATCCGAGGTACTTGTTTTATTAATAATAACGAGTTGATTGCTATTATTGATACTGGTGCTACTCATTCTTTTATCTCGCTTGAATGTGCTAATAGATTGGGTTTGAAGTTATCTGATATGAATGGTAATATGGTAATAGAAACTCCAGCTAATGGTTCTGTTACTACTACCCTTGTGTGTTTGAGATGTCCTGTGACGATTTTTGAGAAGAGCTTTGTGATGGATTTGGTGTGCTTACCCTTGCACCAAATTGACGTGATCTTTGGAATGAACTGGTTGGAGTTCAACCGTGTTCATACTAGTTATTATAACAAGACTGTAGAGTTTCCTGAGATTGATGACAATGGGGAGTTGATGTTTTTATCTGCTAAGCAAGTAGACGAACTTGTGGAAGACGAAGCTTTGGTGTTTACAATGTTTGCATCATTGCAAATTGATCATGAAGCTGCGAGTGTGGAGTTGCCGGTTGTCTGTGAATTTCAAGATGTGTTTCCAAATGACATCAGTGATTTGCCTCCAGAGCGTGAAGTAGAGTTTGCAGTGGACTTAATACCGAGTACGAGTCCAGTGTCGATGGCTCTTTATCGGATGTCAGCTTCTGAGCTAAGTGAATTGAAGAAACAACTGGAAGAATTGCTTGAGAAGAGGTTTGTTCGACCAAGTGTTTCTCCGTGGGGTGCTCCTGTGTTGCTAGTGAAGAAGAAAGATGGAAGTATGAGGTTGTGCGTTGATTTTTGACAGTTGAATAAAGTGACGATCAAGAATAAGTATCCACTTCCGAGAATCGACAATTTGATGGATCGGCTAGTAGTTGCTTGTGTGTTTAGCAAGATTGATTTGAGGTTTGGTTATCATCAAATTCAAGTTAAACCTGATGATATTCCGAAGACAACCTTCAGAACGAGGTATGGTCACTATGAATACACTGTGATGCCGTTTGGTGTATCTAATGCACCTGGTGTGTTCATGGAGTATATGAATCGGATTTTCCATGAGTATTTGGATAAGTTTGTGGTGGTGTTTATCGATGATATCTTGATATATTCTAGATCTGAAGAAGAACATGCCGAGCATTTGAGGACTGTGTTGCAAGTGTTGAAAGAGAAGAAGTTGTATGCAAAGCTGTCGAAGTGTGAGTTTTGGTTGAAGGAAGTAAGTTTCCTTGGCCATGTGATTTCAAGTGGTGGTGTTTCTATTGATCCTTCTAAGATTGATGTCGTGTTACAGTGGGAGACTCCGAAGTCTGCTACTGAGATACGGAGTTTTCTAGGATTAGCGGGTTACTACCGCAAGTTTACTGAAGGCTTTTCTAAGTTGGCATTACCTTTGACTCGGTTGACTCGAAAGGGTCAGACTTTTGTGTGGGATGTAGCTTGTGAAGAGAGTTTTGTGGAATTGAAGAAGAAATTGACTACTGCTCCAGTGTTGATTTTTCCTAATCCGAGTGAATCTTTTGTGGTGTATTGTGACGCGTCGAAGATGGGTCTTGGTGGAGTATTGATGCAGAATGGACAAGTGGTTGCCTATGCTTCGAGACAATTGCGAGTTCATGAGAGGAATTATCCTACACATGACTTGGAGTTGGTCGCGGTGGTGTTTGTATTGAAGATTTGGAGACATTATCTATTTGGCTCTAAATTTGAAGTGTTCAGTGATCATAAAAGTTTGAAGTACTTATTTAATCAGAAGGAATTGAATATGAGGCAGAGGAGGTGGTTAGAGCTGTTGAAGGATTTCGATTTTGATTTGAGTTATCATCCGGGCAAAGCAAATGTAGTGGCTGATGCGTTGAGCAGAAAGTCATTGCATATGTCGATGCTTATGGTGAAACAATTGGAGTTGATTGAGCAATTCAGAGATTTGAGTTTGGTATGTGAAGTGACTCCTGACAGTGTGAAGTTGGGAATGTTGAAGTTGAATAGTGGTATTCTGGAAGAGATCAGAGTGGGACAGCAATCTAATTTAAAGTTGGTTGACCAATTGACTTTGATTAGCCAAGGTAACGGAGGTGACTTCTAGATTGACGAGAATGGTGTGATGATGTTCAGAGATAGGGTGTGTGTCCCAGATGTCCCAGATATTAAGAAGAGCATTCTTGAAGAAGGACATCGAAGTAGGTTTAGTATTCATCCCGGTGCTACGAAGATGTACCAAGATTTGAAAAAGTTATTTTGGTGGCCAAGTATGAAGAAAGATGTTGCAGAGTTTGTTTATGCGTGTTTGACTTGTCAGAAGTCGAAGGTTGAGCATCAGAAGCCTTTAGGTATGATGCAGCCGTTGAGGATTCCAGAATGGAAATGGGATAGTATTTCCATGGATTTTGTGGTCGGGATTGCCGAAGACTACTAAGGGAAATGATTCAATTTGGGTGACCGTGGATAGATTAACTAAGTCGGCTCATTTCTTGCCGATGAAGATTAATCATTCTATGCAGAAACTAGCCGAGATGTACATTGGGGAGATTGTGAAGTTGCATGGGGTACCTTCGAGTATTGTGTCGGATTGAGATCCGAGGTTTACATCGAGGTTCTGGAAGAGTTTGCAAGATGCTTTGGGTACTAAATTGAGGATGAGTTCTGCATATCATCCGCAGACGGACGGTCAGGCAGAAAGGACTATCCAATCTTTAGAGGATTTGTTGAGGGCTTATGTGTTGGATCATGGAGGATCGTGGGATAGCCATTTACCATTGATTGAGTTCACGTACAATAATAGTTTTCATGCTAGTATTTGGATGACGCCCTATGAAGCTTTGTATGGGAGAAGGTGTAGGACTCCATTGTGTTGGTATGAATCGGGCGAGAGTGCTGTACTCGGACCTAAAATTATGCAAGAGATGACTGAGAAGATTAAGAAGATCCAAGAGAGGATGAAAGCTTCGCAAAGTCGTCAGAAGAGCTACCATGATAAGAGGAGGAAAGCACTTGAATTCCAAGAGGGAGATCACATGTTTTTGAGAGTGACGTCAGTGACTGGTGTGGGTCGAGCTTTAAAGTCTAGGAAGCTCACTCCACGTTTTTTTGGTCCATATCAGATATCGCAGAGGATAGGAGAGGTAGCCTATCGATTTGTGTTACCGCCGCCACTTGCGAATTTGCATGACGTGTTCCATGTGTCTCAGTTGAGGAAGTACATTCCGGATTCGTCGCATGTGATTCAGATGGATGATGTACAAGTGAGGGATAATCTGACCGTGGAAGCATTGCCTGTGCGTGTCGAGGGTCGAGAGACGAAGCAATTGCGGGGTAAAGACATAACTTTGGTGAAGGTGCTGTGGGGTGGACCAGCTGGCAAAAGTTGGACTCGGGAACGTGAAGATCAGATGAGGGAGTCGTATCCGATTCTATTTCCTTGAGGTAATTTTCGGGGGCGAAAATTCTTTAAGTGGGGGAGAGTTGTAGCATCCCAAATTTCGTAAGAATATTTATTTAATTTATTTAAATATTATATTTGTGGTTTTCTGTGAATTTTTGGTGGTTGGTGTCGATGTCGGTATTTTTGGTAAAGTTTTGGTTATTTTAATTAAATAATAGTATGTAATATGGATATATTAGAATTATTATTAATTTAAAATAATATTAGAGGAATTAAGGGTAAGATGGACATTGGAGAGAATTAGTGAGGGTATTATGGAGAAAACCCATATTTGAGGCCCAAGAGTTAAATTAACCAAAAAGGAGGAATTGAGCAGAATTAGGATTCATTTGTGGAGATCGTGAAAATAAGGAGAAAGTGCAGAGCTCTAAGGAAAAAGGGAGAAGGCGACGATTTTCGTGAAGGTTTCCAAAGGCTCAAGAGAGAACTCATCGGATCGACAATCTAAGGTATGGGGAGTAATTACCTTTCATTCTTTTCATTATAGGATTCGTTGTAATTGGAGTGGTTGTGATGTGTTTGAGGGTTTATGGGTTTTGAGGTAAACTGGTGATTTTAAGGGCATTTTTGTGAATCAATCAATAAACGTTGAATTGAACCGGTAAGGTAGACCTTGGGGCTGATTTCCCCGTCGTTGTTGTAGTTTTAACCTTGTGGTGAAGGGATTTATGGAGTTTATATGAAGCTTGAGAGTTTTGAAGGTTTAGGGAAATTAAGGTTTCCCGTAGTGTCCTGAATCGACCTAACAGACGTAGCTTTTAGGCCTTTAATTTCTGTGATATGTTAGGACTGTTGTAGGGATTATTTTGGGTCATTTGAGGCTGTGATCGCAGGTGATTTGGTGGTTGTGGAGCTACTGATGCGTAGCAGCGATTTGCTGTAATCGCAGGTTCGCTAGGCGAATGTTCGCCAAGCCTCGCTAAGCGAGCAGCGCAGCGAATATACGATAATATGAGTGTGAGTACAGAGGTGATTCTGGAGTAGGAGGAGTGATTCGTTGGAAGCCTCGCTAGGAGAAGGGAACAACGAGTAGGTTCGTTAAGTGAACGAACCGGCGAGTATGACAGATGGTTGTGTTTCTGGTGTTAAGGGTAGTGTCTGTGAGGTTCGCTAGGCGAACCCTGGAGTGAACGTCTGCCGTTTGTGAATTTTTGTTTGTGCTGCTGTACTGTTGTGATGTTTCGATGTTGGATTTTTATGATGATTTTTCATGATGTTACTGATGATTATATGATGATGTTTTGGTGATTATTTGACGAATATGTGATGACATGACGTATATGAGAATTGATGAATGATGATGCACATTTGATGTTTAATTGATGATGATTAATGATGTGGTGTATCATACATTCATATGCATACTCTGTGACGACGCTTCATTCCCATTGTGCGGATAGGATGTAATTATGACGTGCTCCGGTTCCGATTGCAGGATCGATCCTATTGACGGGGATCTTTGGAGGGTTGATTGCCTAGTGTCCATCTATTATGACGATTGGTACCACATGCATGAGTCTTGTTATGCATTGCATTTTATGTGGCATTGATGAATTTTGGATATGGTGTTTCCTGATGTTTTCCTTGATGATGACCTTGATGATGTCGTTTATGAAGTTAAAGCCATTTTATGTATATCTTGTTTTATAATGATTATTATGAATTTTGATTACTCACCCTGCCTTTTTAAATGTTGCCTCCACGTGGGTAACGTGCAGGTGATCAGGTTTAGCTGTGGATGCTTCGAGGACCTTGAAGTTTATTTGCTTTTGGTCGATTTAGAGGGTCTTGCTGTGATAGTGTAACATCGGGTTGGGGTCCTTTGAGTCGAACTGTGTTTTTTTTCCTTCTTTTGTTGTCATTTGAAGATATGGTTTTATATGTTGAAAACCATTTTGGATTATTACGATGTTTGTTGAAAACCTTTTAATTGAGAATTTTGAGTTCCGTTGCCATGTGAAGGCTTTTGAGTTATGTTGAGGAAATCCCTTGTTTACAGGACAAGTGTATTATTTTGATTTAAATGAGAAATGTGCACCCTTTGAGGGAACTTTTATGTTTTACTCTGATATTTGAGTTGTTTCTGCTGCAACATTTGTGGGAGTAGAAAAGGGTGTTACATTGTAAGTCCCATTTCTTTTCTTTTAAAACTCTTTTGGGTCTCGAATAGAGTGTAAGACCCAACCCCTTTTCAAAACCAAAATAATTTGGGACTTAGGTATTGTATAAGTCCCAACACATTTTTGAAAACCTCGGCGCGATCGCCAGATCAAAAATCAAATAACCAGGGGCTTCCCTCGTGTTGTAAGTCCCATCATTTTTTTCAAAACATCCTTGGGCCTCTAATAGAGTGTAAGACCCAATCCATGTGTAAATAAACCATTGTGGGCCTCACATATTGTATAAGTCCCTCTGTACGTTTTCAAAACAAACGGCGCGATCGTCGCCTTTTTAACAACATCATCTGGGCTTCTCCTTGAGCTATAAGACCCATCTTTATTCATTTTTCAAACTCTTTGGGCCTCTCCTTGAGTTTTAAGACCCGTACTTTTGTACAGAAAACCTTTTGGGCCTCAGTCATTTGCATAAGTCCCAGTACAATGTTATCAAAACAACTTCCCTTTTGATTTAGGTTCAAATATACAGTTGCTATCAAAACTTTCTTTAATTTCTTTGAACAACTAACAATACAGCATGGAAGCTTGCTCACCTGTAAGTTTTTATCAGCTTTCATATACTCGCTTTCATATATATATATATATATATATATATATATATATATATATATATATATATATATATATATATATATATATATATATATATATATATATATATATATATATATAACTGTATTGTGGGAAGCTTCACACTGTGAGTCTCCTTTCATTCTTTTAAAAACATGTCAAATATATATAACTGTATTGTGGGAAGCTGCACACTGTGAGTCTTCTTTCATTCTTTTAAATACATGTCAAATATATATAAATGTATTGTGGGAAGCTGCGCATGGTTAGTCTTCTTTCATACCCTTTTTAAATACTTGTCATATATCAACTGTATATATACCAGTATAGTTATTTAGAGTTCTCCCCGGCAACTAGGTCTAGAACTAGGTAAAGCCATGTTGGTCACTCTTTAAATACAGTCAAAACTAGATCCCCATAGGATTTTCAGATACAATCTTGCCTTCTCTTAGGCTTAAACAATATGGAACAAAGAGAAAGGCAGTATTCCTCGTGAACCTTTTCTCAGACTGTCACCCTTAGAAATTGTCAAATAAATTCTACTCCCCGGAGTTGATCTATTCTCGGTGAATAGCATCTCTTGAGTTTCTTCAAACCTTAGAACTTTCACTAAATGATCTATTCTCGGTGAATAGCATTTCTTGAACTTTTCTTGGTTTGGGACCCCCAGGCTTCCTAAAAGCATCCCCGCCTCCTCTTGGGCTTTGTACAAGGACCCTTCGGCTTCTTAGAAGTTCTCATTCCTTCTTTTGGGCTTAATACAAGGACCCTGACCACCTCTTATAGGTATAAGACAGAACTTAGTCATCCTTTGCTAGAGCAGTCTTTCCAGTGTCAAACCTCTGACCAATTTTAGGGTTGATTCTCATCCCTTAAAACACCCGCCTCCTCTGGGGCATCATACAAAAGATAAAACTGTTCCACACCAGTAGACTTGGACAGTCTAATCCTCTTGAGTCTCAAAGACATTCTAAAGTTCCCTCCAAACATAGGAAGAAACCCCGGATTCTGGATTAATCTCCAGCGGAGCTAAAACTTGTGGGTTCTAAAACCCAGTCTCTCTCCTAAAATCCCCCAGCCAGGGTCAGTCTATCACTAGTATAACACTATCTCAAATCAGAACCTCAAGGCATCTGATATCTCAACTCTTCTGCAACCCTCAGCAAGAGTTGATTCCCCATTTGGACCTGCCTCGGGATCTCAATAATTCCTAACAAAAGATAGCCTCCTCTTAGGCTTTGTATAATGATCTTTCCTCGGCACAGTCAGCCTCCTCTTGGGCTTCGTACAATGATTCTCCCCAGTGGAGCTAACCTTTTCAGACTCTCTTGTTGAGTCAATCACCTTTTCAGACTCTCTTGTTGAGTCATCCACTTTTCAGACTCTCTTGTTGAGTCAATCGCCTTTTCAGACTCTCTTGTTGGGTCAACCACTTGTCCGACTCTCTTGTTGAGTAAATAACGTTCCAGACTCTCTTGTTGAGTCAACCCTTTTAGCCTCAATCTTGGGCTTTGTACAAGACATAAATCGTCATAACCTTCTCTTAAGCTCGGGACAAATAACTTCCCCAGTAGAGTCAATTTCTCCCATCCTTATGTTAGGCTTCAAGGAATGATTTCCCAAGCACAGTCAAACTCATTTCAGCCTCTATCTTGGGCTTTGTACAAGACACTTAAAATATCCTTAGCCAAGTCAGTAAAGTCTCTTTCAGCCTCAATCTTGGGCTTTGTACAAGACAGATAAAGATTTCTTTCCCACAGAGTCAGTCTTCTTTCAGCTTCTATCTTGGGCTTTGTACAAGATACATACAAACCTCCCCAGCGGAGTCAAAATCCTTTTAGCCTCAATCTTGGGCTTTGTACAAGACAGATAGAACATTTTCCCCAGAAAAGTCTCCTTCAGCCTCCTCTTAGGCTTTGTATAATGATATCCCCAAAGAGTCAGTCTCTTTTTGCCTCAATCTTGGGCTTCATACAAGACACCAATATGTACCCTCTCTTTTTAAGTTGGTCTTATCCAGCCTCCTCTTAGGTTGTGGGTAAGGATATCCCCAGTAGAGTCAATCAACCTCTTAGCTTCAACCTTGGGCTTTGATCAAGGCACACAAAAATCAACAATACCTCTTTAGAGATGTCAAGTTCTCTCTCAGTCAAACCTTTTAGCTTCAATCTTGGGCTTTGAACAAGACACAAATAAACCTTTTAGCCTCTGTCTTGGGCTTTGAACAAGACACCAAAACATCTTTTTCCTCCTTTAGAATAGGAGGAACTACGATTGCTCTGATTTCCCTGTTTCGTTTAAACGGGAATACGTAGGCATAAGATTGCGAAATCTTAGCGAGCATACTAATAAAAAAACCCCTAGGTCCAGTACCTTCATACAAATCAATCCTTAGGTCCAGTACCTTACCAAAAACATCGGGAAGAACCCGAACATTAAACCAAAAACTCACTCACTCATACTTCCCAAGAAACTTTCCCAACCCATTAACAGATAAACACTATCAATTACAAAGCGAAACCTAAAGCTAATATCCAGTGGATAACCACATATAGGATGGGTAATTGACAACTACCCATTGTATAACCTGACCCCGGACTCCCCAATCTCTTTAAGCGTTTGTTCAGTTAAACATTCACATGCAGGGTTAGTTTTAGATACCTTCCCTTTCCCTTCCAGCTTCATGGGATAAATAAGAAATCAGAAAGTAGCACCCCCTCCAACCATTGCAGTGAGGAAAACCCAGCGATAAGGTGGCCACGTCACCGACAAAAATCACTCGCTACAGGAAAATGGTGACTCTGCTAGGGACGTCGTTGATCTGTTAAGTTTATAGACTAGCTCTTAAGAGGTCTAGGATGTTAGTTTTAGGATAAATATATATATATATATATATATATCTCTTTTCCTAATTGATATCCGTGTTTATTTTTCTGCTAATGGAACTGCGGGTGATGCCGCATCTGGAAAGTTTGAGTGACACCTAAGATAGGTGATGGCACTAGACGGGTAATCTTACAGGGAGTGACTCCCAAATTAGAGACCCCGGTCGACCATCGAATCAGTGGAGACACCCTTTGCGGATTCAATGCCTACACGACTTCGGTTATTGAAAGCAGATTGTTCGATTGTGGTTGTCCATGAAACTGATGATTTAGTAGGTTGAGACCATGTTACTATTTTGTAGTGCGGAAGCTATCGGAAATAGTTGACACGCGATACTACCCTCATTTGAGATCACTCTAAGATACATCAGCTCACTCGGGTGAACCAACCTGCTGTTGTTATCCCAAGAGGGGTCAATGATTTTGCGGACAGGTACAAAAATCACCAGTACAACCTTTGGGGATGGGTAGAGCCATGACTTCATGACACCGAACCTTTAACCCCATGTTTTTTCTATGTTTTTGTGTGTTGCATTCATGCATTCATTTCATTAAAAAACTTAAAACAAAGAAATTTTCTCTTATAGTTTCTCTTTTTCAAATTAAAATGAGACAATGATTGTAAATGTCAGAGAGAAAGATTGCGTTATGGATTTCGGTAGAAGGAAGACTCACAAGTACACCTCAAGGTTCCAAAATTAGAGGATTTAAGAGGATTGGCAAGGATGATCACCAACCCTGATGCTTTCAGAGCTAAGTACGGAGGACTGCTGTCTCTGTTAAGGGTCCATGTAATTGAAGGAATCCTGGCCACACTTATTCAGTTCTACGATCTGGTTTATCACTGTTTCACATTCCCGAATTATCAACTAGAACCAACACTGGAGGAGTACTCTCACCTGACTGATTTACCCATTACTGACCAAGCTCCCTTTTCTGGACTGGAAGAAATTCCAAAAGATCAAACCATTGCAAGAGCAATTTATTTGGACGAGTCAGAGGTTAGGACTCACATGACCACTAAGGGTGGAATCCAAGGTTTACCAGCCCAGTTTTTGGTAAAGAAGGCTTTGTACTTTGCTAGTATAGGGAACGTGACTGCTTTCGAGAGCATCTTTGTACTGCTCACCTACGGGGTATTTCTGTTTCCCAACATTGATAGCTTCGTTGATATCAATGCCATTAAGATTTTTCTGATTGGAAACCCTGTATCAACCTTGCTCGCAAATGCTTATCATTCTGTACACTTAAGGAATTTATACAGCGGAGGAATGATCATATGTTGTGTACCCCTGCTATACAAATGGTTCACTTCCCATTTACCGAAGTTTGCTGCTTTTTGGGATCATAAGAGCAGTTTACGTTGGTCGCATAGAATCATGTCTCTTACCAACTCTAACATCAATTGGTACAATCGAATCTATGACGGGATCAGGATTATTGACCGTTGTGGAAACTTCCCTAAGTACCCCTCATAAGAACTAAAGGAGGAATCAATTATCATCCAATTTTAGTTCATCGTCAATTTGGATACCCGATGAGACATATCCCACGTAATGTTCATCTAGAAGGTCTTTTCTTCAAGGAAGGAGAAAATGACAGGGCACTAAAAACAGAAATAGTGCATGGTTGGAAACATGTTCACAGGAAAAGAAGAGAGTCTCTAGGAAAACCAGATTGTGTCTCGTTGGAACCTTATCTCCACTGGGTACAAACTAGAGCTCTCAAGCCGAGGATCCCTTACCCTCGTCAATAAGTTCTTCCGTTAAAGGAATCTGTCCTTTATTTTATGTCTGATATGGAAAAACTCCAGGTTACTCTCAGTAAAGTTCAACAGGAGAAGAAGTCTTGGAAGAACAAGTACCGTATTCTCAATCTGGAGTGTAACAAAATACAGTAACTGTTAAAAGAAAAAGATGCTCTGATCGAGATTTTAGAGCAACATGCTGTAGAAAATCAAGAAGACCAAAGGAATTTGCTCGCTCCTTTCACTTGGTAAAGGAATGACAACCCGACAACGGCTCAAGAGCCCCGGTCAAAGAAAAGGAAAATACCAGAACCAGCACCTGAGCCCTCCTCAGAGAGGGCTCATGATCCATAAGCTTAGACTTTTCTTTTTACAGCACTTTCTAAATTACTGTATTTTCATTTCCGCAATCTTTGAATTCAATAAAATGGGGTTTCCCCCACTGTATGATATTTGCAATCCAATTGTCGAAGTTTCTTTTGATTAACAAAAAAAATTAATTAATATAATTATTGCATATCATTCATCATTCTCACATAACACATTCTTCTTCCCTACGAATCTCACGTTTGTGTCTCGATTCTAGAGTCAAACTGTCTCATTCGTACAATACTCGGGCCAATCGACAAAAGAAAATGGATGATCTCGAGGAAGAGAACAGAGAGTTGAGAGAAGAACTCGACGCTCTGAAAGGAGATTTGAGGAAACTTCACAATGACATGCAATCTCTGGCAGCAGCCCAGATGCAACAACAAAGGACCGTGATCTCAGAGTTTACATCTACACCCATAGTGGAAAAGTATGATCCTCGGTATAACATGCCTAAGGATCGTCCCTGGGGCATGCCACCCAACTATATCCCGGAAGGATATATTCCGCCGATCATGGAAGATCCAGAAACTGCAGCAGGAGCTGTTGGGCCTGAAGGTTACAAACTTCGGGAAAGCGAAGATGCAAGGGGCATGACAGCAACTCCTGAAGGTTACAAACTTCAGGAGAGGGAAGCACCAAGAGTCACTGCCATAATGACTATACCACCACCCGTGGTACACACTGTCCTAGAATGACAGATCCCACATATACCTTCTTATGGAAATGAAAGTATGAACGACAAAATGAAGGAATTCCAAGAACAGTTCCTGGAGATGCAGAAAAAACTACAAGCCATTCGTGGTCAGGATCTATTTGGAAAGGACGCCGCAGACCTTTGTTTGGTCCCCAATGTGAAAGTTCCGCACAAATTCAAGGTGCCCGAATTTGAAAAATATAAGGGTAACTCTTGCCCTCAAAGTCATTTGGTGATGTACGCTCGGAGGATGTCAACTCAGACAGAATCAACAGCTACTGATCCACTACTTCCAGGATAGTTTAACCAGTGCCGCACTCAAATGGTACATGGGTTTAAACCGCACTAAGATCGTCTCTTTCAGAGATCTTGGCGCTGCCTTTGTTCAACAATATAAGTATAACCTGGACATGGCACCGGACAGAGATCAACTCAGAGCCATGTCGCAGAAGGATAAGGAAACCTTCAAGGAATATGCTCAGAGATGGCGTGAAATTGCCGCTCAGATTTGTCCACGTCTTGAAGAAAAGGAGATGACAAAGATCTTCTTGAAAACCTTGAGCTCATTTTACTACGACAGAATGGTCGCCAGTGCGCCCAGTGACTTCACCAAGATGGTAGGCATAGGAGTTCGTCTTGAGGAAGTTGTCCGAGAAGGACGTTTAGTTAAAGATGCTGGACCATCAAGCAGTACCAAAAGAAACGGTAGTGCTCTCCCTAAGAAAAAAGAGCAAGATATTGGCAATATCTCTCTCGGAAAGCAAAGGCGACGTTACCAACCAGTAGCAGCTGTAACTCCTACTATCAACCCTGCGCCTATTCCAACGTATCAACCTCAGGTTGCTCAGAGCCAACCCAATCAACAACAATATCAGCAAAGGACACAACAGCCTCTTCAGCAGGCTCGTCCTCAGTACAACAACAACCGTACAACGCGGCCACTAGGCTTCGACCCTATACCAATGTTGTACGCATAACTGTTTCCATTACTACTGGTCAAGGGGCACGTCCAAACTAGGTCACCTCTTCTAATACCGGAAAATCCGCCTTTTTGGTTCAAGGCGGATCAGACTTGTCCTTACCATCAAGGAGGACCGGGGCATAACATAGAAAACTGTCTCAGCTTCAAGTCCGATGTGCAAAAGCTTGTCAGGAGCGGGGTCTTATCCTTCAAGGATACAAATCCAAATGTTCAGATGAACCCGTTGCCTCAACACGAGAAAGCTGCGGTAAATTTGATAGAGGAATAGTCTAAGTACAACTATCAAATTCACGATGTACTCTTATTGAAAACCAATCTGGTCAAAATGCATTGCAGGCAGAGTGGATACGGTCATATACTGTCTTATAACTATCACCAGTGTGATATCTGCTCAAAAGATAATCAAGGATGTTCTGTGGTGCAATCCGCTCTACAGGAACAGATGGATCTCGGATGGATCCAGGATCACCGAATTTGTGAGGTCAACTTGACTTATACAAATTCCAACATCACTCAGAACCACAATATTCTGGCGATGAATGTCAACTTGGTGGCAATGCACTCAAGGAAAAGCCAACATCATAATCTGCCACGACACGATTACGATTCCTGTCTGATTTGCTCGGTAAATAATCAGGGATGCTCTTTTGTACAAGAGGCCCTCCAGCGTCAGATGGATCTTGGATAGATCCAGGACTACCATGATAAAAGTCATTATCAAGTAAATATGATTTAAATCTTTGATATTCGCTTGATGAATACCAGCTTGGTGGAATTACACGCTAAGTAAGTCCAGCTCGGTTTTCTGACTTTGCACGACTATCAGAACTGTAAAGTGTGTCGGGAGAGTGATCAAGGATGTGTTCTCGTTCAAAGGACACTGCAACACTTGTTAAACCAATGGTGGCTTCCGATCTATCTAGATGAAGACACACAACAAGTCAGTATGATCGACAGGAACCCTACTAGGCATCACAATCAGAATGTTCGATCAATGGAAACAGACCTAGTGAGGTTACACTGCATTCAAAGCGGACGTGGCTGGGTGCCACCACACAACTACGAGCGCTGTAGAGTCTGCTCGGAGAATAATCAAGGCTGCTACCTCGTGCGAGCAGCCCTTCAAGGTCGGGTGGACCATAATGAAATCCAACCATGGTCAAGCTCTGGTTCAATGTCAAACTATCATCCTGACCGAGGCAAAGATGTTGTATTAATCCCTAAGCGAGAAGTGGCCAAGGATGTGTGCGCCATAATCCCTTTACTCCATGAATCAAGAGTCCCTCTTGATAGTGGAAAGGTTCTCAATCTCGAACCAATTGAGGCCGATTATGATTGTCAGAAAAATCAGAAAGTTCCTGTAGTTATCTATCTGCTGGGACCAGTAACATACAAGTCCGATAAGGCGATCCCTTACAAGTATGGTGCAACAATAGTTGAGAATGGAAAAGAAGTTCCATTACCCCCCGTCGTGAATATTGCAAACATTAGTCGAGTAACACAGAGCGGTCGAATCTTCAACCGAAGAGTTGGAGAACCTATCAGAGAAAAGGAACCTCAAACAGAAGTTCCCGATCAACCAGTCGGTCAATCCAGTAATCGCGACCTTTCAAAGAACAATGATGAGATGCTGAAGCTCATCCAGAAAAGTGAGTACAACATTGTTGATCAACTGTTGCAAACTCCTTCAAAAATCTCTGTGTTATCACTTTTACTCAGTTCCGAAGCCCACAGAGAGGCTCTACAGAAAGTCTTAGAGCAAGCCTTTGTGGAACAAGATGTAACAATAAGACAATTCGACAACATCATCGCCAACATCACTTCCTGCAACAACTTAGGATTCAGTGATGAGGAACTGCCGAAAGAGGGGCAAAATCATAATATGGCACTTAATATTACAGTCAACTGCCAGGACGATACTTTAGCCAGCATACTGGTCGACACCGGATTGACTCTGAATGTTATGCCGAAGTCCACTTTAATACGACTATCATTTAAAGGATCTCCGATGAGAGGCAGTGAGGTCATCGTCAAAGCATTTGACGGATCCCAAAAAACAGTTATCGGCGAAGTCGATCTTCCCATAACTATCGGTCCTCACACTTTTCAAGTTACTTTCTAGGTCATGGACATCCGGGAAGCATACATCTGTTTATTAGGAAGACCTTGGATACACCAGGTGTCACACCCTCATTTTCACCCAATCCCTACATATCATACATTCATCATTATCATCACATTTTGGTGCATATCAGAAGAGGTTTACTTCAAGACAAGTGTTTGGATTTGGCTCAGTGTTTCTTCAGGCACAACTTAGCAAAAGGAAGTTTGATTTGGTCCTAGGAAAATTAAGGCAAAGATAATGTATACATACTGGATGGGCTTAGTGTTGTTGACTTCTCAAATGGAGGTTCATCGCTTCCATATCAATTTTGTGTGAGTCCGAGGCAGGAATTTTTTTTGTGTTCTAGAAGGTCAGGTTTGATACTCAATGGACCAATGATGTTCAATAATCATACTTTTGAGTCTTACTATCTTTGGGACAAAAGGATTAGGTTTCGACTAGTGGGTTCTAATCAAGAATTATGAGTATAGGTTGGCAACTTAATTCTAAGTTGTGAATCTTATGTCATTCAAAATTCCAAGTTGTGAACTTCATTATTTCAAATCCAAATTCTATTAGAATTTCAAGTTCATAACCAAAGACTAAATTTCAGGTCAAATTGTCCAAAAATTCAATTTCCAAGATGTGAATTCCATCATTCAAACTCTAAATCCATTCCAAGGGATAATCCCTCTCCAAGTTACAATCTCGTCCAATTTTCAAATATTCACCAATTCAAAATTCTAAAGTCAACAATTCCATTTCAAATGCCTAATTCAATTTCATGTCCCTATTTCATTCAAAAATCCAAGTTACCATTTTGTTCAGATGCAAGTTTTAAGTGACAAATCTAGAATTCAATTTCATGTTATGATTTCATATTCAATACAGATTCAAATCACTAACTTAAATCCATGTATAAGTGCATTCAACTTCCAAAAATTATATCCAAATTCAAGTTTATGATTCCGCATTCATTATTGTGATCTCAATTTCAAAATCTCCAAAACTTCATCCTGTAGCGCGATTTTTGTGGTCCTGAGTCACGATCGCTTGGGGTACTACAGTTCGATTCATTTTTTATCCTATTGAGCTGATTAAGGAAGGGAAATAGATGTCTCCAATTAACCCTGCTTGCATACTGAGTTTGAACATCGGTCTGTTAGGTTACAGATGCTATGTGGATGTGGGGCCCAATCTTTGATTATTTCGTTAAGAACACAATGTCTGGATTATTTGTGAGGTTTTTGGTAATGTGTTTAGATTTGATGCTTTTGGGTTGATTGATGGAGATACTGGATTTTGGGTTTTGATTAGTGTGCTCGCTAAGATTTTTTTCAATCTTATGCCTACGTATTCCCGTTTGATGAAACAGAGAAATCAGAGCGATCGTAGTTCCTCCTATTCTACGGGAGGAACAAAAAGGTTGTTTTGGTGTCTTGTTCAAAGCCCAAGACGTGAAGCTAAATGTGGTTTGTATCTTTTTCAAAGTCCAAGATGTGAAGCTGAAGGGTCTATTTGTATCTTGTTCGAAGCCCAAGATGTGAAGCTAAAGGGTTTATTGATTAGAGAGAATTTGTCATCTCTAAAAGGGGATATTTGGTCTGTTTGTCATAACTGTTGGGTGACTGATTATAAAGGAGAATTACTTTAACTGGGATATGTGAATCCAGCAATGCCATAATTTCCTTTATATGGGATTTTTAACCTGAAGGAGAAGACTTTAACTCAGTTTAGAGCAATGCCATCTTTCCTTAGGAATTTCTCATGCTAAAAGAGGGATAATGGCGTGGATGTAAATAATCCAGAGGCTTTCCACTTACAGCAATTTAGATGAAGGAAAAGGAGTTGTTTATGTTTGTATACTGTGAGCAAGGCACATATTTTGATGCTAAAAGGTTGATTGACTCAACCGGGGTTTTCTTATACAAAGCCTAAGAGGAGGCTATTGACCCAACAAGAGGGTGTTTTTATGTGTCTCGTACGAAGCCCGAGAGAGAGGTTAAAAGGGTTGACTCAACAAGAGAGTGCTTTTATGTGTCTTGTACAAAGCCCAAGATGGAGGCTAAAAGGTTTTAACTCAACATGAGAGTCTTTTATACTCAACAAGAGAGTGATTTTTATCTCGTACGAAGCCCGAGATGGAGGCTAAAAGGGGTTTGACTCAACAAGAGAGTCTTTTATACTCAACAAGAAAGTGATTTTTATCTCGTACGAAGCCCGAGATGGAGGCTAAATAGGTTTGACTCAACAAGAGAGTATTTTATACTCAACAAGAGAGTGTGAAAAGGTTAGCTCCGCTGGGGCAGAATCATTGTACAAAGCCCAAGAGGAGGCTACTGTGCTGATGACTGTTTCAGTTTAGTGATATGTCCAGTATGTTGGATAAAAGAGAAAATCAGTTCTTATGAAGGGAACAATTAAAGGTATTGTTGTGCTTTGGGATTAATCAGAGGATCGGGGTTATTTCCTGTTCTTTGAGGAAATGGAAAATCCAAAGGGTATCGAGACTGTCCAAGTCTACTGGTGTTTTGAGAAATTGATTCTCAGGTAGTGAATGATCTTTGTATCATTCCCAAGAGAAGGCTGGTATGTTAAGGGATGGAGGTCAACCCATTAACTGGTCTGACACTTGACTCAGAAAGATAGCTCTAGCAAATAGATGACTAGGTTCTATTCCTATACCTGTAGAGGTCTCTGGGTCCTTGTACTAAGCCCAAGAGAAGGCATGAGAGCTTTTAAGAAGCCGAAGGGTCCTTGTACAACGCCCAAGAGGAGGCGGGGATGCTTTTAGGAAGCTTGTGGGTCCCCAAACCAAGAGAAGTTCAAGACATGCTATTCACAGAGAATAGATCAAGCCAGGAAAGTTCTTGAATTTGGAAGAAACTCAAGAGATGCTATTCACGGAGAATAGATCAACTCTGGGGAGTATAGTCTCTTTGACGATTTCTAACAGTGACAATCTGAGTAAGGGTTCACCGAGAATGCTGCCTTTCACGTCTCCATATTGTTTAACCCCAAGAGGAGGGAAAACCGTGTCTGGTAATCCTATGGGGATCTAGTTTTGTTTGTATTTAAGAGTGACCAACAGGGCTTTACCTAGTGCTAGACGTAGTTGCCGGGGAAAACTCTAAATAACTATACTAGTATTACACAGTTAATATTTGACGAGTATATAAGAGTTTGTGAAAGAAGACTTACAGTGAGCAACCCCACAATACAGTTATATATATATATATATATATATATATATATATGAAAGCGGATAAAGAAAGTGAGTAAACACTTACTCGGTTGTAGAGTTTCCATGCTGTTTTGTTAGTTGTTCAACAAACAAAGCTTTGACAACAATATTATATTCAAAATCAAAGGAGAAAGTGCTTTGAAAAGATTTGTGGGGCTTACAGCTCAAGGAGAGGCCCAAGGTTTTATCAGTGATTGCACTGTTGTTTTGAAATTGTACAGGGACTTATACAAGTGACTGAGGCCCAAGAAGGTTTTCTGTACAAAGGGATGGGTCTTACACTCTCTCAAGAGTCCCAAAGGTTTTAAAGAAAAGTAATGGGGCTTATAACACAAGGGTAGGCCCAGATGATTTGTTTTTGAACTGGCGATCGTGCCGAGATTTCTTTTTTAACGCGGAGAGACTTATACCATGTTTGAGGCCCAAAACGTTTTGGTTAAAAAGGGGTTGGGTCTTACACTCTTTTAGAGGCCCAATGATTTATTTTTGTACAAGTGGTGGGGCTTATAGCTCAAGGAGAGGCCCAAGACTTTTTGTTAAAAAGGCAACGATCGCGCCGAACTTTTTGATGGGATCGGGACTTATACAATACACTGAGGCCCAAAAAGGTTTTCATTTACAAAGGGTTAGGTCTTACACTCTACCAAGAGGCCCAAAGGTTTTGAAAATGATTGATGAGGTTTGAAATCAAAGAAACCCTAATTTTATTTTCCTTTAAAAGTAAATGTTTAAAGAAAATCAATAAAAATGATAAAAATACCAAATGAGTTTGAATAAACCACTTGTGATTTTTGTTTAAGGTTTGAAAAATGAGGTTTTAATCACAAGATGAATTAAAACTCATTTGGTTTTGATTTTCAAGGTAAATATTCACTTTTAAAATGTTTAAAAACAATTAAAAAGGAATTTATTCACAAAAATACTAATTATATTAAATAAATAATATAAACTTGATTTTTTTGTGGAATAAAATATTTCAACATTTTTGTGATTTTTTGCAAAAAGAACCAATAAAAAATAATTAAAATTGAGAGAGTTATTAATTTTCCAAACTATTAAAAATAATATGAAAAATAATAAAAAAATGGAAAAAATAGCAAAAAGAGGGTCTGGGGCGAGGGGGATTCGAACCCCAGACCTCTTGTGTATAGGGCGCGCGCCTTACCACTAGGGTGGTGATACATCCGTTGATTGAAACACAACCACAAATATACAAGGCTTGCCTTGTTTTTGGCCTGGCCCAAGGCAAGGCAAGGCAAGATTTTGGTTAGAAACGTGAAGGCCATAACTTTCTCATTTCTCCATGGATTGGGACAAAATTTAGGTCTATCCTGCCTAGAATTTCACAAGGAATCCAATGGTGGTGGTATTTTTTTTAGATCATGCTCCTATTGAAAAACCCGATAGCGGTTTTGAAATAGGCCATGATTTGCATTTTCTGTGCTATCTCTTGGTACAAGCATGAATTACATGATGAATTGGTTCAAACACAACACATATAACATGTACAAGATGTGCATGATCAGTGGACCTCTAAACAATGCATATTTCAAAGAGTTCAAGTTGAGATGCTTACCTCTTTTTTGAGCTTTTATGCAATTTGCCAAGTACCTTGTTCCAGAAATGATTTGATGCTTTGGACACACTCAAATGATCTCTTAGAAGCTTTTAGGATGATTGGAATCAGCTGGACACCTCAGGAACAAGTCTGAGCTCTTTCTTGCAAAAGGGGCAAAAGTGGCCAAAATAGTAACTCCCTCAAATGGTGTTCCAGATGGGGAGAACCATTTGGGACAGTTCAAGGAAGATATTTGGAGTGTGTTTGAGGTTTTATCTGGTTTGGAAAGTGACTGAATCAAGACATGGCTTGAAAAATGCACAAAAGTCCTATTTTGAGGTTTTGAGAGGTGACTTTGTGATTTTGGTGTTACAGGTCACTTGTGAGTGTTTGGATCACCTCTATATGATGTTTATGAGGTGTGTGTGTGTGATTGGTTTGATTGGAATTGCTCTCAAACTCAAAACCCGATAGTGACTTGCTTTGGAAGGCAAATTTGGAAGTGAGAAGGTGATTTTGAGGAAAGCATTTGTTTGATGGCTTTGGTGTACTCAAATTGATCACAAATGAGCTCTATTTATAGTAGAGCAAGTTTGTTTTGGGAGCAATAGTGATTGGCAACTGCTGCAGAGGTTTGGCCAATGTTGATCAATGAGAATCCAAGTCTCCTCTAGCCATTGACTAGAGGTTAGGGCACAGGCTGCTGGTCCCCTTGGTCTTGGATATTAAATTTATTTGGAAATGACTCAGTCCATACCACCTTGGTGCATCCATTAAATGCTCCAAACCAAAATTGGAGTCTTGTCCCTCTTTTAGGTATTTCTAGGTTTGGCATGCTACTTTTGGTTCCAAAGACTTGGGAGGCTTATGGATCAGTGTTTGTCCCTCCTTGGTCCCCCCTTGAGGTGTTCAGATGGATATATTTGCTTGCCCTTTGCAAAATTTGAGCAAATCGAGCAAAATGCACAAATCTGCCTTGCTTTGACATTTTTCAGCAAGGCATGTTGCCATTGTCATATCTCATGGCTCAAGTGGACTTTGATGGAGTTCTTGGCCATTTTGGAAATCCCTCATATAATACAACAACTGTTTGATCATAATTGGTTTTGATACTTTTTGGATCCAAGTGAAAAATGCCCCTACATTTGGAAAAAAGTGAAGGCAGATTCTGACTTAGTGAAATTCAATGTTAAGTCAAATTTCAACTTACAATTCAATGACAAGTTTCAAATTCCATGTCAAATAACATTCCATTCATGACAAGGTTCCAAGTAAACTCTTTTTGTGACAAAATTACAAGTTCAATAGAATACAAATCACAAAGTTACATAAGATTCAAAAGAAACTTGAAGTCCTAGGCCTAAGGAAGTCTTTACAACAAAAATGCAAGGAACAACTTGTAATTTTCTTTCTCCATTACAAGCTACTTCAAAGGTGCCTTCTTCCATGGCCGTTTTCCCCTCAAAGAATTTATTCACATGAAAATAGGAAAGGAGCAAGAGTTAGCAACATTCGATTCATCAAATCATAAATCACTGCCAAAACCAACATCCAAGATCCATACTTCATCCTACACGTACAATTCAAACAAAGTCCAAAGTCATGCCAAAAAAATCAAAGTTTCTTGACATAGGAAAGCAAACTCCAAATGCGATTCATGCTGTATTGCAACTTCAATGTCCAAATTCAATACAAGTTTTCAAAATCCAATTCATACCAAAACTTTCAAATTCCACAATTCAAGTCACACTAAATTCATGTCACATTTCCAAATCATTGCCAACCAATTCATTTCATTGTTCAAAACCATGCCACAACTAAAAAAACATCAAAACCATTCTCATATTCAATTCAAAATAAATTCCAAAGTTCACATATTCATATCATAATGCTCACATTTCCTGACATTCATATTCATATACACATTCAATCCCATTTTAAACAATTCACCCAAAATTCAGTTCATTCCTAACCAGTTCTAAGATTCAGTTTGTCATTCTAATTCATTTTAAAAAAAAAGACAAATCAAGTCAAAGTCTGCAGCAGTGAGAAAATGACAGGAGGGGATACAGTCTGAACAAGCAGAGAAAATATGCAGAGCATAGCAGAGGTAACAGAGACCAAGGTTTCACCAAATTGGAATTTCTTTTGAACATCAAGAAAGCATTGCAAGCAATGCCATAATAAGGATTCAACAGCATCTTTCAAGAAAATCATACCCTAATTTCTGCAATATATAAACAGCCACAAGAGAACAACGAAAGAGAGAGAAATTTTCAGAGAAAAAAAAAACATCAGCATCCAAGTTTTACACAAGAAAAAAAAACTAAACGGCTACTATTACTCAAGTAACCAAAGAGAACTCAGAGAAGTGGAGAAGGAGAGTAAAGCTCAGAAGCGAAGAAACCAAGATCGTACCTGACGGGATTCTTCACCCTGGAAACTTTCAGGAGGTAAATCACTACTCTTCGTGCATTGTTGTCATTTGAGTTTTCTTCGTTGTGAAAAGCTTGTTGTGGAGGTTTTTCTGTTTGTATTTGCGCCATGTTTTAATGAAGTTTGGGGTTTAGGTTTTTGAAAGAGGGGCGTCGCGATCTGGTCGATTCATTGGGTTTTTGGAAAAAATAAGGGCGGATTCATTTTCAGGGTAGAAAAAGGGTGGGGGTTTGTTTCGGTGTCGTGACGAAATGAGAGATTCTCGCCGTAGAAGACGGCGGTTTCTGCCATGGGTCTTCTTCTCCGGCGACCGTTTTTGGTTTTCCGACGGCAGTATTTTCAGAGAGGAGAGAGGAGAGAGAGAGGATACGCTTTGAGAGAGAGAATGAGCATTTCATTTAGGCCTTAATGTAGGTTTAGTTTTCCACTTAAAATGATACGTTTTGTTCTATTTCAAAAAAAACTTTGATTAATATATTAATGCATTACCAATCTAGTTGTTTCCCATTAATTTCATGATAAAACATAATAAGTGGCATTTAAAAGTGGTGAATGTAAACATTTTCTCTCACAGTGTCGGCAATACATTTAGTTGCTTCCATTTTTTATTTTTTTTATTTTTCATAATCAATTATAATAATAGCAAGAGTTACCACATGCGAGATAAAAAGGGAATGTTAGATGTCACGTGTGTATGTATCTGAGCTTTCACCTTTTCTTTTTAATTATTATTATTATTATTTTTAACTTTTAATTTAGTTTTAAAATTAGTTTTAATTTTTAGAATTAGTTTTGATTCTACTTCTTTTTTAAATCATTAATCCAAGAAATAACAAAAAAAATAGTTTCGGTTTTTAACTTTAAATTAACTGTAGAATTAGTTTTAATTTTTAAGATTAGTTAATTTTACTATTTTTAATTAATTATTAATCTAAAGAGAAATAACAAAAAGAATTAGTGTCATTTTTAACTTTTAAATAATTTTAGAACTAGTTTAGTTTTTAGATTTAGTTTTAATTCTACCTTTTTTTTAATATGACAAAAATAGTAAATATAAAAAAAGAGTTTTATTATTATTTATATTAAATATATTTATTTAATATTAATTAATTAAAATATTAATTAATTTTATTAAATATCCATATTTAATTTAATTAATAATCTTTGTATATAATTTTGTGTGATTTTACATGTGATCTCTAACCGACTATCTTGACTATGTCTTACTCATATTTTGTGCTTATGTTGTGATAATACCATTTTGACTTTCGTTTCTTACTTATGCAAATCATTTTCAAAAATAAATTCTCGATTTAACATCGAGCCATTTTTACCCTTGTAAGTCGACTGCCTCGTGCGTCGCCATCGACCTTATCTTAGCACTTTAGGTCCTTCACCCCATTTAGTTCAAACCCTTAATCGTCTCGAACGCAAACTAAAACCTCGATCCTTCGAGTATTCTTCAAATCTAACTAAAACACTTAATAATTATGAAACACATTCTTTTAATAAAAGACGAAAAGAGAGTGGGACTGGTATCTTCGAGTTCTCTCTTCGATTATTTAAGTGTGAGGATTCTTCTTCACGCCCGAATAATCGTCTTCTCTAAAAGATTATAATCCATCTCACATCAAACTATTTTTCCTAAACAATTTGAATCAAATCTATTTTCTCCAATCACTTAGATGAAAAGGAGAGAGAGTTGAGTCTTCGATTCACTCTTTCGATTACTTGGGCCCGAGGAGCCTTTCTTAAGCTTCAAGTAATCGTCATCCCTTAAAATACCTTAACTATATCAACATCCTTTCATAACTAAGGTTGAAAAAGAGAGAGAGTCGAGTCTTCGATTCACTCTCCCGATTACTTGGGCCCGAGGAGCCTTTCTTAAGCTTCAAGTAATCGTCATCCGAATAAAATATCAACGCATTAAATCAACTTCTCACCTTCGTGCAATTAAAACTCTTTCTTAAAAGGACATGTTACGTCCGTTCTACCGCAAACAGGTAACGCTTAAGAATCCACAAGCGAGCTGCAATACACCTAACTGCTAGAACCCGCACGTTAGCATCGTCCATAAAAACACCAACAAACTGTAGGCCGAACTACGGACGCTCTGATTCTTCACTTCTTTGAAGTAAAGATACGTAGGCACAAGGGCCCCAATCCTTGGCGAGCACCCTAATAAAAAACCACTTATTTCCCCTTTAATATCTAAACTTTTTTTCATTACTCATCTTAGAAGAAAACAAACAATCCTTAGCTAACTTTCTCACAAATCAAATTAAGAGGTTCCCGTTGAGTACAACAGACGTGAAGGAGTGCTAATACCTTCCCCTCACGTAATCGACTCCCGAACCCAGAATGTGGTTGCGATGACCATGTTCTTTCCCTAAAGGTTTTATCGATATTTCCCTTTCCCTCTTTGGGATGAATAAAATTCGGTGGGGACTCTGTGTTTTCCGCGTCCATCGCGAAGGTCGTTACTCTGTCATTTTTCGAGGTACGACAGCTGGCGACTCTGCTGGGGAATAGTTGCATTTCCCTATGCAAGAAAGAGTCAATCCTAACTTGATTCGATTCACGATATTTAGCTTCATTTGTTTGCTTTCTTCTTCTTTGTTTTCCCTTTGGTTTGCTTGCTTGTTTATTTATTATATACTTGCTTGCTTACCTATATTATCTTTATCCTATTATTATCTTGTGGCACCATTGGGTTCTCTGGTTATTGGTACTTGGTGAGATGGCTCTACACCCGAGTCTGAGAAAAACATAGGATTAGGATGGTGGTTGTGTAGTGGAGGCCCATGAGGAGCCTTCCTCGTGAGGACGATAGGAAAACCCCTCTTAGAGTTGATTCCCTTGGGAATGTTATTGTCGTGGTGAGCCTTCATCGTGGCGATAGTGTTTTCAGGTTTGAATCGATAACTCTAAGGACCTTTTAACTCATTTCCATGGTGGTTGGTAATGTTAACTCATGAGAGTCACTCCTTCTTGGGTTGACATGAATGCCCCAATCAGATCAGATCCCTTGAACGTATTGTTATTCTGATAATAATATTTTCAACCTCGATCTATGATTCTGAGATACCTTATAGAAACCTTGGACTCGATGGTTGTGTAGTGGAGGCCCAAGAGGAGCCTTCCTCGTGAGGACGATACGAAAACCTCACCTAGAGGAGATCATTTCAAAGATGTTGTTGTCTTGATGAGCCTTCGTCATGGCAATGATATCTTTGAAAAGATCCATAACTCTAGGCACCCACCTATTTTAGAGCCTACCTTTGGGGTTCCGATAATCAGAGATACCCGTTGCCGTTAATCAAAGATACTTGTTACCATTGTTTTAACTTCAGGGCTATACCTGTGATCCTGAGCATTGCATTTGCATAAGCATCTTCGCATCATTTTGCATATCAATAACAACATAGCTCATCCATCCTTTGTCCATAACCCAATAGTTGACTTCCCGACGCTCCTATTGGACTCAAAGCAGCCAAAAGTTGATCATGGAGCAGATGCAAGCAGAATTGATGGAGGTCAGAGGCCAGATGGGGCAGTTCGTGGTGGACATACAAGTATTGTCCCAGGATCAGAAAATGATGAGGCAGGAAGTCCATCAACTGAAAACTCAGATAGGTCTGATCATGGAGGTCATGAGAACTGTGCTAAGAAAATAAGGTAATCCTGCACCTGAGGTTGTAATAGAGATTGTTGTTCCTCCCTTGCCTGTGAGGTACGACACCAGGATGGGGCAGTCACTTCGACATTGCACCAGAAGCTGAAGTTCGTCAGGAACGACCAACTAGTCACAGTCTGCGAAAAGAGCAAGCCTTGATCGTAAGTAACTTATCATCGTCCACTTGTGTAGAACCAGAAGAGGTTGTTGGAACCCAGTTCCAAGCAATTTCGGTGAGCAATGACAGAGATGCTCTCGAAGTGATCAAAAGTAACAATGCCAAAGGATGGGGACAACTTGTCATTCCTACTGATAACAAAACAAAGAAGGGTCTTGGTTTTTCCTCAACCTGTACCCAAACTGCTATTAACGATGAAAGCCTTTATCCCATTCAGGATTTCTTCCATAATTAAGGCTTCCTTCACCCAGTGTCTCAAGAAGTACACACCATCAACGAGGGTGATCCCTCCAATACAGAGGAAGAGTGGAAATCCTATCTTAATGAGGACGGTTATATGTCTCAGGAAGAGGTGCCTACGCCATTTTGCTATCCCGCACAGAGTCTGAGATTTATACCAAGGTCAGATGTCAAGATGATATACGGAGATTGTGATCCGGAAGGATGTCGTGCTCCACCAAACTCATTAGAAGAGGATACTCTAATGAAAGACAACTTTGACCACGACTATTATGGCCCAATGGATGACCTGCCTATCTGGCAGCCGTACCCGGAAGACTTGGGGCAAGAACGTCAGCCCAACGATGCATATCAACTGAGCATTATTGAAAAGAATACCTGCGTCTCCACCATGTCATGGGATCATTATTCAGGGCATTCAGAAAATATCCAGCATGACAATGAATTTGCAAAGCTTGCAGGACTATAATTCATCAATTATGCTTTTCCTAAGGTCAACGTCATCGAAAGGGATGACTCCTCCAGTTCCAAAGAAGTGTGGGACACTTTAGGACAACCAAGCGGCAAATTCGACTACTTGGTCAAGTACACCGCTCCCGAAAACTCTCGTATCAGGCTCGAAGACATCCAGCCAACTGGATGGGGAGATCCACCTGAGAGTACAAACATTATGCATGATGCAACAGAAGAGTTCGTCTATGACAACTCTGCCTGGGAAACAGATTCCAATGATCCTGCTCCACCAAAAATCAACGTTATTTCTGAAGACAAGTCAAGAAAGAAGGTACCTGACTTTGTGATTCACCGAGGAGTTCGCCGCCAATGGGTTGCTGTCGATGTTCCGAAAGTCGGCCATAAGTCTAAGTAATTGTCGTCTTTGTTTTAACCTTTCACCCTGCCCAGGTGAAACGATTGTTTTGATAGGGCTCACTTTCTGTAAATGTCCCTCTTCGCTTCGCCCAAAGCGACAAAGTCTTGTTTTATAGGGCTGTAGTTTCAAGAATTGACAAGATCATAAATAAAATAACGTCATTCTGTAATTTCCGCATTTATTGCTGTTTTCTCTTTTCGCTTTTTCAGAAAATGGTAATCCTAAAAAACAACTCAAATAATAAAAACAAGCAGTTATCAAAAAATACACTGCACACACTCTTGCATTCTCTCTATCTCTTCTAAAAACAAATCATCACGTCATGCAGATTGCTTGTTTTAAACCCCATTGAAACATATGATCTAATGCCTTCTTCCAACTTTGAATTCCCGGTATTTGAGGCTGAAGAAGAAGATGACGAAGAAATACCAGAAGAGATCTCCCGATTACTCAGACAAGAGGAAAGGTCCATTGAGCCTCACAAAGAGCCGTTGGAAACGGTAAACTTGGGTTCAGAAGAAGAGAGAAAGGAAGTCAAGATTAGGGCACAATTCAGTCCGACTGTCAAAGAAGGTTTGATAAAGCTTCTCAAAGATTTTCTCGATGTATTTTCTTGGTCCTATCAGGACATGCCAGGGTTGGACACCAGCATCGTGGAACATCATCTAACATTAAGATCAGAATGTCTGCCAGTAAAGCAGAGGTTGAGAAAAACTCATCCAGACATGGCCATCAAAATCAAAGAGGAAGTACAGAAACAGATTGACGCGAGTTTCCTCGCCACGTTAGAATATCCTCAATGGCTAGCCAACATAGTACCAGTTCCAAAAAAGGACGGAAAGGTCAGAATGTGTGTGGATTACAGAGATCTAAATAAGGCCAGTCCAAAGGATGACTTTCCTTTACCACACATTGACATGTTGGTTGACAATACAGCGACGTTCAAAGTATTCTCCTTTATGGATGGATTCTCGGGCTATAATCAGATAAAAATGGCGCTGAAAGACATGGAGAAAACTTCATTCATCACCCCCATGGGGTACTTTTTGTTACAAGGTAATGTCGTTCGGTTTGAAGAATACCAGGGCAACCTATCAAAGGGCCATGGCAACTCTGTTTCATGACATGATACACAAAGAAATCGAGGTATATGTCGATGACTTGATTGCCAAATTTAAGACAGAAGAGGAGCATGTGACCCACCTGTCAAAACTATTCGAGCGGTTGAGAAAATACAAACTCCACTTGAATCCCAATAAGTGCACATTCGGTGTCCGTTCGGGGAAACTGCTAGGGTTCATCGTCAGCCAAAAAGGAATTGAGGTTGATCCTGACAAGGTCAAGGCCATTAAAGAAATGCCTTCTCCAAAGACTGAAAAACAAGTCAGGGGCTTCCTGGGATGTTTGAGCTACATTTCCAGATTTATATTCCTCATGACCACGACATGTACGCCGATCTTCAAATTACTCAAAAAGAATCAGGATTGCGTTTGGACAGAAGACTGCCAAACCGCCTTCGACAGTATCAAGGAATACCTGTTGAATCCACCGATTATATCACCTCCTATAGAGGGAAGACCACTGATCCTCTACCTAACAGTCTTGGAAGACTCCATGGGCTGTGTACTTGGTCAACGGGATAAAACAAAGAGAAAAGAGTCTGCAATCTACTATCTAAGCAAGAAGTCACCGACTCCGAGACTCGGTACACTATGCTTGAGAAAACTTGCTGTGCTCTGGCTTAGGCAGCCAAACATCTTCGCCAGTATATGATTCGTCACACTACTTGGTTAATCTCAGAAATGGATCCAATCAAGTACGTCTTTGAAAAGCCTACTCTCACGGGAAGGATTGCCCGTTGGCAGATGTTGTTATCAGAATATAACATAGAATACCACGCTCAGAAAGCCGTCAAAGAAAGTATTTTAGCTAATCATTTGGCTCATCAACTGATTGACGATCAGGAATCAGTCGGGTTTGAATTCCCAAACGAAGATGTCATGTACTTGAAAATGAAAGATTGCGATGAACCGCTACCCAGTGAAGGGCCAAAACAGGTTCCCAATGGGGACTAATTTTTGACGGAGCTTTAAATCATTACAGAAAAGGAATTGGGGCAACCATCATAACACCTCAGGGTACCCATATTCCTTTCACTGCCAGAATGACATTCAAGTGTACAAGCAACGAGGCCGAATATGAAGCTTGTATCATGGGTCTCGAAGAAGCAATCGACTTAAGGATCAAGAACTTGGATGTATATGGCGACTCAGCCCTGGTTATCAATCAGATCAAAGGAGATTGGAACACATACCAATCCGGACTAATTCCTTACAAAGATTATGCGAGAAGGTTGTTACCCTTCTTCAACAGAATCGAGTTTCATCACATCCCTCGTGAAGAGAATCACATGGCTGATGCATTAGCCACTCTCTCTTCCATGATTAGTGTAGGTCAATGGAACGACATACCTAAGATTGACATAAGGCGCCTTGAATGATCCACTTACATCTTCACGATTGAAGCAGTCATAGACGACAAACCTTGGTATCATGATATCAAATGCTTCCTTTAGAAACAAGAGTACCCACACGGGGCACTAAGAAAAGGCAGGAAAACTCTCACTGGATGGAAGCTTCTTTCTGAGCGGTGATACACTCTATAAGAGAAACTTTGACATGGTCTTGCTCTGATGCGTTGACAGGCCAGAAGCAAACATGCTGATAAAGGAAATTCACGAAGGATCCTTTGGCACTCATGCTAACGGACACACAATGGCGAGAAAAATTTTGAGAGCAGGGTACTACTGGTTGACCATGGAATCTGACTGCTACAAGTATATGAGGAGGTGTCACAAGTGTCAGATATACTCAGACAAAATCCATGTACTGCCTACACATCTCAAAGTTATTTCTTCCCTGTGGCCTTTTTCCATATGGGGAATTGACATGATTGGCATGATCGAACCCAAAGCTTCAAACAAACATCGGCTCATCCTGGTAGCCATTGATTACTTCACCAAGTGGGTCAAAGCAGCATCGTACGCCAATGTAACCCGACAAGTGGTGGTCCAATTTATTAAAAACAACATTATCTACTGTTATGGTGTTCCTAGCGAGATCATTACGGATAATGGATCCAACTTGAACAATAAGATGATGAAAGAGTTGTGTGTTGAGTTCAAGATCGAACACCATAACTCATCTCCCTACCGGCCTAAGTTGAACGGAGCGGTAGAAGCGGCTAACAAGAACATCAAGAAGATCGTTCAAAAGATGGTTGTAACCTACAAAGACTGGCACGAGATGCTACCCTTTGCTCTTCACGGTTATCGCACATTTGTCCGCACTTCAACAGGGGCAACCCCTTTCTCTCTTGTATATGGCATGGAAGCAGTGCTCCCCATCGAATTAGAGATCCCATCAATTCGGGTATTGATGGAAGCTAAGCTAACAGAGGCTGAATGGTGTCAAAGTCGACACGACGAATTAAACTTGATCGAAGAAAAACGAATAACGGCTCTATGCCATGGTCAGTTGTATCAGCAAAGGATGAAGAAGGTGTTTGACAAAAAGGTCCGACCTCGCGTCTTCAGGAAAGGAGACCTCGTGCTCAAGAAGATACAATCATTCCTCACTGATTCTCGGGGCAAGTGGACTCCGAATTATGACGACCCATATATGGTCAAGAAAGCTTTCTAAGGCAGCGCCTTGAGACTTGTAATCATGGACGGAGAAGAATTTGCCTATCCCACGAATGTTGACGTAGTCAAGAAATAATTCACCTAAACTAAAAAAAAACGTCTCGGTGAATTGAAAACCCGAAAGGGCGGTCCAGGAAAAAATTAGAGACATAATAAAAAATCATCCCGGTGGATTGGAAGTCTCAAAGTACAATCTAGGCAAAAGTTAGTGATTAATGACAAGTAACTACGTCTGATCAGTTCAACTCCCCAGCAGTCACGCCATCCATAAGAAAACTCCAGTCAGGGTTATCTTCGACGGAAGCTCAGGATGTCCAGAATTCAAAGTTGGTAGAAGGATAATAGTCGTTATGTTTCAATGTAGCACTGTTCCCTTTAATTACCATTTTCTAAACTTTGTAAATACTCTATGGAATCATGCGCTTGGCTGATTTCCATCCTGAATGAAGGATCAGCTATGTCAGATGCGAATATTCCATCTGACATCCCCGACTGAGTTCTTACCTCCTAAGCCCGACCAACAGTTGTTCCCCACGGGGACTATCTCTCCTAAGCAAGGAAGAATTGTTATTTTTGGACCAGATGATACTTTCCATCCCCTGTAGTGGCCGAGTATCCAGTCGTGTTCATCTATTAGTCTGTATGTCGTGTCAGTTTTGTCAGCATAAACATACATACATCATGAATTATTAATTTACATTCATATTCATATTTCATCAATATCACTCTAGTCGGTCTTATCCCCTAGTGATAAAAGTCCTCTCAATCGAGTTGTCAGTTCTTTCCTCATCAGGAAATGTTGCGTCTGAACAATCTCTCTCCTCTAGTTTATTTCTGGATTGGAGTTGGCCCTTGACCACTTTGATAACTTGAACCTTTGAAAGACAAGAAAACTTTCGACAAACTTCACTCTTCGCCATTGAAGATGATATCTTCGCTTTCCCGGATTAAGGAAAATCCTCAGAGAAAGCCTTTTAATCAAAGATTCGGCAGTATAGCAGTTTTTCTCCGAAAGATTTGCTGAAAAAGAGGTCATCAACACCTCAAAATTGGATTACATCACATGGCATTTCTCCGAGAAGATCTCGAAGAAAAGTATGATGTAATATCCCCAAGCAGAAAGTAGTCTCTCAAGAGACTCGTTTTCCTCAGTAGAGTCGACAAATGGCGTCTCCAAATAGGGAAGTTTGTTCACCTCTACAACTCAGACGAATGGGTTCCCCAGCAAGTCTGACATCAAAGGTTTTTCCCATCAAATGGCATCTCCCCAGGAAAATTCTGCGAGAAGTTTGAGGAAAACCGCTACGAATAGTCCCTTGTCAAGAAAGTTTATTGACAAAAGAAACTTAGACCAGTCCCTTGGTAGGAAACTAGGATCGAGGGGAAGTTTATTTTAGAAAACTTAGACCAGTTCCTTGGTAGGAAACCAGGATCGAGGGGAAGTTTATTCCAGAAACTGAGACCAGTTCCTTGGTAGGAAACCAAGATCGAGGGGAAGTTTATTTTAGAAACTGAGACCAGTTCCTTAGTAGGAAACCAGGATCTAAGGGAAGTTTATATCAGAAACTGAGACCAGTTCCTTGGCTGAAGACCATGATCAAGGGGAAGTTTGCCTTTTCTAAGCATCATTGCTTAGCGAAAGAAGATGGATGAGTAAAACTTCCATTCATAACCACCATCAAAATTTCGGGTATTTCGATATTTAATCCTCTTGCACCCTGAATGTCCGAATGTCTTCGCCATTCACACCTTCGGGTCCAAGAAGATTAAATAGGGGCATCTGTCATACCCCAAATTTTGACCACCAAGATTCCCCATCATTGTGTAAATCATCATCACAATATGGATGGACCATCATGCCTCACTAATCTCCTCAAAGAGGGGTGAGAATTCACCACAACCAAGAGTTAGGGTTTTGAGCCCTATCAGAGCACTTAGACAAAGGATCAATCAAGAATTGACATGATCTTCAACTTGTCTAAACTCTCCAACACCCATAAAGGACCAAGAGGACTCCCACATCAAGAACCAAGCACAAAGTTACTACATTCCAAGTGGATTAAGCCTGAAGATCGCCAGTGTCACCAAATTAAGGTTTTGGTCGACCAAGGCCTCCAGGTGGAAATTTTCCTCTGGGCATGAGTCAATGCTTCAAAACTTAAATTAAGATACTCCAAGGGACCTCATGGACCTAATCATCAAGTCAATTTAACCTCAGGAGATGCATTTACCAAAAATCAGGAATTAGGGTTTCTTGACCTAATTCACCCTTAAGTTGACTTTTGGGACAAAACATGAGCCAAGACCTCAAGACATGATTTGAAGGTCTCTAATACACTACATTGATCCACTTAAAACAATGGATTAACCCAGGAAACTTGATTCACAAGTTTCATTTTCATCTGGACCACAATTAGGGTTTTGGGGAAAAAGTCAACTGTACCTTTGACTTTTGACCAAGACATGCTCCCAAACCTTGGGACATGATTCAATACACCCTATATCACCTATGGAGTCCATCCATTAGGTTTTATTTAGGTCAAGGACTTGATTTCACAAAGGATCGCACAGTTTGGATTTCATCTGATAAAAAGTCAACTGTACAAAAAGTCAAAGTTTGACTTTTTCATATTTTGGTCAACCAAGGTTCCTTAACCCTAAAAAAATGTTAATGTGTGATTGGAATCATCATTCATCCAGAAAAATCAAGAAAAGTGAGTTAACTTGTAAAAGGAGTAACCATAAAAAACTTAGAATTTTTCTAAGTTATGAAACAAAGTGAGTTAACTTGTAAAATGAGTAACCATAAAAAACTTAGAATTTTTCTAAGTTATGAAACAAAGTGGTTAGGGTACCAACTTCCAAGGATCATAACTTGAGATCCAAACAACCATTTTGGATGATCCAAAGATGGATTTGTAGCTCTCATGACATACTTTAAAAATGTCAACTTCATCGCATTCCAATTCCTCATGGATTTTTAGTTATGGAGTGATCAAAATGGCTGAAAACATGAAATGCCACTTTTTCCAACACTTAGTGAAATTTTCACTAAGTCAGAATCTGTCTTGCTTTTTTTTCAAAATGTAGGGGCATTTTTCACTTGGATCCAAAAAGTTTCAAGACAAACTATGATCACACATGTGTTGTGTCATATGACGGCTTTCCAAAATGCCCAAGAACTTCATCAAACTCCACCTGTGCTAGGAGTTATGACAGCTGCGACATGCCTTACTGCAAACTGTCTTGGAAAGGCAGATTAGTGCATTAGGGCTCGAATTGCTCAAATTGTGCAATTTCAAGCATGCGTATCCATCTCCACACCTCAAGGGGGAACAAACAAGGGACAAGCACTGATCTATCAGCCTCCCAAGTCCAAGATTTCACAAGTAGCATGCCAAACCTAAAGAGCTACAAAGATGCCAAATATCCAATTTTGTTTCCAAGCATTCAATGCATACACCAAGGTGGCATGAACTCAGCCAATTCCAACTGAATTCAGTCCAAGTTTATCTCTGAACCAAAGTTATAAAGCCTGTGCTCTAATCTCAAGTCAATGGCTAGAGGAGACTTGAGATTCCTTTTGCATAACATTGGCCAAAGGCCTGATACAGCCTCTATTCACTATTGATGCCAAAACAAACTTAACACACTATAAATAGACGTCAATTGTGATCAGTTTGAGTACACCAAAGCACCCAAACTGATGCTTTCCTCAAAATCCCTCTCTTTAGGCCAAAATACCTTCTTTTGCAAGGTACCTCTGAGTTTTTGAGTTAGAAAGCAATTCCATCACAGCTCATGATCCAAACACATCCAATATGTCATATCAAAGCTGTCCAAACTCTCATATGTGACCTGTAACACCAAAATCACAAAGTCCCCTCTCAAAACCTCAAAATTGGACTTTTTTTTTGCATTTTTCAAGCCATGTCTTGATTCAGTCACTTTCAAAACCAGATAAGACCTCAAACACACTCCAAATATCATCCTTGAACTGTCCTAAATAGTTCCCCACATCTGGAACACCATTTGAGAGAGTTGCCATATTGGTCACTTTTGCCCCTTTTGCAAGAAAGAGCTCAAACTTGTTCCTGAGGATTCCAACTGGTTCTAACCATTCTAAAAGCTTCTAAGGGATCAATTGAGAGTGTTCAAAGCATCAAATTATTTCTGGCACAAGAAGCTTGGCAGATTGAACAACAAGCTCCAAGAGGTAAGTGCATCATCACTTGAACTTTCTAAAATATGCATTGCTTTGAAGTCCACTGATCATAAACATCTCATACATGTTATATATGTTGTGTTTGAGCCAATTTGTCATGTAATTCTTGCTTGTACCATGTGTTAGTGTAGATAATGTAATTATAGGCCTATTTCAAAAACACTATCGAGTTTTTAAATAGGGAACTCATCTGAAAAAACCACCACTACCTTTGGATTCCTTGTGAAATTCTAGGCAGGATAGACCTAAATTTTGTCCCAATCCATAGAGAAATGAGGAAGTTACAACCTTCACGTTTTTGACCAAAACCTTGCCTTGCCCTGCCTTGGCCAGGCCTAAAACAAGGCATGCCTCTTATATTCATGGGGTGGCTTTGATACATGGATGTATCACCACACCAGTGGTAGAAGGCGCGCACTGCAACCTTGAGGTATGGGGTTCGAATCCCCCTCGCCCCAGACCCTTTTTTTTTTACCACTTTTTCCACTTTTTTAAATATTTTTCATATTATTTTAAATGATTTGAAAAATTAATTTCTCTCTCACTTTTAATTATTTTTGATTGATTCTTTTTGAAAAAATCACAAAAATGTTAAAATATTTTATTCCACAAAAAAATCCAATTTATATTATTTATTTAATATAATTAGAATTTTTGTAATTAATTTCATTTTAATTGTTTTTAAACATTTTTTAAATGAAATTCTCACTTTAATCTTTCAAAATCAATTGGATTTTAAGCTTTCATATGATTAAACTTGATTTTCCAAAATATTTTCCAAAATATTTTCCAAAGTGTACAACTTGTTTTTAAATATAATTGATATTTTATCCTTTATTATTTAAATTACCTTTGAAAAATACCATTTTATTCAAAAATTAGGGTTTCTTCCCGATTTTTAATTTTCAAACACTCATGGGCCTCTAATTGAGTGTAAGACCCAATCCTTTGTACATAAATAGTGTTGGGCCTCAGTCATTGTATAAGTCCCTCTGTACTTTTCGAAACCCCGGCGCGATCATCGCCTTTTTTAACAAAATTCAACTGGGCCTACCCTCGTGTTGTAAGTCCCACTTCTTTTCTTTTAAAACTCTTTTGGGCCTCTAATAGAGTGTAAGACCCAACCCATTTTGAAAACCAAAATAATTTGGGCCTTAGGTATTGTATAAGTCCCAACACATTTTCCAAAACCTCGGCGGGCCTCAGGTATTGTATAAGTCCCATCTTTTTTTCAAAACATCCTTGGGCCTCTAATAGAGTGTAAGACCCAATCCCTGTGTAAATAAACCATTGTGGGCCTCACTTATTGTATAAGTCTCTCTGTACGTTTTCAAAACAAACGGCACGATCGTCGCCTTTTTAACAAAATCATCTGGGCTTCTCCTTGAGCTATAAGACCCATTTTTATTCATTTTTCAAACTCTTTGGGCCTCTCCTTGAGTTGTAAGACCCATACCTTTGTACAGAAAACCTTTTGGGCCTCAGTCATTTGCATAAGTCCCAGTACAATCTTATCAAAACAACTTCCCTTTTGATTTAGGTTCAAATATACAATTGCTATCAAAACTTTCTTTAATTTCTTTGAACAACTAATAATACAGCATGGAAGCTTGCTCACCTGTAAGTTTTTATCAGCTTTCATTTACTCACTTTCATATATATATATATATATATATATATATAACTGTATTGTGGGAAGCTGCACACTGTGAGTCTTCTTTCATTCTTTTAAATACATGTCAAATATATATAACTGTATTGTGGGAAGCTGCACACTGTGAGTCTTCTTTCATTCTTTTAAATACATGTCAAATATATATAACTGTATTGTGGGAAGCTGCGCATGGTTAGTCTTCTTTCATACCCTTTTTAAATACTTGTCATATATCAACTGTATATATACCAGTATAGTTATTTAGAGTTCTCCCCGACAACTAGGTCTAGAACTAGGTAAAGCCATGTTGGTCACTCTTTAAATACAGTCAAAACTAGATCCCCATAGGATTTCCAGATACAGTCTTGCCTTCTCTTGGGCTTAAACAATATGGAACAAAGAGAAAGCCAGTATTCCTCGTGAACCTTTTCTCATACTGTCACCCCTAGAAATTGTCAAAGAAATTCTACTCCCCGGAGTTGATCTATTTTCGGTGAATAGCATCTCTTGAGTTTCTTCAAACCTTAGAACTTTCACTAAATGATCTATTCTCGGTGAATAGCATTTCTTGAACTTTTCTTGGTTTGGGACCCCAAGACTTCCTAAAAGCATCCCCGCCTCCTCTTGGGATTTGTACAAGGACCCTTCGGCTTCTTAGAAGTTCTCATTCCTTCTCTTGGGCTTAATACAAGCACCCTGACGACCTCTTAAAGGTATAAGACAGAACTTAGTCATCCTTTGCTAGAGTAGTCTTTCCAGTGTCAAACCTCTGACCAATTTTAGGGTTGATTCTCATCCCTTAAAACACCCGCCTCCTCTTGGGCATCATACAAAAGACAAAACTCTTCCACACCATTAGACTAGGACAGTCTAATCCTCTTGAGTCTCAAAGACATTCTCAAGTTCCCTCCAAACATAGGAAGAAACCCCGGATTTTGGATTAATCGCCAGCAGAGCTAAAACTTGTGGGTTCTAAAACCCAGTCTCTCTCCTAAAATCCCCCAGCCAGGGTCAGTCTATCACTAGTATAATACTATCTCAAATCAGAACCTCAAGGCATCTGATACCTCAACTCTTCTGCAACCCTCAGCAAGACTTGATTCCCCACTTGGACCTGCCTCGGGATCTCAATAATTCCCAGCAGAAGATAGCATATTCTTAGGCTTTGTATAATGATCTTTCCTCGGCACAGTCAGCCTCCTCTTGGGCTTCGTACAATGATTCTCCCCAGCGGAGCTAACCTTTTCAGACTCTCTTATTGAGTCAATCACCTTTTCAGACTCTCTTGTTGAGTCATCCACTTTTCAGACTCTCTTGTTGAGTCAATCACCTTTTCAGACTCTCTTGTTGGGTCAACCACTTGTCCGACTCTCTTGTTGAGTCAATCACGTTCCAGACTCTCCTGTTGAGTCAACCATTTTAGCCTCAATCTTGGGCTTTGTACAAGACATAAATCATCATAACCTTCTCTTAAGCTCGGGACAAATAACTTCCCCCAACAGAGTCAATTCCTCTCAGCCTTATGTTAGGCTTCAAGGAATGATTTCCCAAGTAGAGTCAAACTCATTTCAGCCTTTATCTTGGGCTTTGTACAAGACACTTAAAATATCCTCAGCCGAGTTAGTAAAGTCTCTTTCAGCCTCAATCTTGGGCTTTGTACAAGACAGATAAAGATTTCTTTCCCGTAGAGTCAGTCTTCTTTTCAGCTTCTATCTTGGGCTTTGTACAAGATACATACAAACCTCCCCGACGGAGTCAAAATCCTTTTAGCCTCAATCTTGGGCTTTGTACAAGACAGATAGAACATTTTCCCCAGAAAATTCCCCTTCAGCCTCCTCTTAGGCTTTGTATAATGATATCCCCAAAGAGTCTGTCTCTTTTTTGCCTCAATCTTGGGCTTTGTACAAGACACCAATATATACCCTCTCTTGTTGAGTTGGTCTTATCCAGCCTCCTCTTAGGCTGTGGGTAAGAATTTCCCCAGTAGAGTCGATCAACCTCTTAGCTTCAACCTTGGGCTTTGATCAAGGCACACAAAAATCAACAATACCTCTTTAGAGATGAGAAGTTCTCTCTCAGTCAAACCTTTTAGCTTCAATCTTGGCTTTTGAACAAGACACAAATAAACCTTTTAGCCTCTGTCTTGGGCTTTGAACAAGACACCAAAACATCTTTTTCCTCCCTTAGAATAGGAGGAACTACGATTGCTCTGATTTCCCTATTTCGTTTAAACGGGAATACGTAGGCATAAGATTGCGAAATCTTAGTGAGCATACTAATAAAAAACCCCTAGGTCCAGTACCTTCATACCAATCAATCCTTAGGTCCAGTACCTTACCAAAAACATCGGGAAGAACCCGAACATCAAACCAAAAACTCACTCACTCATACTTCCCAAGAAACTTTCCCAACCCATTAACAGATAAACACTATCAATTACAAAGCGAAACCTAAAGCTAATATCCCGTGGAAAACCACATATAGGATGGGTAATTGACAACTACCCATTGTATAACCTGACCCCGGACTCTCCAATCTCTTTAAGCGTTTGTTCAGTTAAACATTCGCGTGCAAGGTTAGTTTTAGATACCTTCCCTTTCCCTTCCAGCTTCATGGGATAATTAAGAAATTAGAAAGTAGCACCACCTCCTACCATTGCTGTGAGGAAAACCCAGCGATAAAGTGGTCGCGTCACCGACAAAAATCGCTCGCTACACTGTCAAACTCAACAATATGTACACAAAAATGCATATTACACACTATAATATAAACTATACAAAATATACACAAAATGGGGGATTATTAACGAAAAACCAACGAATCGAGCCAATAAGTGCCAATTTTCACACTCAAATTAAGTACAATTTAGCACTTATCAACTTTCCCCAACTTAGACATGTTTGTCCTCAAACAAGAATCAAACAACTCAAAGAAACAAAAGTAACAACCAAGCAATCACGACTCAACAAGTTTCGAAAACAAAAACAAATGTATGGTTCAACACAAAAACGTACATGCAAAGCAAAACTTACCACTAAACTACAACGATAACATGAAAACGAAACAACTCCTAAATACAAAACACATGTCAAAAATTCTAAGACAATACAATGTTCAAAAAAGAATCACACCTAGCACACACTTCATTGGTAGATGAATAACAAAAACATGAAGGGCTTAACTCTCACCCAACAATCAAGCTAACAACAAGTTAAATTATGAATTCATCAAAAAACTCATATTGAACAATATAAAAACAAAAATCACAAGGGCTTTATGGGTTGTAATGTGGCTTGAGTAACGAACAATTATTTTTCTCAAGGTAAAAGAAACAAAAACTTGCCTAATCAAATGAGAGTGATCATTTCTCACAATCTCAAGCACTCACAAATTCCAATCACCTTTTTCTCTTTTCCAAATGGTTACACCATTCCACACAACTTATTAGCACAACATTATTATATTTTTTTTCTTTTTTAATTCTTTTTCCTTTTTTTCTTTTTCTTTTTCACTTTTTTCTTTTCTTTCTTTCTCAAACTTTTTCCTTTTCTCGACCTCTTAGCAACTAACCTCTTCTCCCTAACTTGAATACAACCACACAAAGTGACATGAATGCTCCCAAACTTATTAGGCAATGGTAAAAAAGCTCAAATAACAAGTCATGGTTATAGTTCAAGAAAAAGTATTAGAATTCATACAAAAATAAACTTAACACCAACATGGATTCTAACAACGGCTCAAAGGGGGTAAGCAAATTCTAACTCACTCACAAGGTAGATTGACTATTTGGTCAAGTGGGTACGCTCAAAATCAAACAAAATGTCTTGATCATTTTAGTGCTATCAAACAAATCAACACAAATACAAGATTAAACATAATAAAACCGAACTAAACAAGAATGTTGGTCTCCTGCATATAGTAAATAATGGAAAACTCCTCACAAAAAGGGTTTTGTTCTAAAGTGATTCAAAATTAAACAAGTATGGCAAAAGAATGAATGACATGAAAATTGTACAAATGAAAAGTCTCCTAATCATGTTATGTTCTAGAAAGTGATAAACGAGTACGTTGCAAAGTACCAACTTCAAACAATATCACTACCATACATTCGCAATAAACGATCAAACTTGGAAAATCACAAAATGCATCCTCAAGCTAATAAAAAACGAACTTGAGAGCAAACACAAAATTTTATTCTAACAACCTAACAAAATTGAATTAAAACTAACTAAACACAAAGACCAAAATTGGTGAAAGTGGATGGAAAATGAGAGATTTTTCTTTGCAAAACAAGGCGCGCTAAGCGCGGGCAAGAAAATTTTGTATTTCAAAATTGGTTCTTTCTTTCATTCACTCCATCCATTGTCACTTTATATTAACTATACTACTAAACATAAAACTGTACAAACTCAAGAATCGTTGGGTTGCCTCCCAACAAGGGCTTATTTCACATCGTTAGCTCGACGCTTTATTTAGGTAAAAGCTCCTCCATGTTGCTTCGTTCACCGGTAGATACCAAATAAAACCTGCAACACTTGAGCAAACGTAAACCAAAAACAAAAATATGTACACACACAAAAACATGATGGAAAACACATATATACAATCACTTATGGAAAACAACTATAAACAAGTATATACAAAACTTAAAAACATAAAAACTATCGCAATGCAATTCAATATCAAAACCAATCCCCGGCAACTATGCCATTTTTTGGAGCGGTAAAGCGGCAAGCAAAAATTTTATTTTCGGAAGAATTCCCTCCAGGATTTATATCGTATCCACAGGGATCGGTGCGAAGGAAATAATGTCGTTCGACAATCTCTACGTCTCTAAGCTTAGGTTTAAATGGTTTTAAAGAGTAAGATGGAAAACAAAAACATAAAACAAGAAAATAAATACATTCTTAAGACATGAGAAAACTCGTCAGGAGTTGTATTTCGTTCTACCCATCATGTATTAAAAAATATATGGATCAAATGCACGGAACCTAAATCACTCGTCAATATCATCACATATCACTCACAATAAAGGTTATGTCTAACACAAAGTCGAGAGATCAACCGTATCGTCTCATCGGTGATATCTCACGCAACTCAATAACACGGAGCATTAAGAACTGATACCCACGTGAATATTAGACCTAAATCTATGTCTAGAGTTTAGAATCTAACAGGTGTTTATCTTAGATCAAGTTTGAACCGTATATGTCTATAGCAATCCAAGCCCATTAAGTAAAACATCAAAGATGACACTCTAAAGAGTTGTAAAAGATATTTTATACAAAGATCCATAAATATACATACAATCAAGATAAAATTACATACAAAACCCAAGAAAATAGAGGGTACAAAGAGAAGAGAGAAAAAGAACACAAATCTCACGGTTTGTCAACTCCGATTGAAGTAGATTCGACTCTGGATCGTCAAGATGAATCCTCCAATGTTGTTTCTAAGCTACTTTACTCTCATAATGTGTTTGATGAAGTTGGGGTTAAAAGTTCCTAACAACATAACCTAAAAATGCTGAAAAGTGACTTAAATAGGGGCTGAAATGATACTAAGCGCGCTATGAGGCGCTTAGCGCCATCAGCAAAATCAGAATTATTATTTTCTTCATTACTTTTGAACTGTAACTCCGATTGACACACGCTCGGAAGCGTTGGAAAGCTTATTCAATGCTCTATACAACAATGACAAAATATTCTTGTTTGAATACCTACAAAAATAAGATAAACTAAAATTAGAAAGAATGAAATTTATTACAATCGTGTTAAACGGGATCTCACTTAAAATACCCTTAAACCGCCTGAATGTGTGCTAAGCGCGGTCCTGCTCGCGCTAAGCGCGGTCAAAAAAACAAAAATACTCCAGCTACTGCCATCCAGTTCTCAGCGCGCTAAAAATCGTGCTAAACGCGAATGACAGTATTTTGACTCCAAAATTATGCATTTGAAGCATCCCTCTTGACTTAAACGGGTCCATACTTCAACCATGCATTATTACCTATAAAAACAGATGAAAAACTGTTAAACTCAACAATATGTACACAAAAATGCATATTACACACTATAATGTAAACTATACAAAATATACACAAAATGGGGGAAAGAATGTCGTTCGACAATCTCTACGTCTCTAAGCTTAGGTTTAAATGGTTTTAAAGAGTAAGATGCAAAATAAAAACATAAAACAAGAAAATAAATACATTCTTAAGACATGAGAAAACTCGTCAGGAGTTGTATTTCGTTCTACCCATCATGTTCTAAAAAATATATGGATCAAATGCACATAACCTAAATCATTTGTCAATATCATTACATATCGCTCACAACAGAGGTTATGTCTAAAGTAAAGTCGAGAGATCAACCGTATCGTCTCATCGGTGATGTTTCACGCAACTCAACAACACGAAGCATTAATAACTGATACCCACGTGAATATTAGACCTAAATCTATGTCTAGAGTTTAGAATCTAACAGGTGTTCATCTTAGATCGAGTTCGAACCGTATATGTCTATAGCAATCCAATCCCATTAAGTAAAAAATCAAAGACGACATCTCTAAAGATTTGTAAAAGAGATTTTATACAAAGATCCATAAATATACATACAGTCAAGATAAACTTACATACAAAATCCCAACAAATAGAGGGTACAAAAAGAAGAGAGAAAAAGAACACAAATCTCACGGTTTGTCAACTCCAATTGAAGTGGATTTGACTCTGGATCGTCAAGATGCATCCTCCAATGTTGTTTCTAAGCTACTTTACTCACAGAATGTGATTGATGAAGTTGGAGTTAAAATTTTCCAACAACATAACCTAAAAAATGCTGAAAAGTGACTTAAATAGGGGCTAGAATGACACGAACCGTGCTAAGTGCACTATGAGGCGCTTAGCGCCATCAGCAAAATCAGAATTCTTATTTTCTTCATAGCTTTTGACCTTTAACTCCGATTGACGCAGGCTCGAAAGCATTGTAAAGCTAATTCAATGCTCTATACAACAATGACAAAATATCCTTGCTTGAATACCTACAAAAATAAGATAAACTAAAATTAGAAAGAATGAAATTTATTACAATCGCGCTAAGCGCCCTCAGATCGCGCTAAGCGTGATCTCACTTAAAATACCCTTAAACCGCCTTAATGTGCGCTAAGCACGGTCCTGCTTGCGCTAAACGTGGTCAAGAAAACCAAAATACTCCAGCTACTGCCATCCAGTTCCCAACACGCTAAAAATTGCGCTAAGTGCGACTGATATTATTTTGACTCCAAAATTATGCATTTGAAGCATCCTTCTTGACTTAAACGGGTCCATACTTCAACCATGCATTATTAGCTATAAAAACATATGAAAAACTGTCAAACTCAATAATATGTACAAAAAAATGAATATTACACACTATAATGTAAACTATACAAAATATACACAAAAATGGGGGATTATTAATAGAAAACAAATGAATCGAACCAATAAGTACCAATTATTCACACTCAAAATCAGTACAATTTAGCACTTATCACTTGCACCATGAGCAGCCAATGCTTGAATGTTGGAGTATAAGAGCATATTTAAATAATAGTATGCTTAGCACATTAGCTTCAGTAAACAATTATCTGGCTACACAATCCAAAAGATTCATTACAATCCAAGAACTAAAAAACAACTTAGCAATTCTAGAAACAATAACATACAGGATCAGAATGGAAGAAACGATGTGAGAGAATCTGCTCCAAGTAAGATTCAATAGCATATCTCCCTAGCCTGGAAGATAAGAAAACATTGAATTTATTTGAGTAGATACCAATATTAGTAATTAAGATGTGCATAGAAACAAAAGATAACATTCCAATAGTGATTTTGCATACAGAAAATCAGATTCTATTAACTGTTTGCAGTTAATACCCAGCTGATCCAAAGATTGTATTTTGTTTATTTTAATCCTTGAAACATACTCCATTGTCAGAATCTGCATTGAAGAAAATAGTTAAATTATGGATGAAGAATAGTAACAATGGTAAGAATGTGTATTTCTATATGATCCAAAGCTCACCATTTTTTATAGAGTCACTTTACCACTTTGTGTACTGCAATCAAATGAACTTTAATGAAGTAGTAAACTTACATGTTTGTATATTAGCACCAGATATTTTTCCAGTTTTACTGAAGTGAATCTCAATGAGTTTTTCCTGTAACGTTCAATCAAATTAAGACAACTTTCAACATCAAAAGGGAATAAAATTGAAACCCTCAAGAACAGACCAAGTAAACGAATCAATACTTATAGTGTTAGACAATCTTACAAAACGACTTGAGTTGTCATTTATCAACGATTTTCCATTTCCAAAGGTTTCTAGTATTGGGTTAGTCTTTAATATTTCATGCTCTATTCCACTTCCACCACCAAGGGCGGCCAGGTATTGAATTACTATTTTTGCTATCTTAGTCTTTCCTGCTCTCTTCTCTGAATTTTTATGGAACCAACAAAAAAAGGAATTTGTGGTAAGAAAAGAAACTCACTTTTGGGAATAAAAACATTTAACCACTCAAGTAGTAACTTATTCTTTGAACTTCGTAAACCGCTTGACCGGTCATTCATTCTTAACCTTATAATACATTGACAAATCATTTCTTTTTCTTACTTCCTAAAATATTTTTAGCCTAATCACTCACATCATTCAAGAAAATTGCAAGATGAAAGAATCTCATATTTCTTATACAATGAAATGCTTACTAAGGTCTTAAGAAAAGAAATATAGTCAAGAATAAACACAATAAACACAACACATTTCAGTTCAAAATCTTGAGTAAAACTTTAGTGGACCCCACATGGGAGCCTTGCACGCTAGAGTAAAGCACTTATTAAACATGAAGGAGTAAAAAAATAAGACCAGTCTTCGGGTAATAAGTGCACAAGTTGTAACTGGGAAGAAATTCAAATGGAAACATCTTATAAAAAGGAAATAACAGAATAATCAGCTTTATATTGACCTTATAATTATTGATTAATTAAATTCATTTGCAAATAAGTGCAAGAGTCAGAGTAAGAAGTTATAGCTTAGAACAAATGGAAGTGTTTAACTTCTAAAAATTGATCCATATATATAAATAAGAGAAATGAATAAGTTACCCCATACTATCTCTCTGATCCATATATGTAAATATTAGGGAGGAAAAAAAGTTACCTTGTGTAATCTCTCCAATGGCTGAGTCTGTAATTGAATAAACACAAGGGCTTTCATTTGCT